>JASPKZ010008480.1:0-329709 GCA_030220185.1 Diploptera punctata | reverse complement strand
TTCTTAATAAAGGAGCCGCCATTTGCAAGATAGAAGCATGGCTTCACAGGCATTTGGGGGATTGGGAATTACAATGTATTAGAGAAAGGATTTGCGTTTTTGTTTAGATCGGTAAATTTGCTCAGGTAAGCTCAGTTGGTAGAAAGCCCACTTGGTCTAGAGAACCAAGGGGGTCCGGGTTCAAAGTCCCGGTCTGAGCGTATAATTTTTTTTCTCTTCAAATATGATTTATCCTCATGAGATGTACGGAGCGAAATCAATAATAAAAAACTTGGAAAAAAGCCGTACTGGCTGTAATGTATATTCCCAATATGTCTCTTAATAAAGGAGGCCGCATTTGCCTAGATAGAGCATGGCTTCACAGCATTGGGGATGGGAATTACAAGTATATAGAGAAAGATTGCGTTTAGCTCGGTACTTGCTCAGGTAGCTCAGTGGGTAGAGCACTGGTCTAGAGAACCAAGGGTCCCGGGTTCAAGTCCCGGTCTAGATATATTTTTCTTTCAAATTGATATCCATCATGAGATGTACAATCAATAATAAAACTTGGAAAAAGCCGTACTGGCTGTAAGTATAATTCCCAAATATGTCTTCTTAATAAAGGAGCCGCCATTTGCAAGATAGAAGCATGGCTTCACAGCATTTGGTGGATGGGAATTACAATGTATATAGAGAAAGATTTGCGTTTAGATCGGGTACTGCTCAGGTAGCTCAGTTGGTAGAGCACTTGGTCTAGAGTAACCAAGGGTCCCGGGTTTAAGTCCCGGTTTGAGCGTTATAATTTTTCTCTTCAAATATGATTTATCCATCATTGAGATGTACGAAATCAATAATAAAAACTTGGAAAAAGCCGTACTGGCTGTTGTATGTATAATTCCCAAATATGTCTTCTTAATAAAGGAGCCGCCATTTGCAAGATAGAAGCATGGCTTCACAGCATTTGGTGGATGGGAATTACAAGTGTTTATAGAAGAAAGATTTGCGTTTAGATCGGTACTTGCTCAGGTAGCTCAGTTGGTAGAGCACTTGGTCTAGAGAACCAAGGGTCCCGGGTTCAAGTCCCGGTCTGAGCGTATAATTTTTCTCTTCAAATATGATTTATCCATCATGAGATGTGACGAAATCAATAATAAAAACTTGGAAAAAGCCGTACTGGCTGTAATGTATAATTCCCAAAATGTCTTCTTAATAAAGGAGCCGCCATTTGCAAGATAGAAGCATGGCTTCCACAGCATTGGTGGATGGGAATTACAATGTATATAGAGAAAGATTTGCTTTAGATCGGTACTTGCTCAGGTAGCTCAGTTGGTAGAGCACTTGGTCTAGAGAACCAAGGGTCCGGTTCAAGTCCCGGTCTGAGCGTTTAATTTTTCTCTTCAAATATGTTTTATCCATCATTGAGACGTACGAAATCAATAATAAAAACTTGGAAAAAGCCGTACTGGCTGTAATGTATAATCCCAAATATGTCTTCTTAATAAAGGAGCCGCCATTTGCAAGATAGAAGCATGGCTTCACAGCATTTGGTGGATGGGAATTACATGTATATAGAGAAAGATTTGCGTTAGATCGGTACTTGCTCAGGTAGCTCAGTTGGTTAGAGCACTTGGTCTAGAGAACCAAGGGTCCCGGGTTCAAGTCCGGTCTGAGCGTATAATTTTTCTCTTCAAATATGATTTATCCATCATTGAGATGTACGAAATCAATAATAAAAACTTGGAAAAAGCCGTACTGGCTGTAATGTATAATTCCCAAATATGTCTTCTAATAAAGGAGCCGCCATTTGCAAGATAGAAGCATGGCTTCACAGCATTTAGTGGATGGGAATTACAATGTATATAGAGAAAGATTTGCGTTTAGATCGGTACTTGCTCAGGTAGCTCAGTTGGTAGAGCACTTGGTCTAGAGAACCAAGGGTCCCGGGTTTAAGTCCCGGTCTGAACTTACAATTTTTCTCTTCAAATATGATTTATCCATCATTGAGATGTACGAAATCAATAATAAAAACTATTATTTTATTTTGTTAGGTTAAGAAGGAAAAGTTATTGTATACCAAATTACTTTATAGTTTATTGAATAATAAATTATTTACTTCATTACAAGTTAGTGTACATCCATTCTTTAAAAGCATGTTAGGAAACTTATTGTGAAGATTGATTATTCCGACAGCACAGATAGTCCTGTCATCTATCGAGTAAGTTCATAAGCCTTGCACATCCAGACAACTATTATGTAGGAAAAACTTTAGTTTACCTTCACTTAATTTTTATGTCCTACAGAAAAAAATGCACATGACCAAAAGTTTATAGAGTTGTCAATAGATGGAATCACATTAATGTGAAGTTCTACAGAAAATTTGAAGAGTTGTCACTAGATGGAAGCATGTAGCTGTGAAGTTGGTATGACCAATCTTCACAATACATTTCCATACATTTATTAGGAATGGATATACACCAACTTTCCCCTTCCTAACGTAACAAAATAAATTATTTGCATATTATTTAATGAAGCATACACTAATCTGATGTATGTTAACTTGTCCAATCAGAACCTAACAAAATGAAGTGCGTGAACATCCATTTCTCAAAATTATATTTTTGAATGTTCAATTTTCACAAATATCTTTGCTATCTTGTAGAAGTTCCTTTAAGCGTTTGTAAATGTATTTCATAATTGTGAAAAAGTGTTACAAGTATAATTTTAAAATGTTTAAAACAGTACTAAAGTTAGTAAAGAGAGAAGAAGAACGTAGAGAAACATGATTACAAGAATATAGTATGGAAAATCAAGTGGCTAAATTTGAGCCAGAAAAATTTCGTAGCGAGTTACAAAGTGACGTTTCTCCGAAGCGTTCTGTACTACGTGTCAGTTTTTAAACCTACATTAGTCACTGTTCTAACAGAATAGCCAACTTTTCCTTAAGGTGCACCAGATTATCCAATAAACTATAAACTAATCTACAGTACACTAACCAGCCCATTTTCTCAGCTAATGAAATAAAATAAGCATATGTGGACTCCTGGCATAGAATAGCCAGTGCTTTTTAATAGTAATGTATGCATTTAATAACAGTTTGATAAAATTGGAAGTTAAATAAAAGTTATGAGGTTATGGTACTACAACATAATTGACCTTGCATGTCGAAGGTTCATAACATAACCACTACTATAACTCAAGTTTTATGGTTATGGCACTGTAATATAGCCTCAAAATTTGCACTTCAATGTTCTTTTGATACTTTTTGTGGGTATGTAACATATAGGTCACGCAATTACACTTTGGATAGAAGAACATTTTTATTAATTTGTTTCCTAAACATAAAATATATTACGTAACTATGCTACCAATACAGTAGGCCTACTAATACCAATGGAAGCTCTTACATGTTTAAATAAGAATGATGAAACACTATCTACAAAATTTGAACAATGAATGTGGCAATAACAAAATAACAATGAAATGTGTTAAAATGTTACCTTTGTGTCGTTTTATGTTTCAATTGATGTATGATCGTGTCCAGATTGAACGTAATAGTCTCTTTTCCGAGGCGAAACCAGACGAAATAATCTTTCATATATTCTTCAAGATGAACTGGTCTCCCTCTGATTTTCTGCAGAATAATGAGAAAATTTTGGTTATGTTATGGATAATATATTATCAATAATAATAATAATAATAATAATAATAATAATAATAATAATAATAATAATAATAATAATAATAATAATAATAATAATAATAACAATGTATCAATTTAATGACAGTTTAAAAATAAAGTTATGGCACCACGACATAACACACATAACCAACATTGTAATTCAAGATTTGAGTTTAATGGCATTATAGTATAACCTCAAAATTTACACTTTTATGTTATTTTGTTAAATTATAATAGTGGATATTAAATATGTAAAGATATTAGCAATTATACTTTGAAAAACACACTTTTTCCTAGAAGATTATTTTTTAACTTGTATCCTAGTTATAAAATCATATATCTAACGAAGCTGCCGGTAGAAATACGTGTACTAATGCTAATTCGTGCTTATACCGCTTTAAATAAAAATGAACAACCACCTACAAATATTAAACAATAATTGTGGAAATAATTAAATACAAACGATAAATGTTAAAATCTTACCTTTTCGTTTGATGTTCTAATCATGTCTAATGAGATAAAGGCGAAACCGGACGAAAAATTCTTCATCTTCATAACTTTCTTTTCTGCATGATCAGGTCTTCCCCTGATTTTTCTCTGTTTCCGGGTCTTTAGAAACATCATATAATACTTCATCGTCACTATCGGAATCCAGAAATAAATTTCTAGACACGTTTCCAGCTGACATTTTGGGAAGTTAACACGAGTATTTCTCAAATATCAGGCTTCGAATGACCGTACAAAGTCTACCGAATTTACACTCCTGGTAAGGTGTTATACTGTCGTAGTACAACGCAACTTTGGTACAGCCGGCCCTAAGAGTCCTACCTGCGATAACGACAGAATAAATAAAATTAATGAAGTGCATAATGATGTTTATACATGTATTATTTGAGGAAGTGATATTTTGATATTCTTTTAATCAAGTTAATACATAATGGCACCTAGACAAATTAGCAAACTTGGACATATTTAACTGACTGACGGTGGATCCAATTTTTTTTTTCCGGCCATGTAAATCATTGTCCTGCACATACATTACTTCACGCTGTTTCGTTTTAATATACTTAAAATGGATGAACGCTATGGAAACCAGAAATGTAATATATAAGGGCAGCAGTAGAACAGGGGAGAGAACTTTTCAAGGTTGATTCCGTGCCAAACATGACTCATGTTCTTCTTCCGGTTCTCCTCAGGCAAATTATGGATTGGAATATAATTACCATGTTTCATTTCATTATAAATATCACGGACTTGGAATTACTGATCTTTTACTGGAAGTGTATCACAAACACATCAATAAAAATACACAAATGATGTGATCGTAGATGTTATAGAGTCTATCTGTAGATAAGATGGAATTAAAAGATGCCGAAAAGAAAATAAGCGAGTAAACAATGAATAAGTCCCTCACTATAGCAGAGTGGTTTAAGCCTTGGTGCAGAGCTATGGGACTTGCGCTGGTTCCAGTCCCCATGTGGGGAGCAATTTTCTCATGGAATTTCGACCAGTGTGAGATCAGTGCCCACCCAGTATTGTGAGGAATTTGGATAGCTACAATAAGTAGCGGCTCTAGGTTGAGGAAACCAAATATAACAGCGGGAGGACTCTACCTGCTGACCACGTCACCTTTACACTGGCTGCATGATCATCTACCTCTTTGATCAGCACATGTGAATGTGAGGTCAGCAGCCAACTAGTAGGCCAAGGACATTTTGGGCCTGTTGTGCAACAAAAAAGAAGAAAATAACAAATCTATAGATTGACAGTCCCCTCCATGGTGTCTTTACCTTTGTCGTGGTGCAGTGGCTTGCGTGCTTAAATGATCCCGAGAGCTATGCCGGTGGTAGCATTGCTGCCGATAGGCTTTACCCATGCAGGACTGATCGAAGGTAATAAGCCAGACGAAAAAAAAGTACCTTGTCGAAAGAGTGACGATCTTTCACCATAAAAATACAAGCGTCAAGAAATGCGGACATGGGTTCAACTGGGGAAAATTTTCCGGAGGTCAAATAGTCCCCCATTCGGTTCTCCGAGTGGGGTCTACTTCAGGGAACCCATGCCAAAGGCTCAAACATAGGGACATGTTCCTAGGAGCATGGAATGTTAGGACTTTATACAATAGCGGGGCGCTAGAGGTATTAATGCAGGAATTAGATAAATCACCCTTAGATATAGTCGCTTTACAGGAAGTTAAATGGTCAGGAGAAGGTAGTCAGGAATCAGGAAGCTTTGCATTATCATAATTCGGAATGAAAATGGGGATATGATTGCGGATTCCAGGAGTATATTAAATAGATGGAAAAGTTACTTTAATTAGCTGTTAAATGTACATACAGAACAAGAAATTGAAGAGGATAATTTACAGACAGCAGAAATGCTAGTCGCAGAACCAAGTGCACTAGAGATTGAAATGGCGATAGAAAAATTGAAGATGTATGAAGCATCAGGCTCAGTTGATATCCCAGCAAAACTGATAAAATCATCATCATCATATTCAAGGTATGGGCCTGTTGGCCCGTTTCGGTCCCCGGTGCACTATATGCTGTAGGTGCAGGTCGTCTTTCCAACGACGTTTTGGTCTTCCTACATTTCTTCGGCCTAGAGATTTATAATGAAGCAGCTGTTTTGATAAACGATTATTTGGCATTCTTTGTATATGTTCAAACCAATTGCATTTATTTCTGTGTATTCTCTCGTTTATGTTATATATTTGTAATTCATCTTTGATATCTTGACTTCTCTTTTGATCTGTTAGAGATACACCTGCAACTGATCTGAGAAATCTCATTTCTATTGTCTCAGTTTTATGTTTATCAGAGATCGTTAAAGGCCAAGTCTCAGACTCGTGTGTTAACGTTGGAACGGATACTGTTTTGTAAAATTTTGAGTTTCCCTTGTGGTCTTATTTCTCAAATATCTTCTTATTGAACCACATATCTGTTGAAATTTCCCTAATATCTTCTCCATATCCAAATTTTGCTGGTACGATATCATGCATCCCAGATAATTGAAACAAGTTACTAGTTCAATTATGTTTGCTCCAATTACAATTTTTGTCCTTTTATGCTGAGTTCCAATAAATGCCATTGACTTTATTTTCTCTGTTGATATCTTCAAATTATAATCGTTTATCAGTTTCCATAATTTAAAAAGTGATTTTTGTAGTTGATTTTCTGAGGAAGCTACAATGATCTGGTCATCTGCGAATAAAAGACAGTTCAATTTCTTACCGTTTATCATAAAATGTTTATCTAAAAAAGTTTGCCATGTAGCCTACTAATGATGTCATCTAAGTATATATTGAAAAGTATTGGCGAAAGACTGATAAAATCAGGGGGAGAAAAATTGATGGACAAGATATGCCGGTTGATTAGTATGATTTGGGAAAAAGAAGCTCTTCCAGATGCATGGAAATAATCGATTATCATACCAATCTATAAAAAAGGAGATAAAACTGATTGCAACTACAGGGGCATCTCATTACATTCAACCTCGTACAAAATTGTAACAAATATATTAGTAAGCAGACGTACTCCTTATATTGATGACATTCTAGGAAATCAACGTGGATTTAGAAGAAACAGGTCTACAACAGATCAGATTTTTAGTATAAGACAGATTTTAGAGAAGAAATGGGAATATAATGGCAATGTACTTCAACTATACGTAGACTTCAAAAAGGCATACGATTCAATTAAGAGGGAGAAGTTATATTTATTTATTCTCATCATCCTTCAGAGTATCATAGATTCTTTAGGACTTGTTCAGATTACAACCTATATATAAGCAACAATATAAAATATAACACATTCATACATAAATATATAACGAAAAACTATTTACGTTAAAACTAAAGTACACCAAATATCAAGGAGCAGCACTTTCACAAGAAAAGATAGCGAAGCAATTTCAATATTTTTTTTACTTACAATTTTTAATTTAGGTATTCACCCATGCTTAATGTTATGAACGACAATGAAATGTTCTTTACAGCAAGTTTAAATTGCCAGTTCTTAAGAAGTATAGTATCCTGCTGGAGTTCGGAATTCCTAAAAAGTTAGTTAGACTTATTCAAATGTGTCTGAATGGCACAAGGAGCATTGTGCGAGGCAGATATTTTTCGGGTACGTTTGAAATCCACAATGGGTTGAAGCAGGGATATGCACTATCTTCTGTGCTAGTTAATTATGTACTAGAGCATGCCATCAAATCTTCAGAGGACGAAGAGGGCCTACAAATCAATGGTATTAATAAGCTGTTAGTTAATGCTGATGTTGTAGTACTATTGGGCGATAGCGAAGAGATACTAAATGCCAACATGCACACACTATTGAATAGCACTAAGAAAATGGGACTGGAAGTAAATATCAATAAAACTAAATATATAGTCACACATAGAAATTCATTATATAATGGAAATAGACGGTTAATGACAAATGAGGGGAAATTTTGAGGAAGTGGCTGAATTCAAATACCTAGGAACGATAATCACAAATAGGAATGAGATGCATAAGGAAATTAAACATAGGCGCAATTCTGGAAATTAGTGCTATTATACATCATGACACTCTTGACGTCCCAACTCCTTTAAAAAAACATTAAACTGAAAATATATAAAACTATTATTCTACCAATTACATTATACGGATGCGAAACATGGACTCTTACTTTAAGGGAGGAAAGAAGATTACGAGTATTTGAGAATAAAGTTCTTAGGAAAATTTTTTGGACCAAAGAGAGATGAGCAGACAGGTGAATGGAGAGGACTTCGTAACAGTGAACTACTTGGTCTTTATAGGAAGCCAGTAATAATAAGAACATTTAAGTCTCGTAGACCGCGATGGGCAGGACATTTGGCACGAATGGGGAATGAAAGAGGTGCATGGAAGCTTCTTGTAGGAAAATCAGAGGGAAAACGCCCAGTTGGTAGACCAAGAATAAGGAGGGAGAATAACATTAACTATGATTTGAGGGAAGTAGATTATACAGGGGATGATTTGAAAACATTAGCTCAGGATAGGGGCTATGGAGAGGTTAAGTCCGTGCGGCCACGAACCTAGGGTTCGATAGTGCCAATGAATCAGTTAGTTAGTTAGATTGACTGTCACTAAAAGTTAGATGTTACATTTGTTACTGTAATATAGCTTATAGCCTATATGGTTTGTGAAATTCATTATGTGAGTATTATATATTATTGATTTGTACTTACTTACTTACTCACTGGCACTATCGAACCCGTAGGTTCATGGCCGCGCGGACATACGCTCTCCATACATCCCTATCCTGAGCTAATACTTTCCAATCATTCCCTGTATAATCTACTTCCCTCAAATCATAGTTAATGTTATTATCCCACCTCATTCTTGGTCTACCAACTGGGCGTTTTCCCTCTGGCTTTCCTACAAGAAGCTTCCATGCAAGTCTTTCATTCCCCATACGTGCAACATGTCCTGCCCATCGCAGTCTACGAGACTTAACTGTTCTTATTATATCTGGCTTCCTATAAAGACCATGTAGTTCACTGTTATGCAGTCTTCTCCATTCACCTGTCTGTTCATCTCTCTTTGGTCCAAAAATTTTCCTAAAAACTTTATTCTCAAATACTCGTAATCTCCTTTCCTCCCTTAAAGTAAGAGTCCATGTTTCGCATCCATATAATATAACTGGTAGAATAATAGTTTTATATATTTTCAGTTTAACGTTTTTTGAAAGGAGTTGGGAAGTCAAGAGTCTCTGTAATGCATAATAACAGGCATTTCCAGAATTGAGCCTATGTTTAATTTCCTTGTGCATCTCATTCCTATTTGTGATTATTGTTCCTAGGTATTTGAATTCAGCCACTTCCTCAAAATTTCCCTCATTTGTCATTAGCTGTCCATTTCCATTATATAATGTATTTCTATGTGTGACCATATATTTAGTTTTATTGATATTTACTTCCAGTCCCAATTTTTAGTGTTACTTAATAGTGTGTGCGTGTTGGCCTTTAGTATCTCCTCGCTATCGGCCAATAATACTACATCATCAGCATAAACTAACAGCTTATTAATACCATTGAGTTGTAGGCCTTCTTCATCCTCTAAGGATTTCATGGCATGCTCTAGTACAAAAAAAAATAGTAGAGGAGATAGTGCATCTCCTTGCTTCAACATATTCTGGATTTCAAAAGTATCCGAAAACTGTTTGCCTACACGCACCCTACTCTTTGTGCCATTTAGACACATTCGTATAAGTCTAACTAACTTTTTAAGAATTCCGAACTTCAGCAGGATACTATATAACTTCTCTCTCTTAATTGAATCGTATGCCTTTTGGAAGTCTACGTATAGTTGATGTACAGTACCGTTAATTCTATTTATTTTCTAAAATCTGTCTTATATTAAAAATTTGATCTGTTGTAGACCTGTTTCTTCTAAATCCACATTGATGATCTCCTAGAATGTCATAAATACAGGGAGTTAGTCTGCTTACTAATATATTTGTTAGAATTTTGTATAAAGTAGAAAGTAATGAGATGCCCATGTAGTTGTTACAATCAGTTTTTTCTCCTTTCTTAAAAATTGGTACGATAATTGATAAGTTACTTTCCATTCATCTGGAACAACTTCTTTTTCCCAAATCATACTAATCAACCGGCATATCTTGTCCATCAATTTTTGTCCTCCTGATTTTATCAGTTCTGTTGGGATCTCCTCTGAACCTGATACTTTATCTAATAATAATAATGATAATAATAATAATAATAATAATAATAATAATAATAATAACAATAACAAAAACAACAACACACAACAATAAATTGTCGCTCGCAGAAATGGAAATAGGTGATTTTAATTAATTGGCAAGCGCTGATGTCGACTTTGAAGTCCGTTTTTCTCTGTTACCTAACCATTTTTTGCGAGGACGTGTTGATTTTTTTCGTATATTATTGCTTATCTGCACTTATTTTTCAATTGTTTTTGTAATAATATTGCTGGAAGCAATTGATCTATGTAATACCAAATCATATAAGATCCAAAGAGTTAAAATATTGTCTTCTAAGAAGGATAAATACATATTTACGTTACAACACATGCTTAAATTGTAGCAAAAATCACACCTTTCAAAACTTCTTCCCGGATGACTTAAGCCGATAAGATGGTTCCAAAACGACTGTGATAAGTTGCCAGCAATAATCTTGGTCACTGATTTCCTTTTGTAACGCCTTTCCATTTCTAAAATGTCTTGTGTAACCATTCGCCATGTTCATCACTGACGTCACCCAATTTCGGTGGAAAAAATCCAAGTGTGAACGTAGAAAGTGTATCTTAGGGGACATATTGCATCCCATTAATTTATAAGCCCTCAACAAGTCTTCCGCTAAGTCTCTGTAGTTTTCTGCTCTAGTTTCCCAAAAAATTCACGCATACTGACTTGAAGGCAAGCCAGGCATTTTTCTCAACTGGAGTTAGAGTCCTCTCGAATACAACATCATCAAGGAGATTGCGTATTTGAGGACCTATAAAACTGCCTTCTTTTAGTTGAGTCTCACTTAACCTTTAAAATTTCGCCCTTAAATAATGGAAAGCCCATCCTGATTCGTCTATTGCCTTCATGAACCCCAGTTTTATATATAATAATAATAATAATAATAATAGCTTTATTTTACCTGGCAGAGTTAAGGCCTTAAGGCCTTGTCTACCACTCAACCAGGTTTAAAAAAATACAAAAGAAAAGTCTTAAATCTAAATTACAATATATATATATTATATATATATATATAAATGATTACAAGTTATGAATACATACAATTAATATTTATAATGTATTTTGATTTACTCTAAATTTAACGAATTAAATATATAATATGTACAAGATATATAAAAAACGAGGAAAAGATTAATGACATAGTATAAAATTAAATAAATAGAGAAAAATTAATTATTAGACAACAGGTAACTGTATAAGCGTGACTTAAAGGTGCCAAGTGTGCGGCAACCCCTGATATCTTGAGGAAGGAGATTCCAGGAGCGGGCGGAGGCTACTGTGAAGGAAGTAGAATAGGAGGAAGTGCTATGAAGAGGAATTGTTAGCAGACTGCTATCTTGTGACCTAGTGTCAATATTGTGGTAGGATCAATAAGCGGCGGGGTTTTCACACTTGTTTGTCCTACTACTGAAGTTTCTCTTGATGGCCACTCCCTAATTTCTTAACGATTATGCTTATCACGACCATCTCACTCACACACTGAATGAAACAGTATGTAAAGGCCAGGAGAAGGATGTGTCAGAAGCAGCTCCGTATGTAAAGGCCAGGAGAAGGATGTGTCAGAAGCAGCTCAGTATGTAAAGGCCAGGAGAAGGATGTGTCAGAAGCAGCTCCGTATGTAAAGGCCAGGAGAAGGATGTGTCAGAAGCAGCTCAGTATGTAAAGGCCAGGAGAAGGATGTGTCAGAAGCAGCTCCGTATGTAAAGGCCAGGAGAAGGATGTGTCAGAAGCAGCTCAGTATGTAAAGGCCAGGAGAAGGATGTGTCAGAAGCAGCTCAGTATGTAAAGGCCAGGAGAAGGATGTGTCAGAAGCAGCTCCGTATAAAAGTGAAATGACTAGTGAAACGTTGAAAAAAGTAATTTAATTAGTGATATTTAGCGATTTTATGTGCATTCATGAGTGCCAATAGTGACTACAATAGTGAATCTTAGTGACTATTTAACTCATGCCTCAAATGGGACTCAGTGACCAATCACGTTTCAATTATTTCTGTTTTACAACCAATCAGAGTCGTGTTTCACGAAATATTTATCAGTGTTATGATTACCATATTAAAGAAGGCTCCTCCTTTTTAATATTCTGAACAGTTCTGACCATTATTCTGCAGTGACTGAGGCAACAGTAAAGCCGCCATATTTGAATGTTTCAAAATGGCAGAAAACAAGATTTGGCTGTGCTCAATGAAGATATAGACGAAATACAAATTTGAGAATTGTGTTTTTAAATAATGATATTACCGAGTTCTTTTGATAATTCTGTGTTCAATAATTGTGTTTTTAAATAATGATTTTACCGAGTTGTTTACTAAAAAATAAATTAATAACCTATAATTTTGGTTATAATACACAGTTTGATGTGTTTAATTTTTTCTCCACTAGGATGCATTCTTATAATATTGCGATGATATTTCAAGTTTCCCACGCCAGATGGCAATATATAACAAACATTGTATGATCTTGTTGGCAGTGGATGGAGAAACGAAACATAAGGTTTCTCATTTGTTTTCAAACATCGCCGTTTACATTAAATAAATAAATATTTTAAAGTAATTATATTTAAATAATGATTTGTGAGCAAATAGCTTAATTTTATTCGTTAAATAGTCCTAACAAATGCCACTCTTGATTTCCAAATTCTCTAGATAAATTCACTCCTCACTTCGTGAGTCGTGAATTTATCGATAATTTGGAAATCACTCGTGGCATTACTTACGAAAAGTGTAAAAATAATGGTCTTTTAACTCAAAACGTGGGGTGTGCTGTACAAACCGTCGCACAAAATTTTCAATCTTATTTCTTATGCCATTGATGCACTAAACACGTTTAAAACATTTTGTAACACTTTTAACATCTTCCAATGTTGCAACGATATTTTTTTTTTATATTTATACATTTACGTAAAACATGATCGTGCTACATTGCTTACTTGCTACTTTCTGCTATTTTCCCACCTCTTCCTATGTTGTTCCAACGTTGCCACCATCAACAACCCAAAATACTCCAGATGTTACCAACATCACTTCCACGTTCCCTGGATTTCACCTACGTTAGAGTAATGCTACGGTTTATTATACTGCGTGTCGCGCCCGACGTGACGCAATCTCGCGTTACGCTCGGCGTGATACTGGTTTAGCATGGAGCGCATACGGTACAGCGCTTATGTTTATGGAATTGTCGCCAGATGGCACCACATATATGGGAAATCAAAATGACCAACGTTCATAATAAATTTCCAAATGTGTTTACAAAAATTAATGTATACAAACCTGTCCCTGCATAACCCAATGAAATAAATTACATACATACTATTTAGTAAACTATAAACTAATCTGACGTACACTAAACTGACCCAACGGAACCTAACAAAATGAAGTGATTGAACATTTATTTCTTAAAATATGGTTTGGAATTAAACGCAAATGTTGGTCATTCACACATATGTCCTGACATCTGGTGGATTTAATTTTATAAGCTTTCACGTATGCCAACTTCAATTCTAATAAAGAAATTACATACATACATACTATTTAGTAAACTATAAACTAATCTGACGTACACTAAACTGACCCATCGGAACCTAACAAAATGAAGTGATTGAACATTTATTTCTTAAAATATGGTTTGGAATTAAATGCAAATGTTGGTCATTCACACATATGTCCTGACATCTGGTGGATTTAATTTTATAAGCGTTCACGTATGCCAACTTCAATTCTAATAAAGAAATTTGAAAATAAATTGAGAGGAAAAGTCATAATTTGTGTACATAGATAAACATATTAAAATTCTTTATAAAAAAAGTTTTAAGTATCCCTGCAAAACGTTTAAAATAGTACGAAGTATTAGTAAAGACAGAAAAAGTACCCAGAACAGCATCATATGAATGTTATATGGACAATTATAGAATGAATTATTCTTTAGAACTTAAATAAACATATGGTTGATGAAAATACCAAATTTTAGAATTCTTCAGATTTTCGCCTGAGCAGTTTTATCAGGTTTTGAATTTAATAGAAGACGAAATTTATGTACATCCATAATATCCCCAAGATACAATACAATATTTACAGCTTTTATTTATCTCTTGACAAAGTTCAAGCCACAATAACTCTTTTTTTCTGTACATCCCTGTACTCCTTCATGCTCATATTGTATAGAACTCGATGATCTTCTTCTTCTTCTTCCGAATGCAGTATTGGGTGATGATGCCCGTTCTGCGACTACAAAAACTGATCTTTCCATCGGTTGAAAGGGTCTTCCGAGGTCTCTTTTGCCTTTGGGTTGAGGTGGTAAATCATCTTTGGTAAACGGGAATTTGACATTCTCTGGACGTGTTGGAACCATTTAATCTGATAATTTTGTATATGTTCAACCATTTCCCTACTATTCCACTGCATCCTTATCTCATCACTTTTCATTCTATCCCTTAATGTTACTCCAGTTAGTGATCGGAGGAATCTCATTTGTGAACTATTAATGCGGGATTTATCTTTTGCTCGAAGTGTCCAGCATTCACTTCCGTATAGTAGAGCAGGTTTGGCTATGGCATTATGAAATCTCAATTGGATTTCTTTCCTCATTTGTTTTCCAAAATTTCTCCTAATTATACCATTTAATCTGTTATATTTTCCTAAATTTGTTTCCACATCTTTTTGATTATGAAACTGTGATATATTATTACCTAAATAATTAAAGTGTGTTACTTGTTCTATCGGTTTATTATTTATTATTATACAGAACTCGATGATTTGCAACAAAACTATCTAACTATCGTCGTTAAAATTGGAAAGCTATAAAACAAGTACTGTATTTCCGACATTTTGTCATAAAATCTTAGTTTGTTTTTAGCAATTACACCAATGAGTACGGGTAATATCTTCTTTATTCTTTGTTTGCGCTGGCAAATTACATCCCTGATTCAAATGATTCCAATACACGACGCGACATGTCAGCGCAAAATTTTTACGCGCCAGCAATTTGCGTTGTAGATAAACCACCTCTATTTAAATACATGGGGAGGAATTTTTGCGCTGGCGCTTTGCGTCGTAGATAAACCATAGCATAATTGATTTGTGTTACAGTAATTGATTTAGGTTCCTTGCTTTTGAAATGTGATTCTACGTTAGAGTAATTGATTTAGGTTTGGTTAGCTTTTATGTTCTTTGCTTTTTAAATGTGATTTGATACGTAAAATAAATTACCTCTTCATATCTGTTATTCTATGAAAAATTCAAAATGTCGGACGGTTACCACGTAAAATCATATTTCCACTAGTTCATTTCGTGTTAATTATATATATTTAGACAAGTTCTGGGAATTTTGTGTCAATGTTGGTCATACTGATTTCACATACCTATACCGATAACTGCTCTGGAGGGTGCATTTATCTTTCTGGGATTACATGAAGCACTAGCGCATGCGCACTGGGGTTCTATGGAACTTTGAAGAATTTATATGGGACGGTAAGTACACCTTATCCACAAATCTTTAAAAAAATGTTCAATACAGATTAGCAACAATACTATTTTTAAATAAGTGTGAATAATATAATAATAGTGAACTAAAAATATTACGATAATGGTACCACGTGCTCGATAGTACGACCGATAAGAAAACCGTTGCCTTCACACCAAAAACCAAATAAATATGTAAGTGCAATGTTTTAAAACACTAATAAAAACACACTAGTATTGAAATCTATTAATATTTTTCACCGATTTAATGATAACTCAATGATCTGTTACTTGTAATAACACGCGGCACTACGTGACCGATAAACGAAATTTAACTCAATTCAGAAATATATACTAAATATTAACATACATATTGTGATAAAATATCAATAAATACTCACCAGAACAGTATACTGCATTTAGATTACAGATATTATTCAAAATTTTACAATTTACTTATACGAAACAACACGCGGTACCACATGGTCGGTAAATGAAATCAAACCAAAAACCATATTAGGTATCATCAAACCCAAAAACAATAAATATTAATATAACGTCTACTAAAATGAGTATATAACATCTAGAACAATTAGGGAACAAAATATTATACTGATCGGCACATAACCACATAATAAGGATTACGGATACAGCGCACGGCGGCCATCACCACATGCTTCCTCGTCATACACAGCAGACCAGTATGTAGCCATCTTGAATCAGCAGCACGTGCTCCATATACAGGAAAGTGCATAAAAATTAATACTTCACTCATTTAACATTATTTAACTCTCATATAAAATAATTAATCCCACAGTACCTTATTATAAATAAATAAACATAAGTAAATATAAATAAATAATAATCATCCAATAGCGATCACCATAAACCTAAGCAACAATTATACAACATTGGGACGTTTCGAAGCGCTATTCATATACACATGAAAAACGCATAATCGTAACTCAACATAATGTCGGACCATATAAAGACAAAAAACAAAAGAGAACAAAGACAGGTAATGACAAACAAAGGTACAGCAGTAGCAGTTCCTCAGATGAGTCCAGCAACGACAATTCATCGACCTTCAGCTCCATGGGGGAACAAGACGTCTCGCAGAACTACTGAAAGACAAAACGTCGCTCAGAAGGAACGAACGCACACCAAGCAAGAAGAATAATATAACAGAAAAAAATCTCGAAATAAGTAAATAATGATAAGAACAAACCGCAAGATCACCCAGAAACGACCAGAACAATAAACGAACTGCAAGAACAAGCAACAAGAAATACAAACGAGAGCGCTACACCTGAAGAACCCGAAAGGGACGAGGAGGCACTCGTACGTTTACGCCTGGAATTCAAAGAACATATTGCTACGAGAACAAACTCGAAAACAGTAGCCTTCTCACAGCCCAGAATAAACGAGATGATTAACCTCATCACCACCATAACAAAGAAGATTGAGAAACTCCAAACGGACAACTCGGCATTAATACAGACCGTCACAAAACTAGAAACCCCAGTCCAGTCAGTGAAATTAGGGAACTGGTGAGAAAACCACAAGTACAACAACCAGCTCACAAACCGGAAACGTACGCCCAAACCGCGAGGAAGGTCATATCACAGGCGACCAACGGCAAAAACCAAACACAAAAGAAAACTGTAATCATTAGAGCCAACCAGGGAGCTGGAATAGCCCCTGAAGCTAAGATGCTGTTGCCAAAGCCATCAACCTGGTGGACGAAGGATGGTAAATAATACGGCATCGAACCACAGTGACAGGGCAACTAAGAGTACAGACTTCGACAGTCAAACAAGCTACATTAAAAGTCACAAGATGCTATAAATGCCAAGGGTTCGGGCATGTAGTGAATTACTGCAGAGCAACCGAGTCTACTTGCGGTCATTGCACACAAACCAGTCACACCAAGAAAGAATGCCCCAAAAAGCAAGAAGAACCGCAATGCGCAGTGTGCAAAAGACTAGGGAGAAAGAGTAGGCACGACACACGTAACAATGCATGTCCAGCACTGAAATACGAACTCCACACGAGAACAGAAAGGATCAACTATGGATAAGGCAATCAAAATCTGGCAAGCCAACCTGGACAGGGCCCGTTACACAACAGATGAAATAAGGACTTCGGCAAAAGAAGCTGCAGTTGATTTACTACAAGAACCATATAGTCTTCGCGGCAAAATCACTGGCTTCGGAGTAGCTGAAACTCTCGTGACGTTAACCTAGCAGAGCAACTACCATGGGCTGCCATAGTTATCCTTAATAAGAACTTCACGGTACTTCACTTAAGGCATTTGTGTACACCCCATACTGTTGTCATAGAACTAAACAGTCCAAATGAGAACCTCATAATCGTCTCCATGCACATGCAGTATTTCATCCCAGTGGATCCGTTCATAGAAGAATTAAGAACAATCTGCACTGAATGTACAGGGAAGGCAATTATAATAGGCATGGACTGCAACTCTAAGTCAAGTCTATGGGGTGCGCCTAACACGGAAGACAGTGGAAGAAAAATGGAAGACTTCACTGCTGAAGTGAATCTTGAGATCATGAACGACGGCAATCTTGGACCTACATACTTCCACGGAACTGGAAGGTCCCACATTGATGTGACCCTAGCGACCCCTCGGGTTGCATGCCAGTTGCAAGGGTGGAAGACACACCGTAACATCACCACTGCCAGTCATGTTGTAATAGAATGCACAGACACCAAATACATCCACAGACCCAAAAATATAACACAAATAGAGGTAACTGGGAACAATACAAAACCATCCCAGCAGAACAAATCACTACAATACAAGACATAACAAACAAACAGGACATCTTCCCTTACATCACAAAAATACAAAAAGCAATACAAGCTGCGGGTAATGCCTCTATTCCTCGGCGCAGGCCACGCAGCAGGCTGGTACCTTGATGGACTCCCACCCTAACTGATCTCAAAAGAATGATATATTCAACACGCGAGGACTACCAAACAGCAAGGAACGAAGACTGAAACATAAAACAACAGGCTTACAGAACAATTATGCGCACATACACAAATGCCATTAAAGCTACAAAGAAGGAAAGCTGGCGTGAATATTTAACACGCCAAGCTACAGAAAACACCTGAGGCCTTGCATTGTTGTGATACGAGGAGAGTCCAGAAGATGGATAGAGAGGACAAGAAACCATGAACTTAATACAAAATTGGGCTGACAAACATAAGTTAACCACATCGAAAAACAAAATCACAGGAATGCTCTTAAAGGGAAACCTCAACGAGCGCAGAGCTCCGACGATCAGGCTACATAATAACAACATTAGATTCAAACGCGAAAGTACCTTGGGGTAACACTACAAACGAAGTTAAAAATTGACCGGCACATAAAAAATGTTACACAGACCGCGAAGAACCTTTTCAATGCTATGGCAAGATTAGGTGGAGAGAGTTGGGGCTTTAGTGCCATCAATTTCATGACACTATACAAAGCCCCATTCCAACAGATCTGCGCATATGCCGCCCACGAATGGGCTACCTAAACCAGAGACATCAGAGAACTCTTCTCTCGGCCCAGAGACATGTCCTTATTCATGTCAGTAAAGCCTATAGAACTACATCCACAGCAGCGTTGCCAGTAATAGCGGGTGTCCTACCAATTGATATGTATCTGGAAAAAAGGATACACCTATATTGCCTGAGTCGCAATAAATCTGTAGTCATTGACGACCTTATCCTTACACCAGACATGTACGAAGAGCACGAGGTGCGAGAAGCCACAAAAAGAATGCTTGAAGACCATCTCCAAGAAAAATGGCAACAGCACTGGCACAACGAAATACATGGCAGAACAACATACGAATTCCTGCCAAACATGAAATCTCTCATGAAAATGTCATGGATAAGGCCATCACACGATTACTCAATTGCTCTCAGGACATGGACAATTTAGAGGCAGACTGCATGAGAGAGGATTTGTCGACCCCCATCTATGTAACAGATCGCAAAGGAAGATGATGTGCACCACATGATATACCGCTGTGCCAAGCACGCAGCTATCAGAAGAGAACTAGAAATAGCCTTGCACTTCAGCAACGAGGCCTGGCCTCCTCCTTAGCGGTTCTGGATGCAGAAAGATACCTACAAGTTCATCGCGGAGTATACCCAAAAAGCTCTAATCACACGAGCTGAAGGAGGGAAGAGGAGACGAGGAAATCAACGATAGACTAACTAGAATTAGAACTTAGGATATATCAATATGTATACTTGATAAATTGTAATATTAAGTTTAGATTAAGTAGATATAAGATTAATACTTCCATCTGATATATATTATTATTACATTGTATAAGAAACAAAATTAGATTAAGAAACCATAATGTAATATAACTGTAAACACCTTAGATTAAGTTTCAACTAGCCGCACTCTGAAAAAGTATGATGAATTAAATAAAGAAATCATGCTAGATAATAAATAGGGACAAGAGCAGACCTGGGGAAATGGGCATTAATCCCGAGGAAACCCAGGGGGATGGTGGTGGGGTTCTTAAATAAAAAAAAAAGTCTCACTCACACAAGAAACAGCAAAATATTGTGAATGCTGGCTGGATCTGTCATATCATGCCTATTGCTTTTAGATCTACATAATTCTGCCAACCATATTTTGCATAATTCAAAGCCTTAAGAATTGTTTTCATACTGTCGTATGTTCCCTTGAGAGTAATGGAGTAGGCAACTGGCACAGACGGGTAATGCAAAAGAACGGCCTTTAAACTCAATTTCAACGAGTCTATGAAGAGATGCCATTCTTGAGGATTATGTTCTCTTCCCAATTCAACCATTAGCCCATTCAATCATTGCAGTAAACCAATTGTTCATTTTCTGTGAAGAGTGGCGATATACTTAATTCACGTTTTCTATAAGTGATTTTTGTGCCAGGTTTGTAATAGTTTTCATTCCTGAAGTCGATGATAAAATCTCTGTCAATTGTTTATTTAGTTTCAAGTCTCTTACAAGATCATTTAATTCACCTTGTGATATGAAATGTGGTTTTCGAGATACATTGAAGTCAGGGTCAAATATGGATGGTCCATCATCAGTAGAGATACTAGAGCCAAGAGATGTAATTTCTTCCTCCAAAGTCCATTTTTCAGGAGGTTTTGGAATTGGCAAAGAATAACTTATGTTTAACAGGTCGCATGGCTGACTGTAAATTTGGATTCTGAATAGAATGCTTATTTTTTAAGTGAAACCAGATATATTGACCATAGAGAAATAACAGTCAGTGGTGTGGTCTGTAGGTTCCCTTCACAACATTGGAATGGCAAATAGCATGCACAAATGCAAACTTTTGGCAGTTTGTACAGCAAGAATTGGGGGCCCAATATTTTTCATTATCTCCAAACTTACTATAGTTCCTGAAATATAAATTATATGCCTTTGTAACTAGTGGAGTGATAGTTCTGCACTGAGATTTTGTACTATACTTGCCGCATACGTAACAGAATAAATTAGGATAATTCTTACAGCGGTAAGACATTGCAAAATTATAAAAACACTAAAACCTACGTATAAAAATATTTTGCAGTAGATTGTTTTAATTTAATTACTTTATAATGAACATAATAATGAATATATCCACACTTCATAATCACAATGATTAACTGCACGGAATCACATATTAATAGTCAGTATTTCACGTATTTGACAGTGGAAATCAGGAAATTCTGTATACCTGAGTATTCTTTAGACTTAACAAAGCGTAAGAGAAATTAAACTGTGCAAAATAAAAATAAGGGTGACCAGTTTCAGAGACAATAGCACCTGCGACTCTCACAGAAACGATCACCTCTGCTAAAGGATGTCATGGAAATATCTGATGCCAGTTAGGTGATTCGAAAAAAACTAGTATCAGTTTCGTCTTCTGCGTGTCTGAAAACATAGTTATATATACATTTCGAATCTGCGAGTAATTCTTTGTTGTGTGTAATTATTATTATTATCATCATCATCATTAACTATCTTGTTGTTTTGGCAAAAATATTTAAATTTTTGCCCCTCACCGCTGTGGTCTTGAGTTAGCATGCTGCCATATCATGCAGTGGGTCAGAACAGGCTCCTGGGTGAGGTTGTTTTCGGGTTTTTCTTCATCTGTAAGAGAAATGTCAAGAAGCCTAGGGTCCAACATTCCCCAGAAATCATCTGGCCATTATCATCGTCCTTATCATCACCATCATCTCACCAGTGTGGAAAGCAATGGGAAGCTACCACAGCTATAATTCCCTAGTAAAAGCATAGCATGAAAATGCTATAATTGCAGTGAATGACCTGTCCTCAGGAGAACACTATGGAATAGAATGTGATTTGTTTGTCTAATGCCACCAGGTTGTCTTTTATGACATTTATGGCTTTCTCTCCTCTAGTATTGGCGGAATTGTGATCCATTTCTTAGGTTTATTTTATTCATGTCCACAGAGTGAAACAAACATATGACTGCGTTTTAGAATCAGTGACATGAATGGGGATATGTACCAATCAATAGAAACCTCAAACTCGATGCTATTCTTTTTGCAGACGATTTAGTGCTTCTGGCACTTTCCGAAAATGATTTGCAACGGTCAATTTATAATTTACAAAAAACAGCTGCCAAATTTAATATGAAAATATTAATTAACAAAACTAAAATTATAGCATTTCATGGGAAGGACCCCATACAAAGTAAAATCTGTCTCCAGAATAAAATTTTGGAGAGATCTAATCGATTTAAATATCTTGGATATTATCTCTCTATCTGGGATGAAAAGGATATCCCTGAAAAAATTATTAGTTATAATTAAAGTTTGGGAATTATCAATCAAGATATGAGACCATCCCTTGTACAAAAAAATGCCAGATTACGTTTGTATAACACTTTGGCTAGACCAGTATTGACCTATGGTAGTGAAGCATGGACACTAAAAAGACAACATAAAAGCAGAATAATGGTTTGTGAAATGAGATTCATGCGCAGAACAGCGGGTTACACCGGATGGGATCAGAAAAGGAACACCGATATCTTAAAAGAATTTACGCCAATTTTGGAATATATTAAACAGTACTAGCTAAATTGGAAACACCATCTTGAAAGAATGAGTTCAAATTGGATCCCCAAAGCTGTTTATAATTATATACCAAGAGGATGAAGATCTCTGGGCCGTCCTATGAAACGCTGGAGGGAAAATTTTCTATAGGATCGTAACAGCCCTTGGCCTAATACTTGGAAGGAAGAAGAAGAACATGAACTGCTAAGCTTTTTATTAAATCACAACATTACGCTAACATATCCACGTTACTTCGATGATATACTGGGTGATAAATGATAATGAAGCGACAGGAGAGTTCTTAACCTAAATTCCAGACCATGGGCAACCACAGGGAAAATTCCTATGGTTTGACCAGGAATGGAACCTGGGACCTCATGAACTGTAGTCAGAAATGTTGAACACTATCCCATGAGACTGGTTGAATGTGAAATATAAACCTAGCTCCTACACTCTGCTTTATTGGATTCATTTTTAACAGAATGTTTATTTTACTTTTATTTTATTGATGTCCACAGAGTGAAACAAACATATGACTGTGATTTAGAATCAGTAACATGAACTGCTAAACTTTTTATTAAATCACAACATTACGCTAACATATCCACGTTACTTCGATGATATACTGGGTGATAAATGATAATGAAGCGACAGGAGAGTTCTTAACCTAAATTCCAGACCATGGGCAACCACAGGGAAAATTCCTATGGTTTGACCAGGAATGGAACCTGGGACCTCATGAACTGTAGTCAGAAATGTTGAACACTATCCCATGAGACTGGTTGAATGTGAAATATAAACCTAGCTCCTACACTCTGCTTTATTGGATTCATTTTTAACAGAATGTTTATTTTACTTTTATTTTATTGATGTCCACAGAGTGAAACAAACATATGACTGTGATTTAGAATCAGTAACATGAACTGCTAAACTTTTTATTAAATCACAATATTACGCTAACATATCCACGTTACTTCGATGATATACTGGGTGATAAATGATAATGAAGCGACAGGAGAGTTCTTAACCTAAATTCCAGACCATGGGCAACCACAGGGAAAATTCCTATGGTTTGACCAGGAATGGAACCTGGGACCTCATGAACTGTAGTCAGAAATGTTGAACACTATCCCATGAGACTGGTTGAATGTGAAATATAAACCTAGCTCCTACACTCTGCTTTATTGGATTCATTTTTAACAGAATGTTTATTTTACTTTTATTTTATTGATGTCCACAGAGTGAAACAAACATATGACTGTGATTTAGAATCAGTAACATGAACTGCTAAACTTTTTATTAAATCACAACATTACGCTAACATATCCACGTTACTTCGATGATATACTGGGTGATAAATGATAATGAAGCGACAGGAGAGTTCTTAACCTAAATTCCAGACCATGGGCAACCACAGGGAAAATTCCTATGGTTTGACCAGGAATGGAACCTGGACCTCATGAACTGTAGTCAGAAATGTTGAACACTATCCCATGAGACTGGTTGAATGTGAAATATAAACCTAGCTCCTACACTCTGCTTTATTGGATTCATTTTTAACAGAATGTTTATTTTACTTTTATTTTATTGATGTCCACAGAGTGAAACAAACATATGACTGTGATTTAGAATCAGTAACATGAACTGCTAAACTTTTTATTAAATCACAACATTACGCTAACATATCCACGTTACTTCGATGATATACTGGGTGATAAATGATAATGAAGCGACAGGAGAGTTCTTAACCTAAATTCCAGACCATGGGCAACCACAGGGAAAATTCCTATGGTTTGACCAGGAATGGAACCTGGGACCTCATGAACTGTAGTCAGAAATGTTGAAACACTATCCCATGAGACTGGTTGAATGTGAAATATAAACCTAGCTCCTACACTCTGCTTTATTGGATTCATTTTTAACAGAATGTTTATTTTACTTTTATTTTATTGATGTCCACAGAGTGAAACAAACATATGACTGTGATTTAGAATCAGTAACATGAACTGCTAAACTTTTATTAAATCACAATATTACGCTAACATATCCACGTTACTTCGATGATATACTGGGTGATAAATGATAATGAAGCGACAGGAGAGTTCTTAACCTAAATTCCAGACCATGGGCAACCACAGGGAAAATTCCTATGGTTTGACCAGGAATGGAACCTGGGACCTCATGAACTGTAGTCAGAAATGTTGAACCCTATCCCATGAGACTGGTTGAATGTGAAATATAAACCTAGCTCCTACACTCTGCTTTATTGGATTCATTTTAACAGAATGTTTATTTTACTTTTTATTTTATTGATGTCCACAGAGTGAAACAAACATATGACTGTGATTTAGAATCAGTAACATGAACTGCTAAACTTTTTATTAAATCACAATATTACGCTAACATATCCACGTTACTTCGATGATATAACTGGGTGATAAATGATAATGAAGCGACAGGAGAGTTCTTAACCTAAATTCCAGACCATGGGCAACCACAGGGAAAATTTCTATGGTTTGACCAGGAATGGAACCTGGGACCTCATGAACTGTAGTCAGAAATGTTGAACACTATCCCATGAGACTGGTTGAATGTGAAAATATAAACCTAGCTCCTACACTCTGCTTTATTGGATTCATTTTTAACAGAATGTTTATTTTACTTTTATTTTATTGATGTCCACAGAGTGAAACAAACATATGACTGTGATTTAGAATCAGTAACATGAACTGCTAAACTTTTTATTAAATCACAATATTACGCTAACATATCCACGTTACTTCGATGATATACTGGGTGATAAATGATAATGAAAGCGACAGGAGAGTTCTTAACCTAAATTCCAGACCATGGGCAACCACAGGGAAAATTCCTATGGTTTGACCAGGAATGGAACCTGGGAACCTCATGAACTGTAGTCAGAAATGTTGAACACTATCCCATGAGACTGGTTGAATGTGAAATATTAAACCTAGCTCCTACACTCTGCTTTATTGGATTCATTTTTAACAGAATGTTTATTTTACTTTTATTTTATTGATGTCCACAGAGTGAAACAAACATATGACTGTGATTTAGAATCAGTAACATGAACTGCTAAACTTTTTATTAAATCACAATATTACGCTAACATATCCACGTTACTTCGATGATATATACTGGGTGATAAATGATAATGAAGCGACAGGAGAGTTCTTAACCTAAATTCCAGACCATGGGCAACCACAGGGAAAATTCCTATGGTTTGACCAGGAATGGAACCTGGGACCTCATGAACTGTAGTCAGAAATGTTGAACACTATCCCATGAGACTGGTTGAATGTGAAATATAAACCTAGCTCCTACACTCTGCTTTATTGGATTCATTTTTAACAGAATGTTTATTTTACTTTTATTTTATTGATGTCCACAGAGTGAAAAAAACATATGACTGTGATTTAGAATCAGTAACATGAACTGCTAAACTTTTTATTAAATCACAATATTACGCTAACATATCCACGTTACTTCGATGATATACTGGGTGATAAATGATAATGAAGCGACAGGAGAGTTCTTAACCTAAATTCCAGACCATGGGCAACCACAGGGAAAATTCCTATGGTTTGACCGGAATGGAACCTGGGACCTCATGAACTGTAGTCAGAAATGTTGAACACTATCCCATGAGACTGGTTGAATGTGAAATATAAACCTAGCTCCTACACTCTGCTTTATTGGAGTTCATTTTTAACAGAATGTTTATTTTACTTTTATTTTATTGATGTCCACAGAGTGAAACAAACATATGACTGTGATTTAGAATCAGTAACATGAACTGCTAAACTTTTTATTAAATCACAATATTACGCTAACATATCCACGTTACTTCGATGATATACTGGGTGATAAATGATAATGAAGCGACAGGAGAGTTCTTAACCTAAATTCCAGACCATGGGCAACCACAGGGAAAATTCCTATGGTTTGACCAGGAATGGAACCTGGGACCTCATGAACTGTAGTCAGAAATGTTGAACACTATCCCATGAGACTGGTTGAATGTGAAATATAAACCTAGCTCCTACACTCTGCTTTATTGGATTCATTTTTAACAGAATGTTTATTTTACTTTTATTTTATTGATGTCCACAGAGTGAAACAAAATATGACTGTGATTTAGAATCAGTAACATGAACTGCTAAACTTTTTATTAAATCACAATATTACGCTAACATATCCACGTTACTTCGATGATATACTGGGTGATAAATGATAATGAAGCGACAGGAGAGTTCTTAACCTAAATTCCAGACCATGGGCAACCACAGGGAAAATTCCTATGGTTTGACCAGGAATGGAACCTGGGACCTCATGAACTGTAGTCAGAAATGTTGAACACTATCCATGAGACTGGTTGAATGTGAAATATAAACCTAGCTCCTACACTCTGCTTTATTGGATTCATTTTTAACAGAATGTTTATTTTACTTTTATTTTATTGATTGTCCACAGAGTGAAACAAACATATGACTGTGATTTAGAATCAGTAACATGAACTGCTAAAATTTTTATTAAATCACAATATTACGCTAACATATCCACGTTACTTCGATGATATACTGGGTGATAAATGATAATGAAGCGACAGGAGAGTTCTTAACCTAAATTCCAGACCATGGGCAACCACAGGGAAAATTCCTATGGTTTGACCAGGAATGGAACCTGGGACCTCATGAACTGTAGTCAGAAATGTTGAACACTATCCCATGAGACTGGTTGAATGTGAAATATAAACCTAGCTCCTACACTCTGCTTTATTGGATTCATTTTTAACAAGAATGTTTATTTTACTTTTATTTTATTGATGTCCACAGAGTGAAACAAACATATGACTGTGATTTAGAATCAGTAACATGAACTGCTAAACTTTTTATTAAATCACAAATATTACGCTAACATATCCACGTTACTTCGATGATATACTGGGTGATAAATGATAATGAAGCGACAGGAGAGTTCTTAACCTAAATTCCAGACCATGGGCAACCACAGGGAAAATTCCTATGGTTTGACCAGGAATGGAAACCTGGGACCTCATGAACTGTAGTCAGAAATGTTGAACACTATCCCATGAGACTGGTTGAATGTGAAATATAAACCTAGCTCCTACACTCTGCTTTATTGGATTCATTTTTAACAGAATGTTTATTTTACTTTTATTTATTGATGTCCACAGAGTGAAACAAACATATGACTGTTGATTTAGAATCAGTAACATGAACTGCTAAACTTTTTATTAAATCACAATATTACGCTAACATATCCACGTTACTTCGATGATATACTGGGTGATAAATGATAATGAAGCGACAGGAGATTTCTTAACCTAAATTCCAGACCATGGGCAACCACAGGGGAAATTCCTATGGTTTGACCAGGAATGGAACCTGGGACCTCATGAACTGTAGTCAGAAATGTTGAACACTATCCCATGAGACTGGTTGAATGTGAAATATAAACCTAGCTCCTACACTCTGCTTTATTGGATTCATTTTTAACAGAATGTTTATTTACTTTTATTTTATTGATGTCCACAGAGTGAAACAAACATATGACTGTGATTTAGAATCAGTAACATGAACTGCTAAACTTTTTATTAAATCACAATATTACGCTAACATATCCACGTTACTTCGATGATATACTGGGTGATAAATGATAATGAAGCGACAGGAGAGTTCTTAACCTAAATTCCAGACCATGGGCAACCACAGGGAAAATTCCTATGGTTTGAACAGGAATGGAACCTGGGACCTCATGAACTGTAGTCAGAAATGTTGAACACTATCCCATGAGACTGTTTGAATGTGAAATATAAACCTAGCTCCTACACTCTGCTTTATTGGATTCATTTTTAACAGAATGTTTATTTTACTTTTATTTTATTGATGTCCACAGAGTGAAACAAACATATGACTGTGATTTAGAATCAGTAACATGAACTGCTAAACTTTTTATTAAATCACAAATATTACGCTAACATATCCACGTTACTTCGATGATATACTGGGTGATAAATGATAATGAAGCGACAGGAGAGTTCTTAACCTAAATTCCAGACCATGGGCAACAACAGGGAAAATTCCTATGGTTTGACCAGGAATGGAACCTGGGACCTCATGAACTGTAGTCAGAAATGTTGAACACTATCCCATGAGACTGGTTGAATGTGAAATATAAACCTAGCTCCTACACTCTGCTTTATTGGATTCATTTTTAACAGAATGTTTATTTTACTTTTATTTTATTGATGTCCACAGAGTGAAACAAACATATGACTGTGATTTAGAATCAGTAACATGAACTGCTAAACTTTTTATTAAATCACAATATTACGCTAACATATCCACGTTACTTCGATGATATACTGGGTGATAAATGATAATGAAGCGACAGGAGAGTTCTTAACCTAAATTCCAGACCATGGGCAACCACAGGGAAAATTCCTATGGTTTGACCAGGAATGGAACCTGGGACCTCATGAACTGTAGTCAGAAATGTTGAACACTATCCCATGAGACTGGTTGAATGTGAAATATAAACCTAGCTCCTACACTCTGCTTTATTGGATTCATTTTTAACAGAATGTTTATTTTACTTTTATTTTATTGATGTCCACAGAGTGAAACAAACATATGACTGTGATTTAGAATCAGTAACATGAACTGCTAAACTTTTTATTAAATCACAATATTACGCTAACATATCCACGTTACTTCGATGATATACTGGGTGATAAATGATAATGAAGCGACAGGAGAGTTCTTAACCTAAATTCCAGACCATGGGCAACCACAGGGAAAATTCCTATGGTTTGACCAGGAATGGAACCTGGGACCTCATGAACTGTAGTCAGAAATGTTGAACACTATCCCATGAGACTGGTTGAATGTGAAATATAAACCTAGCTCCTACACTCTGCTTTATTGGATTCATTTTTAACAGAATGTTTATTTTACTTTTATTTATTGATGTCCACAGAGTGAAACAAACATATGACTGTGATTTAGAATCAGTAACATTAACTGCTAAACTTTTTATTAAATCACAAATATTCGCTAACATATCCACGTTACTTCGATGATATACTGGGTGATAAATGATAATGAAGCGACAGGAGAGTTCTTAACCTAAATTCCAGACCATGGGCAACCACAGGGAAAATTCCTATGGTTTGACCAGGAATGGAACCTGGGACCTCATGAACTGTAGTCAGAAATGTTGAACACTATCCCATGAGACTGGTTGAATGTGAAATATAAACCTAGCTCCTACACTCTGCTTTATTGGATTCATTTTTAACAGAATGTTTATTTTACTTTTATTTTATTGATGTCCACAGAGTGAAACAAACATATGACTGTGATTTAGAATCAGTAACATGAACTGCTAAACTTTTTATTAAATCACAATATTACGCTAACATATCCACGTTACTTCGATGATATACTGGGTGATAAATGATAATGAAGCGACAGGAGAGTTCTTAACCTAAATTCCAGACCATGGGCAACCACAGGGAAAATTCCTATGGTTTGACCAGGATGGAACCTGGGACCTCATGAACTGTAGTCAGAAATGTTGAACACTATCCCATGAGACTGGTTGAATGTGAAATATAAACCTAGCTCCTACACTCTGCTTTATTGGATTCATTTTTAACAGAATGTTTATTTTACTTTTATTTTATTGATGTCCACAGAGTGAAACAAACATATGACTGTGATTTAGAATCAGTAACATGAACTGCTAAACTTTTTATTAAATCACAATATTACGCTAACATATCCACGTTACTTCGATGATATACTGGGTGATAAATGATAATGAAGCGACAGGAGAGTTCTTAACCTAAATTCCAGACCATGGGCAACCACAGGGAAAATTCCTATGGTTTGACCAGGAATGGAACCTGGGACCTCATGAACTGTAGTCAGAAATGTTGAACACTATCCCATGAGACTGGTTGAATGTGAAATATAAACCTAGCTCCTACACTCTGCTTTATTGGATTCATTTTAACAGAATGTTTATTTTACTTTTATTTTATGATGTCCACAGAGTGAAACAAACATATGACTGTGATTTAGAATCAGTAACATGAACTGCTAAACTTTTTATTAAATCACAATATTACGCTAACATATCCACGTTACTTCGATGATATACTGGGTGATAAATGATAATGAAGCGACAGGAGAGTTCTTAACCTAAATTCCAGACCATGGGCAACCACAGGGAAAATTCCTATGGTTGACCAGGAATGGAACCTGGGACCTCATGAACTGTAGTCAGAAATGTTGAACACTATCCCATGAGACTGGTTGAATGTGAAATATAAACCTAGCTCCTACACTCTGCTTTATTGGATTCATTTTTAACAGAATGTTTATTTTACTTTTATTTTATTGATGTCCACAGAGTGAAACAAACATATGACTGTGATTTAGAATCAGTAACATGAACTGCTAAACTTTTATTAAATCACAATATTACGCTAACATATCCACGTTACTTCGATGATATACGGGTGATAAATGATAATGAAGCGACAGGAGAGTTCTTAACCTAAATTCCAGACCATGGGCAACCACAGGGAAAATTCCTATGGTTTGACCAGGAATGGAACCTGGGACCTCATGAACTGTAGTCAGAAATGTTGAACACTATCCCATGAGACTGGTTGAATGTGAAATATAAACCTAGCTCCTACACTCTGCTTTATTGGATTCATTTTTAACAGAATGTTTATTTTACTTTTATTTTATTGATGTCCACAGAGTGAAACAAACATATGACTGTGATTTAGAATCAGTAACATGAACTGCTAAACTTTTTATTAAATCACAATATTACGCTAACATATCCACGGAAAACAATGAGTTTGGCTTTCTTTTGTATTTTCTTGTACTTTATTGCATCACTGAAACTATATCTATTGATAGACATTGTTAGTTACAGACTATATCCATGGTAGCCACACATGAACATGGGGAGATTTTGTTTTATTTTTGTAAAATAGAAGTAGCGAAATCTTGGTTCAACAACAAAAAAGTATCTCTCTAACAAAACATGTTTTTTTATGTAAGATTCTGTGCACATTGAGGAGTTATGCAAGAGACTAATGCTAAAGTGGACAATAAAACAAATTTTATCTTTTTTTAAAAAAAATAGCTAATAAAATTGTAGGAATTCAGCTTTTTTCATTATTAAATATATATTACTGCTAAAAATGTATTTTTGCTACTGTAAAAGTTGAAAAATTTAAGTATGTAAGTCTACTTTGTTTTTTGACAAAATTTTTATATTGTTTAAATTTCTTCTAATTTTGCTAGAGGACTCCTCATAGCATAAGTGGTTAATGCAATATGCTATAAGCCAGAAGGTCACAGTTTTGATTACTGATGAGGGTCAGAATTTTTAAAAAAGGCTTAATTTCACAGGTATCTTCTTGATCCTGAGATTGAATTTTCCTCTAACCTCCTATTAACCAAGGGCCTCCCCAGGCCTCTACTGGAATCACTTTACTTTTTACTAAATTTGTGAAAATTTCTCTAATTTAATCTTTAATTTTCCAAAAAATAAATGTTTCATACCAGTTCATTAAGCATATCAGACCACAGTGAAAACAACCAATGCATAACCATGCATTTATTTTTGTGTATTGTTTTGTAATTTGGCACAGATTTTAGTAATTTCTATCAAATCATTTTTCTACAATTTTATTAAAAAAATATTGAATAAATTGAAATGTTGTATCTTACTTATACATTTCCAATTCAAGGGTTAAACCTGGGTATTATGTTATAAGCTATATATCTAATTTTTTGTTATTAAATATTAACCAACATAAGTATAATACTTTTTATAGTAAGAATTATAATTTTATCTAATTGTTATTTGCAGTAATGCATTTATTGCTGTAAGAAGTCACAAAATGTGGACGTGTCTGGTTGGTGCAGTTCTGCTGTTGCTGCATGGGGCCTTCGCAGACAACTCATGTGGCCATGGCATTGATACAGCTGGCTGTAAGTACATAATTTTGTTTAAATTAAAAGAAACAAAGAATAATTTACTAATTAAATTTAGTAATATTGTTTTAAATGTCATCTATCATTCAAATGTCCTTCCATTCTTATCCAATGCCTAAGAACTTCATAAAGCAGGTTAACATGCCTAATTTTGAGCCAAAATATTCAGTTCACCACTTCCTTAACCTTCCCTTTCATTTTTTTCTTCTGTACTTCTTTTCCAGGACATTTGTAGCCTTCCTTTCTTTCTCAGATCATGAAGTTTCCAAAACAGGCATTGTCTGTTGTAGAATCCTGATTTTTCTGCGAAGTGTAATCAACAAATGTCAGCTACCAGTATTATTTAGTCATTCAGATTCATAGATAGATAGATCAGTTGATTAATGTCTTTGACATCGTCCGATTCCTAATAGCCAATTTTGTCGGTCCATCCAATCTCCTGGTTGTAGATGTTTCTCCGTCATGTATAAATATATTCCCTGATTCCAGGAGGTTTTAGGTATTCCTCTACCTTTTCTTCCCTCAGGATTCCGTTCCAAAACATTTTGGTAGTTGATTCTCTTCCATTCGCTGACATGTCCATAGCATCTTATTTGCTGAGTTTTAATACAATCTAAAATAGTGTCTTCAGTATTAATTTTCTCCCTTATAACTGAGTTTCTAATTTTTTCTCTTCTTGAAATTCTTGCTGCCCTTCGTATAAAATCCATTTCCATTTCCTAAAGATACTTATTCGTTTTTGTTGTTAATGGTCAAAGTTCTGCTCCATAAGTAATGATGCTTTTAACAATTGCATGATATGTATTAATTTAATTTTAAATACTTATATTTTTATCCCACAATATTCCATTGAGACAAGCAATTACAAATTTTCATTTATTATTTCTATTTCTTATTTTCTCTTCAAAACTTCCATTTTTATTTATCTTAAATTCCTAAATATATGACCTCACTACAAGAATTTATTGTTTCTCCTGTCCAAAATTAAATTTTATTCTGGTTCACCAATTGGTAAATATTTCGTTTTCTTCTTCTTCAAAATTAATCCCCATTTATCATATTTTCTATTAACATTCTAGTTGTATATTCTAAATCTTCATAATCTTGTGCAATTAACAATTGATCATCTGCAAAATGTAAGTTGTATAATGTTTAAGTGTTTGAAATAGAAGTTTCCTTGCTTGAACATTTTCTGCTCAAATTCTTTAATATTTCAGGTACATATATTTTAAGCAGAGTCAGTGATAGACAACAACCTTTACATTTACCTTTATTCATCGTAAAAACATGTGACAATTTACTGCCAATTTTAATTTTAGATATGCAATTGTCATATAAATTGTGTATAGCTTTAATTATTGTTAGTCTTAATTCCCATACATCTTAAAGCAATCCATGGGACATGTCGTAAGCTTTCTCAAGATCTACAAATAATTGGTGCAAACATTGTCCATATTGCATTTTTTTTTCTCTATTACCCGAGTAATGCAAAATAAATTGTCGATTATGGAACAACCTGCTCTAAATACTGACTTTTCCTCAAATTTCATATCTCTGTAGTTTTTTTTCCAAATAATATTTTAGTCCATGGAGTCTACTCATAGTACTTTACTCTTATACCTCTATAATTTTTACATTGGTCTTTTTTCCCTCTTTTATGGATTGTCAAAATGTATCCTAGTTTCCATTCTTCAGGAACTTTTCACCATTCATAAATTTTGTAAATTTGTTATTTTATTTTTTTATTTATTTATTTAACATCCATTAGAGCACCGAGTTGCTTTAGGATGTGTCCAGATTATAAACATCAATATAAAATATAACACATACATACATACATACATAAATACATAATAAAAACCAATTTACATTACAACTAAAATACACCATAATATCAAAGGTCAACACTTTCATGAGAAAGGATAGCAATACAATTCCAATCAAATATTACTTACAATTTTTAATTTAGGTATTCACCCATACTTAATGTAAGAATAAAATATTCTTTACAGCAAGTTTAAATTGTCTGCCCATAAAAAGTTTAATTTTGGAAGGGAGATGATTATATAGATTGATACCTCTATGTGATAGGCTGTTAATACTTCTGGTAAGCCTGTGACAATTTAGATGTATATTATTATTCATGTAAATTTGAATTTATTTTGAAGAGTTTTAAATTTTTATGAATAAAGCCAACTGATTCTAAAATGTAAATACAAGGAACAGGTAATATTTTGAGTTCTTTGAAGAGTTTCTTATTTTCTGTTTGGATTGGTTCTTTCTTAATGATTTTAATAATTCTTTTTGTAATTTGAGTATTTGGATATATTTTGGTGATGATCCCCATAGGATTATACCATATGTTAACTGTGAATGTATGTATCCAAAATATACAGATTTTAATACTTCCTCTGGTAAAATTCTAGTGAGGACGCAAATCACATAGCATAATCGGTTAAATTTTTCAGATAAGTCAGATCCATGTTTTAATAGTTCCGCTTGTATTCCTCCTGGACCACTAGCTCTTTTAATTTATAATGATAGAATATTAATTTTAATATCCTCTATGTCGAATTGTTCATCTTCATTTATTTCTTGAATATTTTTGAATATTATCTAATTTAAATACCCAATATTATGATAGTAATGTTTTAAAATAATTTTCCATTCAGTCATAGGTACTGTTTGAACATTTATTTGTCCACTTCTTTTATTTCTCAAATTTTTTTTAATTCTCCATGATTCAGTACTTCATTTTCCTCCAATAAAGTAAAGTAAAGTTATCCCACAACAGGCCTCAGGAGGCCCGTGGGGTAGTAGGAGGTTAAGGCTCCCACTTTTTCTAGACAGCACTTTATGTCAGCCCTGCGTGACGGCCGCCTTTACCCCAGAACAAGCGTCTGGTACTAATTTCAGTTAGAGGCTGAGTCGACCCCCAGGGCCATAGTGCCACCAGAGGGTTTGGGTCAGTTTAAAAATCCTGACCCCAATGGGACTTGAACCCTCGACCCTCCGGCTTGTAGCTCAGTGCCTTAACCACTATGCTACGGCGTGCCCCGTTTTCCTCCAATACATGTTTGAATTTTTAAACAATTTTGTTCCCAGCTCTGATATTTAGCTTCCGAAATTTTCTCTCTAACTCTTGCTTGAGCTTCTTTATATTGCATTTCGTCTTTCAGATCTTTGGTATTCAACCACATTAAACATTATTCTCTTTTGTTTGCTATTTCTTTTGCTAAGCCCTCATTCCAAAAATATATGAATTTATTTACTTCTCTATTTGAAGAACTTATTTCCAAAGTGTCTTAACTCCATGAAATACCAAACTCCAGAAATCACAATTTTTATTTTAAGATATTTAATTTTTAGATAGAGTTTTCATTATAATATATGTTTATTTGTAACTACATTGGCAATATTGGCACATACTCTCAAAAATCCTCCACCATTACAATTGGTAGTAACAGTGTCACATGACTTGGAGTTAAGATGTTTTGGAAGTAAACATAGTTTAAGAAAACTTTTTAGTAGGAGAAAGTAAAATCTAATACTCAATAAAGTATGCAATTTGTTAAGTTTCGATGTTGTTTACAAGAAGGTATCACAATCTTTCAGAGTTCAGAATCAGAAGAGTCATTTACTGCATCTGTTGCACTGTTTGAAAATACTTTTTGCCAGAATGGCATTGCATGCAGGTGCTAGGTAATACCTAACTTACTTAAAACTGACTTAATGTCTTAATTTCTCCTTTACTGGATGCCCTAAGTTTTCTCTTATTGGCTCTAGTGCTGACCACTTTTTACCCTTCTTCAATTATGTGTGAGAGCACATGGTTAAACTCGAATACGTTGTTCGGCAAGTCACTTTGCTGTGATCAACTTCAATGATCTTAACATAAAATATTTTATATTGAAATCCATTTTTGGATTTTATATGCTTCCTGGAAGAAAGTTTCCAGTCATAGGATAACCAGTCTTCTTCTAGAATGAATACACACTCAACAGTGTTGAAAATGTTGTGGTATTTTGTTGGCAAAAAGGCTAGCTCTGTTTTACGCAACTTTTTCTCCACCTGTCCAAAAACTCGATCTACCGGCAAGTAGCTATGACCCCCGCACAGGGAATGTTATATTAATAGTGAGATCAAACAGATACGCCAACGTACTAAGTATTGCTAACATTATAAAATGTTTGTTTTGTGTGGTACAGCCATCACAAAACAGGTTGATTTCCTTTATTTCGGGATTTGCAGTGTTTATCTTTGATTTTATCCCATTCTGAATGTACTAGTGCTCTTTTTCTCGCTGTCCGTCCCGAATAACTTATTACATCTTCTTCACAACTAGCCATTTGTTTTTCACTGACAAATAAACAGAAGAAACGCCACAGAAAATCACTGCTGACTGTTGTACACCGCCATGTAACGAGGAGTGTCATAGCAGTGCCAATTATGAGTCACGTGCTTTGTACCAAATCAGCAGATTGGTCAAGTGGATATAAGACATATTGAAAATAAAAACAACTGGGATATAAGACACTTAGGAACATATCAATTGTGTTAACATGATACCTGACGGAATAAAGACATTTGTCACATAAAAATTTTGAAAATCACGAATTTTGGATTTATGACACTTTGGAAATAAGCTCTTCATTTGCTTCTCCAAAAGCTTCTTTTGCCGCCTGATGAATACTTTTTATTATATAGTTGTATTCTTCTTGAGCATTTTCAAATGTGGAAATTAGTACCTGTTCATCTAACCTTTTCTTATACAGAATGAGGTGCTCTCATTCTCCAAACTATCCATGTTATATAGAGTTGTTGATATATCATGAAAACTGTCCTCTTCATTTTTAGTTTTATTTAACCTGTCATTTTTATTTTGGAATGGAAATATTATTTTTGCATTCAATAAATAATGATCACTTCCACATGATAATCCTCTTACATCCTGGGTCTTTAAAATTGGATGCTTCTTAATTATTACAAAATCTGTTATCAATTGTAGATTAAGAGTATCTTGGTGCCAAGTAAACTTATGAATACCCCTATGTTGATAAAATCCATTTAGGATTTTAAATGAATATTATTCACAAAATCTTATCAACTTCTAACAATGTCATTTTTTTCCAATTCTCCAACTACATTATTATCTATTTCTTTGCCAATTCTGACGTTAAAATTGCCAGCTAATATAATTTCTCTTCAGGTCCCTATCTCATACCTAATAGAATTTAATGTATTATAAAATGTATTTTTTATTAAATAATTGTTATCCTCACTAATTCCATATATTCCTAATATAGAGCATCTTATACCAAAAAGAGATATATTAATTTTAATTAAGTTCTCATTTACTGATTCCCTGTTTGTGATATCTTATATTTCATCTTGAATCCCCTCTTTTAGCTCTTTCATTCTTTGTAACACCACTATAAATATGTACATATGATCCTAAAGTTTCTATTCATTCTCCTTTCTTCTTTGTTTCTGTAAGTATGATGATGTCCTGTAAGTATGATGATATCCTGTTTCAAATTTTCTATCTGTTTAAGAATTTCCTCCATTTTATTTCTTACGCCTTGTACATTCCATGTTACAATTAGCAGAGTTCTTTTCTGTAGCTTGATATGTCTTCCTTTTAATCCAACCGGCTTATATCTATTAGATTTTTAGCATTGTATTTTTTTCTAATGGGAAGAAGCTGGCCTACCATATCAACATCCAACCTGGAAGACCAGGCTTTTTTTCAGGCGTCCAATCCATAGATCAGTTGCTTTCACTGCAGCTATGAGCCTGATCTACCTTTAATAAGGGAGAATTTGACAGAAAAGATAAAATGAAATGATTCCAGGCTTCAAATAATCTAATACCATCAGGGTCGTGAAATAACAAGTGTTCAGCCCAGAGAGACTGGATAGGAAAGATAAAAAAGAGATTTGGTATGGAAGTGGAAGTAATACCATATCAGTCAATATCTCACTGCGATTGGTGAGTAGCTCTTCCCGTCCGTTCACCACATAAAGTTATATAAGTTATATGGTTACTAACAACTGCACCACGTGAAGGTGGGATTGGACACTAGGAAGATGTGCAGGTTAGTTCCTCTAAGTCTTAGAATTTGAAGCAATTAGAGGCTCTCCTCCCTCTTAGCATCTCCCATTTACAGCCCACTCAAATTCATACTTTTATTTAATTTATCTGTACTTCATGGGAAGTGACACTATGTGATAAAAGAAAATTATGAATCAGAAACCATTACATCCCACCTCATAAAATATGATCCTCTCATTTGGAATTAATGAATTATAACATAAAATTTTAACAGCTTGCAGAGTAGCCTTATGCAAGCAGTATGAGATCAGGATCCCATAGTCTAGAAAGTAAAATGACCGAGTTACAAGGAATGAAATTAAAGTAGCAGTGTTAATTGTAGAAGATTAATTCATGATTTTGCTAAGTACCCTGGCTAACATCAATGTTAGTAATTGAAGTTAAGAGTATTTTCAAAACTTGATGTTTTAGTATCCTAAGATTGAGAAAAATTTCACTGGTGTCAAGGGTGTAAAAAATTAACCAAACTCCAGTGTACAAAACACCTAAAAGGTTCTTGATCTATTATCTGGCTACTGGCATCATATTCACAGAGCAATTTACAGAGATATATGATCATCCAGCCATATGGTCAATATGTCAGGTCTGCCTGCTTGTATAGTTAGTTGGTTTTCTCAACCTGAGCTGCTACTTATTATAACTACCCAAATTCCTCAAAGTCCCATAATCATTGATATCCCAGAACAACTCTTCCTCTATAGGGATTCAAATTGGTGCATGATATTTGGAACACTCGACTATGGTTTGGGACGGTATTAAAAACACCAAATTTTAAATATGGTGTTTATTATTAATTGGGTTTCACAGGTACCTAATATTTTTAATTAGTAAATTAGTACTGAGTTCTACAATTCGTCACAAAATTCTTGGAAACTAATACATTTTTTCCCATTACTTGTGAATTATATACAGTTTTATAAGAATAGTTAGAATCCATCCTTCCATAGTAATTCTGCCCAAAGGCAGGTCCTTCACTGCAATCATAGCATTTTCATGCTATGCTTGCAGCTTTACCAGGGAATTGTGTAGGTGTAGTAGCTTCCCGTTGCTTTCCACACCGGTGAAGGATGATGATGATAATGATAATGGTAAGGATGATGGCCATATGATTTCGGGGACCGTTTGGGCCTTAAAGTTTTCCTGACATTTGTCTTACAGGTGAGGAAAAACCCCGATAAAAACCTCACCCAGAAAAACTGCCCTGACCGGGGATCGAACCCGGGCCCGCTGTGTGACAAGGCAGCACACTACCTCGAGACCACAGCGGTGGACAATTGTTAGAAAATGTTAAAAATAAGTGTTAAATTTTAAAATATTATTAATTGAAAATGAATGTAACAAAAGGTCTTTTATGATGCCTTTATTTTTCTACTCACAGCTTTATTAATATTATTTATATCTTGTGTAGCCATCAAAGAGTAAAGTCCGCCATTTTGCCTAGTTATAAAATCCTTAAACAAGGCTGAAGACATATATAATGATTCCCATATAAAGTTGTACACTGAAAAGCTAATACCGTGTTTATTAGTAAGAATTTTCAACTGAGATGTGCATAAACCTTGTATAAAAGTTATATATGGATTATTAGTAAGAGGGTAAGTTACTAGATAATTTACCTCAAGAATAAATTCAATTATCTCAGCCATTTCCCTTCGAGCCTTAAAACATTATGTAGTGCTGTTTGGTAGAAGTGAACCCTCACAATTCTAAATGTGGTTTGCTAGGAGAATAGCATAAAGGTGAATGGAGAAAACTACAAAACAGCGAGCTACATGGTTTTTCTATGGGAAACCTGATATAGTAAAACAGTTAGGTCTCATAGACTGCACAGGGCAGTACATGTAGCATGAATGGGGAATGAAAGAGAGGCATGGAAGCTCCTTATAGGTAAACCAGAGGGAAAGTGCCCACTAGATGGGCCAAGAATGAGGTGGGAGAATAACATTAACCATGGTTTGAGGGAAGTAAATTATACAGGAATGATTGAAAACTATAGCTCAGCTAGGGATGTAAGGAGAGCTTATGTGTTGCCATGAAACAATGGATTTGATAGTGCCAGTGAGTAGTTAGGAGGACAGTGACTTGTATATCTCTGGAATGATTTAATTCAAGGAAGATAAACAACAACATTTATTATTTTACCTTCTTGTAATGGGATAGTGTCAACAAAATTACCTGTTTTATTTAAATAACTAAATTCATTGAAAATGTAAGATTTAACATAGCAGTTAAGAATTGTGTAGAAATTAATATTGTAGTGTAACCTTTAAATTAATGTTTTTTTCAATATGGTCATTAGCCTGTCCTTTGACTTTGAGACATCAGTCAAGAGTGAGGAGGATTTAAGCAAATGCACATTTAGCTGATATGCTATGTTGTTAGGTAGTGTTTTGAAAGCTATGTTATAATGTAAAATTTTGTTGTGCTTTCTGTTCTGACAGTGACAATTCCAAGAGGTGACATAACATTGGAGTATGGGAACCCTTTCCGACTTCGATGCATTTTGAATGTAAATCATAGTGTAGCCATAGGGAAAAATGTGAGCGACATACACTTTTTCCGTGATGACAAAGAGGTGCCAAAAGAATTTCTTAGTATAATCAATTCTACTACATTAGAAGTATATGTAGAGAAACCACCAATTTCATCGAGTATGTATTATTGCAAATTGAAGACCGAGGGCTTGTATACTGCATTGTGTCTCAATAAAGTAGTAATAGAGCGTAAGTATTAAAACTTTCTATACATATTCATTAAGCAACAAAGTGAAAACTTGTTTATGACTTTTATGATGGAAGTTGCTTTGCTTTATAGTTCATATTAACATTTTTATGATATTGATCTTCTTCATTGTCATTTCTCATACAGTGCTGAAGGTTGAATTCTGGATATGAGTCTACATTGGTCCAGGTCTTCACACATTTCCTCCTTTTTCAGTTTATTTCAAATTGTAACCTCTCTCCTGGATGCATCTTGGTCACTCATCTATATTTTGGCTTATCATAGACTCTGAATTTTTTTCTCTTGATTTGAATATCTAAAGCATGTATTGGTATTCTCTCTCTTTTTCCATGTTATATCATTTGTGTGTTCTGTCATTTATTTGATTTTGTAGACTAATTTCAAATGACTTAATTTTTTAAATAATTATACACTACTCAAAAAATAATTAGAAGAGCTTATGTTTAAACCAAAGCCACAAGTTAAGTATTGAAACAATTTATTTTTTGTCTTTTATAAATATGAATTGAACATTTATGTAAATTAGAATAGACATTCAAACAATATTTTAATGTACACATTCAAACAATATTTGAATGTACAGTATTAGAAATATGAACAGATTGTCATTTGTAACAGAAAACAAAGTGGAAATTCGAGATTTATCGATTTAAGAATCAACGTTTTCAGGTTATTCAACACTCGGTACTTAGTGTGTCCCCCGTGAGCTTCAATGACTGCATTGCACCTATGAGGCATGCTTCGCAGAAGCCTTCTTACAGAAACTTATGAAATTAAGTTCTTCCAGGTTCTGGGTCACAGCAGGACGTCTAAAACTAGTTTTTCCAGCTTATCCCCACATATGCTCAATCGGATTGAGGTCTGGACTGCATGCAGGCCAGTTCATCACTCGAATTTGTTGGCATTCTTGCAGGACATCTCTGGTAGCCTGTGATGTATGACATCTAGCATTATCCTTCATTAGAAGAAAATTAGGGTCCATACCATAAGCAAAGGGTACAACATGTTGAAGGATAATGTCATTAATGTAAACATCAACATTAATGCGCTGTGGGACAAAATCAAGCTCTGTCTAAGACACATTAATAATCCCAGCCCAAACCATAACCATACCACCTCCAAATCTGCCACGTTCAATAATTGTGGCTGGATCAAAATGTTCACCAGAAAGTGTCTGTGCATGTGTAGAACCATCTGAACCTGTTAAATGAAGTCTTCATTCGTCCATGAATATAACACCTTTCCATTGGCAGAGCTGCCTGTTGACATGATTCTTAGGAAATTGTAGCCAGGCTTCTTTGTGCTGATGTGTTAAATGAGTGGCTTTAAAGAGGATTCTGGACCTCAACCTTGCATTTCCCAGTCTATTTTCTTACAGTCTGAAATTACAGCCCCAGTTGCTGTTCATAAATAATTTTGTAGATCTCTGGCTTTAGAAGTTTGTCTGCCCAAAGCTGATAAGACAAGAAATCTATCCTGTACCTCTGTAGTGTTCTTCTTATGGACTTGCCTCCACAGCCTATGGATCACGGAAGGGCTGACATCAAGAATACTAGAGCCATGCAAATGGAACACCTTCATTCAATGAATGAAACTGCTCATGCAACTGATGTTTCATTCAGATGTCTCATTGCTTTGTATTAGCTCCATAGAACACAAAATAACAATTTCCTACCACAGATTGTTCTTCAAACCTGTTTTTTTAAAAAATAACTCAATGAGCACTCACTTTGGTTTCAGCAACTCTAGGAACTTCACTAATATATTCAAAGAAAAATTAATAAAACCCAGAAGATCTTCAATCTGGTTTTAAACAATACTTACAAATCAAAACATCTGCTTCTCAGAAATTAAATTGTTTCAATATTTATTTTGTGGCTTTGGTTTAAGCATGTGTTCCTCTAATTTTTTTGAGTAGTATATTATTTGCAGACATAATTTCTAGTGATTTGTACTTCATAATCTTGATTTGAACCATGATTTATTTTATAAAGGCCTGGATTTGTGTTATCTGTATTCTCATAATAATTCCTTAATTGTTTTGAATATAAGCTAATTGTACTATTGCTGCTACAGCTATTACAACTATTGTTTTAAAGAATTACTAAATTAACATAATACTTAATCTAAATGAATGAAAAATTGAAGTGTCCCTGCATGTGAGTTGAATTACATCTGTATGAACTATATATGTATTGTTCAATTGGAAGAACTTTAGAATTTAGGTGTTACGTTCTAGGGTTCAAATCCTCAACACTTCTACTTCATTTTATTGCAGAATCACATAATGTAGTGATGCAGAAAAAACCAATAGTAGTAACATGGAGCTGTATTGTTCTAGAATATAATATTTCTGATTGAAATTAAAATTCTTTATATTTCACCTCATATCCAGTCATCTAACTAAACTGTTTCAGCTTCAGTAATACTTTGACTGATGTAATGTCATTCAGAAGAACTACTTCTTACTTCATCTTTTCATGGAAATGGAGTAAGAGGCAGATCTCCTGAACAATATAATGTGAGTTGAGGTAGTACTGAAGATGAAACCACCTAGGTTTTGAAATTGGTTTAATTAAAAGACTGGATGTGAGGTGAGGTATAAAGAATTTTCTCTTCAAATATAATTTATCCATCATTGAGATGTATAAATAATAAAAACATAACAAATTTTAATTTAAATCTTAAATTTAACCTCATAGTGATTTTTCCTATATAAGTTCAATGTTACATTTATATTCAATTTTATAAGATTCATGATCTGTTCCGTTGAGGTTTATTCAAAATTAATATAAAATTATAGAATATTCACCTGAAAGGTCCGTCTCCTCAACTTAATTAATCATTTAAAGCGCTACAGTTAAATGATTAATTAGGTTGAGGAGACGGACCTTTAAGGTGAATATTCTATAATTTTATATTAACATTTATATTATTGAAATTTTATTCTGTTTGATAGATCTTATACATTTTAATTACTATGGATTCTTTAAAATGAAAATGCAAGTTTTCTGTCAAAATTGAGATAAAAATACACTCAATAAAGTAAGAAAGTTAGTAAGTATAGTAAAGATGACAAAGATTGGAATGAAAAGGAGATGAAATATTGCCACAATTATAATGAGCAACTCTGGGAAATGATATTGACATATGTGATATGATCAGGCTCACATTCATGAACGCTTTATTATGACCACAGGAACAAGTAGATTGTAAATTGTATATACTGGATTATTGGGAATAATGATGGATAACATTGAAGGTATAGGCAAAGAGAACATAAAACATAGAATTGAATTGAGTAGCAAAATAATATCATCGTTAAATTCCATATGGTGGGATAAGCATATTTGGAAAGACACAAAAAAATATATTGGTAAAACATTGGTCGAATCTGTTGCAATGTATAGAAGTGAGGTATGGACAATCAATAAGCACTACAATAATAGGCTAATAGCTCTAGAAATGGATTATTTACGCAGAAGTGCCAGAAAGTCTAAATTAGAACATGTCACAAATAAGGAAATTAGAAACATAATGGAAGCAGAAGAAAGCATAATTGAAAGAATTGAGGAGAAGGAAATAAAGTGGTTAGGACATGTTTTAAAAATGGAAGATGAGCGATGGCTGAAGCAACTATATGAGTGGCATCCAAACAGAAAGAGGAAAAGAGGGAGACCAAAGTTAACTGGGAAGGAAAACATGAAGACAGCAATGCAAGCTAGAGGGCTAAGCATCGAAGATGCCTAAGATCGTAGGCTTTGGAGGTTTGGCATGGGAAGACGGCAGCAGCTGTAAAAACCCGAAGATAGGTAGATTTATTTGAAGCTTTACACTTATAGAAATAAGCATTTAAATTACATAATATTAATCACTTTAATATGTTATGATTCACATATAACAAACTTTAACTTCGCATATTTCTAACAAATTTTACAATCTTTTTAGATTGGACTGCCACAAATCAACTTTAATGGTTGACTTCTTGTTGCACACAGTAAATATGCAAGTTTCCAAGCTCCAAGTGATGGTTTCTGGCCTTGAAACAAATAATCAGGAAGATTTATTTAACTTTCACAGGGAAAGAACACTATGTGGTTTAATTTAAGAATTAAATTAATGTTTTTATTACCTCACCCCATATCCTTTTTCTTCTATACTGCAGTTTCGGAGCTTATCTCCATCTTCAGTATCTTCTGGTCGACCGGTGTTATGAAAGATGTTGGGCGCAACCAACATAACAGCATAAACTTTCTCTGTAATAAACTTGGAAAAAGAGATTATAAGTTTAAGATAATAATAAATTAAAGAAGGAAGCACAAAGTGAGGATATGGATCCTCCAATGAGTGTAAAGAATGTTATTCTACAGGGAATAGACAAAATAATGGAAACACCAGATTTTCTGGAACACATATTTTCATGAGCATGGTTAACCTGCAGTTCTTGTGAGAAACACATTCTCTTCTTTCAGATGTTTACTCTGAACCTTAGTAGGTACTGTATTCAACTGTGTGATATTCAAAGGGGAGCCACTGATTAGGATTATTAAAGAGCACAGTTTCTAAGGTTATGTTTGCATACTTGACTAAAGGTAAAACATCTTCAGCAAAAAGGAATAGTAGTCGCAAACAGAAACTAAACGAAAGAGACTGGATAGTTCTGAAGATGATTGCATCACAAAATGACAGATAAAATGAATGCAGAATTAAATATACATTTAAGGAAACCGTTTCTAACAGAACAGTGAGCAGTGAGCTGTACAAATTAAATATTTATGACAGAGCAGCAATTGTTGAACATTAATTACAAGCAGGAATACATTAAAGTGAAAAGAGTAATACTATTAACACGAGTACTGAACTATGGATGATTGAAAAATGTAATGTGGTCTGATGAGTCCAATCAGTCCTACCAATGGTAGGATATATGTGTTGAGAACTCCAAAAGAACAGCCCAGACTGCTTTGTGCCAGTCAAACATGGTGGATGTCACAGTGAATGGCAATGAGACTGTTAAGATCTGTGAGAGCATTCTAGGGGACCATGTGCATTCAGTGGTACAGACATTGTTCTTCACATGTAATGCTATATTCCAAGATTCCTTACTCACACTGCTTGTTTGAGGAGCATGTATAAGAAATCAGACATCTACTGTAGCAAGTTCAGTCTCCAGATCTGAATATTGTTAAGGCAGTGTGGTCTGAATTGGAAACTAGAGTAAGGACACAATATTTCCACCTTCTTTTAAAGAGTTAGAAGAAAATCTATATGAAGAATGGTACAGGATGCCCATAGGATACATTCATAAGTTGTGTGAATAAATTCCAAGAAGATTTGCAGCTCTTTTTGAAGACTAATGGTGGTCCTACACCATATGTATGAAGACTGGAAGGTTTTAAATTATTTTGTCATCTGCTTGTTTGTTTTAATTCAATTTAGGCCTATAAGTAAATATTTATTTTTTTAATATTTGGTAGAAAAATATTATCAAATTTTATAAATCAGTGTATGTAAAATATTAAAACCTAGGGTTAAAGATGTAAAATGCATCTCAAATGATTTATCTCTGTAAAATTCTCATAGGAACAATACAATAAAAATAAAAATTTGGACAAAGCTGAAACTTCCAACTTTTGAATCAAAAGGCAAGCATTTTACCACTGTTCCACTAGAGGCAGATGTTAAATTGTTCCTCCTTGAACAGCATAATGTAGAGATTGCTTCAGCTTTGCACCTGAAATACATGCATTGTGTAAATTCTTTCTGATCAAAGCAAAATTTTGAATATATTGATTGTTCAAGAATGCAGTTACTTTCTTATTTTGACAGCTGTATATTTGTAATAGCATGTTTTATATATATATTTATTTAGCAATGTAATAACTGTGAATCACAAGTGGTAAAGTATCTAAACAAAATCATGACTATAACTTACAGAAATAGTAATAATTACAGCATTTCTATTTACTTTTATATGACAGGCAAACCTCAAGAAGTACAGAACTTCTCTTGTATCTCAAGAAACTGGCAGAATTTAACATGTACATGGAAAAAACCTCCAAGCTACTTAGATACAAAGTATGATCTCACATTTCGTTTACCAGGACGAGCTGGTGGAAGGTATGTATTTTATCTTTAGGTAAAATTAATAAAATTGATATGTAAATAATTATTAAGTAAAATTAAGAAAACTGAACGAACTACCGGGTGCGGCAGCATAACTTCCTTTTTTAAATGTGCGCCATTTAGTCGGTTGATGTCGTAGCGGAGAGCTAGTGGTCTCGTTCGAGAGGGGGGACTATAAAGTTTTGTCCTGACACAGTTCAGTCGCCATCATGCGTTGGAACAGTGAGGAGCGTGCGTTTGCCATTGAGGCCTACTTTTCGAGCGGATGTTCTGTGATCGCAACCCGGCGTGCCTTTCGGAATCGCTTTAATTTAGCCCCGTTGGCCCCTGTCCTGGACCGGAAATCAATTGTTACGTGGGTCACTACGTTCAGACAAACTGCAAGTGCGACAAGACGAAGAACTGGAGTCCCTCGGCCGATTAGATCACCTGAGAACATTGAGGTAGTGAGAGCTTCAATGTTGCGATCACCACGGCGTTCTGCGCGCAAACATGCATCTGCCCTTGGACTTTCCGATCGTTCTGTAAGGAGAATACTTCATGATGATCTTCATTTCCATCCATACAAGATGGCAATTGTGCAGGAACTTTCTGAACGTGACTTCAATTCTCGGAGGAACGCGTGTGAGGTTCTTCTGGAAGTCATTCCTGAGGACGCTATTTTTTTTTTAGTGATGAAGCCCATTTTCATTTGTGTGGATCCGTCAACAAACAAAACATGCGCTACTGGGCTGACACCAATCCTCGACAATTGCATCAAAGGCCTTTGCATTCACCTAAAGTCACAGTGTGGTGTGCAATTTCCTCAAGTGGAATTATTGGTCGATGGTTCTTTGAGGAAAATGAAGTCACAGTGACAGTGAATTCGGACCGGTATGTAAACATGTTACAGGAATTTTTTTCCCACGGCTAGATGAGTTGGACTAGGGGACACTTGGTTCCAACAAGACGGTGCAACGGCACACACTTCAAGAGCATCGATGACTGTTTTGAGGGAACACTTCCCAGAGCGCCTTATCTCAATTAGGGGCGATTTGAAGTGGCCGGCCCGCTCTCCCGATTTGACCCCTTGTGATTTTTTTCTATGGGGTTATTTGAAATCCCGTGTTTATGTGAACCGTCCAAGGACCCTACAAGATTTGAAGACCAACATCCAGGAAGAAATTGCCAACATAACGCCTGCTATGCTGGCAGGAGTCATGACAAACGCCAGAAATCGGTTTACTCAGTGTATGGAGAATGGGGGACGTCACCTACCTGATTTGATCTTCAAAACTGAGTAAAACAAAACTTTATGTATGTGCCTATATTATAAAAAACGAATAAAAATTTTCTGATTCATACAATGCATTTTATTAAGTTTTAAAAAAAGGAAGTTATGCTGCCGCACCCTGTATTTATTGTAATACATGGCTGTGTCCTTTTGACTATTTAGTAAAATGATAAATACCTAACTTTAAAATACAATAATATAAAAGTTGTTAGAATCAATCTCTTAGCTACTGCAGTATTTGTAATTATGAAACACAAATTCACAGATAATGCTTTGCATAAAATCCTGTAAAAATAAATATTATGTAGGTAGGAAATAACACTATGATATTTATTTTAATTTTGTTGAGTTGTTTCTTGACTCACCTCATACTTCTTAACCCTTTATAGGTTACTGGTAAGTATAGTTACCACTTGGAATATCAGTTCATTTTGTATATAGAATCCTAATTATATTGACCCTTATGTCTTGACTCTGTTTTTGTTGTTAATGCTTTCTGGTATGTATAATCAGTAAAGATAATTGATAAATGTATGATTCACTATGCTTACATGGGCCCAAGAAACTGGATTTTTCATATTTACACTTAATTATAAAATCCCTTTAGTATTGCCCTATAAAGGGTTAACTCCCTCGCAGATCTAGATTTTATCACTGTATTTGTGACATTCTCAATGCTGTTCACGTTCACAACTGACATCCAATGGTCTCCTCTCCTGCAGACTGACCTCCGCACCATCTGATGTCTGACCGACGAACTTCCATATCAATCCCCTCTCCTAATCACTGGGTATTTCAAAATTCATAGTTGTGCTTTTATTCTTGCATATGTAAATTTTTTCTTAAATTGTGAGTTCCCCAAATGGCAGTCAATGACCAATCACATTTCAATGAATTTTGATTTACAACCATTTACAGTCATTTTTCACCTCGATTTTATCACTTTCATTTTATCAAGTGGCTTCCAGATTGTATATATAGTGCACGAATGTCACCAGATTCTGCTTGCGAGATATAATAGAAAAACATTCGTAGCAACTGATTGTACCATAAAAAAAAAAGAAACCACTGTTTACACTTTTTTTAAACATATTATTTCCCAGGAATTAACATTGCAGAAAAAATATAATTTACATATTTACATCATAGGACATCGGAAATTAATTCATAACTGTAATGATGTTTCATTATTTCTCCACTAGGGTGCATTCTTACAATATTGCGATCCTTTGGCAATAAATAATATGATCTGGTTGCAATGATGAACAAGTGAAACATAACAAACGTTTGTCATTTGTTTTCAAACATCGCAATTTACATTAATATATACATATTTTAAAATAACTATATTTAGATGATTTGTGAGTAAACAGCTTAATTTTATTTGTTAACACTTTGAGTCCGGCGGTGGTACTAGTCCTAACAAATGCCACTTTGAATTCCAAGTTCTCTAGATAAATTGGAAAGCACTCGTGGCATTACTTATGATAATTTTTCAATAAAGTGAAATACAGCATAATCTAGAAAAATATAAAGCTTAATTAATAGTCACATACACCAGGGTTTCTTAGTAATAACCAATAGCAATAGGCCAAAGCCTTAAAAGTAATTATCAGTAAAGTTTTAATTTAATAATTTTAAAAAAATAATGGTTTTGATTAATAAATGAGTTTGAGAAAATGTTTTAACATCTCACTTCACAAAGTTGCATGTCTTTACAATACTGGTTTCAAAAGTATATTATTACTTCCATCTTCAGTCAAATTCCAACTGTCGAAATTTTGTCGTTAACATCATCTTCTGAACTGCCATCTGGTGTAGATTTTATGAACTTGGAGATTAAATTATTCTTGTCAGGGATATCAAAATTCATTGCTTTATATTTATTCTTCTGAATGTATATCTTTTCCCAAATTGTTAATTCTAAAGGTTTCTCTAAATATTTCAAAAGTTTAGTGTCTTTTCCGATTTTATGATTTTCTAGCAAACTATGAGCTGCAATTGCCGATTTTTCAATTTCACCATTTTTAATATTTCTCAGGTGTTCTTTTGTATGAATTTCTAAATTCCTTTTAGTTTTTCCTGTATATACTTTATTGCAGGCATTGCAACTGTTTTCGTAAATTTCAGATTTTTTACTATCTGGGACATTAACTTTCTTATTGGTTACTAGTAGATTATCAAGACTAAATTTGTTAATCGGTGCTAATGTAATATCAAATTTGTGAAATATATTTTGAAATTTTTTGTGTGTTTCAGGATGGTAAGTAATTTTCTTGAAATGTTTATTTTATTTTGAATCAGGTTGTAGAGTGGTGTATTCTTTAAGTCTTTTTTGTTGTTTGAATCTCTTTAACTTATTTATTATTATCTCCTTTCTAAAACCATTTGACATAGCAATGTTTAAAATGTGATTGAATTCCTTCTTAAAATTTTCTTCACTTAAGGGGATGTTAATCTGTATACTAAACTGTTGAATATTGCATGTTTATGAGCAATATGATTAAATCCTGAAGAATTAATGTAATTATCTGTATGGGTATCTTTCCTGTGCAAACTTTGTATTGACAACTCGTTTTTCACATTCAATGGAAAATTTTATAAACAGATTTCAGGTTTAGCAATGGGCAGTCTACTGTCATCATTTTTGGCTAATATGTTTATGGGGTATCTAGAATGTCACATCACCAACACTTATCCATGGATATTAAAATGTTGGTACATATATGTGGATGATGTTTTCTTAATAATAAATTCAAAATATACAGATGATGCATTAAAATTACTTAACCTTCAGGACAAATCTGTTAAATTTACCATGGAATTAGAGAAAGATAATCAAATATTGTTTATTTTTTATTATTTCACTCACCTCATACTTCATAATTCATAGCAGACCCTGGGTTTCTTCACATCTTTTGTGACATTCTCAATGCTGTGTCACAAAAGATGTGAAGAAACCCAGGGTCTGCTATGAATTATGAAGTATGAGGTGAGTGAAATAATAAAAAATAAACAATATTAAAAAACCTCATAGTGTTATTTCCTATCTACATAACTTAATAAAGATAATCAAATCCCATTTTTGGACTTGAAGATAATTAGGAATGAACATCATCAAAATATTGAATTCGATATGCACAGGAAAGATACCCATACATTAAATCTTCAGGTTTTAATCACATTGCTCTTAAACATGCAATATTCAACAGTTTAGTATACAGATTAACAAACATCCCCTTAAGTGAAGAAAATTTTAAGAAGGAATTCAATCACGTTTTAAACATTGCTGTGTCAAATGGTTTTGGAAAGGGGATAATAATAAATAAGTTAAAGAGATTCAAACAACAAAAAAGACTTAAAGAATACACCACCCTACAACCTGATTCAAAAGAAAATAAACATTTCAAGAAAAATACTTACCATCCTGAAACACAAAAAATTTCAAAATATATTTAACAAAACTGATATTACATTAGCACTGATTAACAAATTTAACCTGGATAATCTACTAGTAACCAATAAGAAAGTTAATGTCCCAGATAGTAAAAAATCTGGAATTTACGAAATCAGTTGCAATGACTGCAATAAAGTATATATAGGAAAAATTAAAAGGAATTTAGCAATTCGTACAAAAGATCACCTTAGAAATATTAAAAATGGTGAAATTGAAAAATTGGCCACTGCAGTGCATAGTTTGCTAGAAAATCATAAAATTGGAAAAGACACTAAGCTTTTGAAATAATTGGACAAACTTTTGGTATTGACAATTTAGGAAAGGATATACATTCAGAAGAATAAATATAAAGCAATGAATTTCGATATTCCTGACAAGAATAATTTAATCTCCAAGTTCATAAAATCTACACCAGATGGCAGTTCAGATGATGATGTTAACGATGAAGTTTCGACAGTTGGAATTTGACTGAAGATGGCCGTAATGCTTTACTTTTGAAACCGGTATTGTGAAGACACGCAACTTTGTGAAGTGAGATGTTAAAACATTTTCTCCAACTCATTTATTAATGGAAATACCTCATAGTGTTTCCTCCCATTGTAATTTTAATTAAATGGTTTTTTATGTTTTTGCTTCATTCAGGATGCATTATAAGTGTCCTAATATAACACAGAACGAAACAGATGGAATGTGTTACTGGGATATCAAGACAGATCCGCATTACAGGCAACCATATGAATATTACTACTTTACAATCACAGGCAAGAATTCCCTGGGCAACTGGTCGAAGCAGATCAAGTTTCATCACTACTCTCATGGTGAGTACATATCCATTAACCAGATGTGCATCAAAGCATCATGTTATCAACATCTGCTGAAATGTGACTTATGTTTTTATTGCAGTTCTGCCAGATCCACCAACAGATCTTACAATTTCTAACATGACAATAAACAGTGCCGTTCTGAAATGGAAAGTTCCTTTCCCTATGCAGCTTTTCCCTCCTGGAATGCTGCATAAGATTGAGTACCAGTCACAGTGGGATAGCATGGATACATGGATGGTGAGAAAACATTTTTACCATAATAGTAAATTAATTTAATTATTGTGTGTTAAAACATGTTCAGTAATTTAATTGGAAGAACAAAAATTTAGTTAATGGTAGAAAACATATAGTATCAAATAAAGGTGGAACAGATTAAGATGTTAAGAACAGAATTAATAAAGTAAAATATGCATTTGCAAAATTAAGATCAGTATGGACATCTAATACTTTAAAGAAAACTAAAAATCTTCAACAACATTATGAAAGCAGTTCTTCACAATTCTGAGACCTGCAAGTTAACTTAAGATATTAAACGTAAGGTACAAACTTTTCATAAATGAACCAATCAGTGGCACTGGAAGTTTTCCTCTTCTTGTGCACCTTTTCACTTATTGTATTTTTTGTTTTCTTTGGTATGGCATATGTACTTAGTAGGGATGTTTTTAGCAGGGATGTTTTTCTCTGCTAGATTGGTGTATCATGTTGTATACACCTACCATCTACCTCTATTCTAGCACCAATTAGCAGTTTCAAAGCCAGTTGTCTTGTCTTTACTCTTGCAAATTCAGCAAGTCACTCTGGAGTAAGCATGTGTAGTGATTAGTAGCGATTACCATATTCTGGCAATGCTAGTAAATTATAAGGTTCTTTGTTCGGAAATAATAATATCATTGAGCTTTTGAATATCATACAAGTTTATTAGTGAATATAACAAATGCTATTTAACTTATAGAAGAAGTTAATTTATTATGGAAGTGAAAAAAAGATATCTAATAAGTATTAATAATAATTAAATCAATTAATAATAGAGTCCACATTGATTTTATTTTTGATTGTTAAATAATCTCTGAACTGAGATTTGGCCTCACCCGATGCTTCAGCCCTTTTTTGGGCCGTGTCTTCCCCAACTACGTTCCACCCTTCTTCTCGGTTTCTTGCTGTTGTTTTCTGGTTCTGGATGTAGAACAGGTTGATAGCATCCTTTCCAACCATATCTATCCAATGGCTTTTGGGTCTTCCAACCAGTCGCTTCCCTTCAGAGAGTCAATCTAAAAATTTTGGTATTCTTCTAACAGTAATCAGTGGCAGAGCGTGGGATTCCGAAAAGTGTTAGCCTTCATTTTATTTACAGCAATATGGATACGATATTGTATTTACACAGAGTCATGTGTCACTTTCGTACCAACCATCGTTAGAATGATGCACTGTGGTCTTTGTTTGACTTGTCATGCTATTTAAATTAGGAACTGGTTTACCTCATTCTATAATTTTTTTCTTCTCAATGAAGCTTCGGCAGGAAAAGGGATGACTTAACAAGTCTTCAATAACACAAGCACATTCCTGTTTTGTTTATTAGTCCCTTAGGTCAGGGTGGGGCCACAAGGATCGTGTACCCTAGCTCTTGGCGGGATTAGTGTGAATATAATAGGGTACATATGGTTTATTACTATTGTTTTGTATAGATGATCGATAATACTATTGTTTCTTTTGTCAACTTATTTTCAATGTTAAGTTAACTATCTTTTATTTATTTCAATAGTGCTAACACAGCAACCTATTCAGTCACTTGAAAAGCGGTACGATGTACTACCAATCATCCTTAGAGCACCTGCGCAAATGACACTAAACTGTTAGCCGTTTCGATAGTGCTAACACAGCAACCTATTCAGTCACTTGAAAAGCAGTACAATGTACTACCGATCATCCTTAGTGTGCCTGTGCAAATGACACTAAACTGTTAGCCGTTTCAATAGTGCTAACACAGCAACCTATTCAGTTGCTTGAAAAGCAGTACAATGTACTACCGATCATCCTTAGTGTGCCTGTGCAAATGACACTAAACTGTTAGCCGTTTCAATAGTGCTAACACAGCAACCTATTCAGTCGCTTGAAAAGCAGTACAATGTACTACCGATCATCCTTAGTGTGCCTGTGCAAATCACACTAAACTGTTAGTCGTTTCAATAGTGCTAACACAGCAACCTATTCAGTCGCTTGAAAAGCAGTACAATGTACTACCGATCATCCTTAGTGCGCCTGCGCAAATGACACTAAACTGTTAGTCGTTTCAGTAGTGCTAACACAGCAACCTATTCAGTCGCTTGAAAAGCAGTACAATGTACTACCGATCATTCTTAGTGCGCCTGTGCAAATGACACTAAACTGTTAGCCGTTTCAATAGTGCTAACACAGCAACCTATTCAGTCGCTTGAAAAGCAGTACAATGTACTACCGATCATCCTTAGTGTGCCTGCGCAAATGACACTAAACTGTTAGCTGTTTCAATAGTGCTAACACAGCAACCTATTCAGTCGCTTGAAAAGCAGTACAATGTACTACCGATCATCCTTAGTGCGCCTGTGCAAATGACACTAAACTGTTAGCCGTTTCAATAGTGCTAACACAGCAACCTATTCAGTCGCTTGAAAAGCAGTACAATGTACTACCGATCATCCTTAGTGTGCCTGTGCAAATGACACTAAACTGTTAGCCGTTTCAATAGTGCTAACACAGCAACCTATTCAGTCGCTTGAAAAGCAGTACAATGTACTACCGATCATCCTTAGTGTGCCTGTGCAAATGACACTAAACTGTTAGCCGTTTCAATAGTGCTAACACAGCAACCTATTCAGTCACTTGAAAAGCAGTACAATGTACTACCGATCATCCTTAGTGTGCCTGTGCAAATGACACTAAGCTGTTAGCCGTTTCAATAGTGCTAACACAGCAACCTATTCAGTCGCTTGAAAAGCAGTACAATGTACTACCGATCATCCTTAGTGTGCCTGCGCAAATGACACTAAACTGTTAGCCGTTTCAATAGTGCTAACACAGCAACCTATTCAGTCGCTTGAAAAGCAGTACAATGTACTACCGATCATCCTTAGTGTGCCTGCGCAAATGACACTAAACTGTTAGCCGTTTCAATAGTGCTAACACAGCAACCTATTCAGTCGCTTGAAAAGCAGTACAATGTACTACCGATCATCCTTAGTGCGCCTGCGCAAATGACACTAAACTGTTAGCCATTTCAATAGTGCTAATGCAGCAACCTATTCAGTCGCTTGAAAAGCAGTACAATGTACTACCCATCATCCTGCGCACATCACACTAATCTGTTAGCCGTTCGTAGCTAATTCGATCTTTGCACCTGCTCACGGTGAGTCAGCTCACCAGTGATTGGAAGTAATTTGAGTAGAGACTAATGTATTTGCATGCGGCCCTTAGTCCATTATCTGGGACTAATAAAGGATAAAGCAGAGTTCCTAGGGTCAAGACTGCCTGAATGACACATGTTAGCAGCTAGTATGTCTATAAAATTGTACAGAAAATGGGACTTGATATTCACACAATATTTTGCTCAAAATGACGTGTTAGTTTACTGCAGTGATGTACAAGGTCTGATGGGTCAGTTCAACATTCTGTGTGAGTGGAGAGTTTTTATTGGCTTTCCTAAAAGAAGCCTCAAGGCAGTTTTCTCCGCACAATAGTAACTTGTATGCCTCAATACCTGTTGGCCATTCTGTGCACCTGAAGGAAACATATGCCAACATTAAGACGCTTCTTATAGCATTCAATATGAAGATCACAATTGGATTGTGTGTGGTGATTTGGAAGTGTTGGGTATGATTCTAGGACAACAATCGGAATACAAAAATTTCTCTTTTTCAACTATGAATGGAACATTCTGGCTCGTGATAAACATTGGGAGCAAAACAGTGGCCCCAAAGGTTTAAATATCAAGTGTGACCTTCTAGTGGGAAGAGACAGAATATTCTTGCCCCCTCTGCACATCAAACTGGGCATGATGAAGCAGTTTGTCAGAGCAATATCTAATTGTGGCAAGTGTTTCAAATATCTATGTAACAAGTTCCCCAACCTGTCAGTGCTAAGTTGAAAGAGGGCTTGTTCATTGGACCTGATACTCTGATAGTAATGCTAGATGAAAATTTCCTTCATTCAATGAATGCCGTGGAGTGAGAAGCTTGGACCGCCTTTAAGTGTGTGGTTCTAAACTTCATGGGAAACAATCGTAGCCCAGACAGAGTATATCAACATAGTTGAGAACATGCTGTTGACTAGAGACTGGATGTTATCGAAAATGCCTACAGTTATCTATTATAGATATTGTAAAAGTGACTTCATATAAGTTCATACTGACGTCCCTAGAGTTATTTTCCATGAAGTTTACTTTGCCTATAAATGCCTATTCCAGCTTACAATGCCTATAAGTGCCTATTTGCCAATTTTTTCTCGAAATTAACTTAGTATTTCAATGAAATTAATTGAAATTGACAAACTTCATGACGCATATCATTGCATAGAAAATTTCAAGTGTCTTTATAAATTCTGTTAGAATATTTTAGGATAAGGGTGGCAATGGACAATACTGAGCAAGTAGATGGTTTCCCCCTCAATGCTCTCCCATTAGGCGAAGTAACAAGTACCGGCTATTTTATTTTTCCACCTCATTGACTCCCGTTAAACGAATAACACTAAGCTATGCTCCGACTCTAAGGCCTGGAGAACGTTCTATAGTACAGCTTTTCTTCTTTTCAATACAAACATTGCTGAGGGACATAGATGGCTCAAGCTATCTTTCTCTGTCCCACACCAGGTGCTGAAATCTTTAAGTGACTGACAATATTTTTGATGTTACTAACACTGAATTCAGTCTGTAGTTCTCATTCACAGACATGTGCTTTTAAGACAAAGTAGTGCGACAAGTGTATGTTTTTTTACCTTAGAATAGTTGTTTAACAATGCCTAAAGAACGGACAACAGTAAAAGACAAACCAACCAATTTCGTGAAAGAATTTGGTGCGAAAATATTCTCAAGTGACAGTTCAATATTGTTTTTCAAAGTGTGTAAAATTTCAGTGAACTGCGCAAAGAAGTGCCATATTTCGCAGCATGTACACACTGCAAAACTTAAGTCTGCTCTTTGTAAAAAGGCAAAACAAGTCACAGAATCATCTCTGATATCTTCGTATGATTCTGATAGCATGTAATTATATTCTTTACTTAAGGTTGTAAAAATCTATGTTGTACTTAATGTGTTAACTCTATTTAATGCTACTACTTACTACTACCCAAATATTTCATGATACTTGACAGTCTGTATCGCTTTGTCCTTGAGGCAATCATCTAATGAGGAAAGTTGTATATAATAAAAAAAATTACTGTAAATTTGTTTGGAGGAGAATAAGTAAAAAAAAAGTAAATACATCTTACCATTTCTTTATTCCAACTAAAAAAAAAAATTTGTTAATAGGTTGCAAACACAAGTTCACTAATACAAAGCCAGGAAAACTACACTTACATCTTAAATGGACTGAAGTATGCCAATTCTCTGTATGATGTGAGAATATACATGAGGTCTAAGTTAGCTGTGGGTGAAGACAAGTGGTCACAACCAACAAAAAATACCTTTAAAACTATGCCGAAAAGTGAGTATAAAACTTCTAATGTAGCTTTTTTTTATTGCAGCCATATGGTTTTACTTGCTTGCATGTTGTTCTCTCATTTAATTGTTATATATTTTCTAAGAAGTATTTTTTTAAATGTCTACCATGCTCTTTCAGGTGATAGCATGCCTACTTCCTGACTAGTGGGGCCAGGTTTGATATCTGGCAGGGTTGTAGATTTTAATTGTAAAAATTTCAATCTTCGTTCTAGAAGGGGTGATGCAATACAATTTTTAATTACTATTTTTTCAATCAAAATCAAAGTGGGAGGTAACACTATGTGGTATTTACATTAATGAATGAGTTGGAGAAAATGCTTTAACATCTCACCTCATAAAGTTGCATGTCTTCATGATCCATCCATAGTAATTCTCCCCGAGGGCAGGCCTTTAACCACAATCATAGTATTTTCATGCTATGCTTGCAGCTTTACTAGGGAATTGTAGGTGTGGTAGCTTCCCGTTGCTTTCCACACCGGTGAAAGCTGATGATGATGATGATGATAAGGATATTGATAGTGATGATGGCCATATGATTTCGGGGACCGTTTGGGCCTTAAAGTTTTCCTGTCATTTGTCTTACAGGTGAGGAAAAACCTCACCCAGAAAAACTGCCCTGACCGGGAATCGAACCCGGGCCCACTGCGTGACAAGGCAGCATGCTACCTCGAGACCACAGCGGTGGACGTCTTCATGATACTGGTTTCAAAAGTATAATTTTACTTCCATCTTCAGTCAAACTCCAACTCGAGTTTGACTGAAGATACAAGTAAAATTTTACTTTTGAAACTGGTATCGTGAAGTCACGCAACTTTATGAGGTGAGATGTTAACCCTCTGCATGCCACTGGTAAAATCTCTTGTGTCAGAGATTTAAATCACACCTGCCGATGTAATCGGCTTTGCAAGTAGTATAAGTATATTGTCTGGCAGGTAATGGACAGGAGCACCAGAGCCGATCTAATCGGCTCATGACACCTAAAGGGTTAAAACATTTTCTCCCAACTCATTCATTAATTTTAATTACTAGTTTGTACACCAGATGCCTGGATTACATTCCAAATCCCTCATCAGTACAAATGTTGAGAAGGCATGTCATGCTCTTGATAACAATTCATCCATTGGATTGAGAAACTAATCCTAATGATTCCCTTGGTACCTTCTGACAGGAATTGGCTATGTATGGTCACCAGATATCACTTTCTCCTTTCTTATCATCATCCCTCTTACAACACACTAGCACTACTCATAAAAACTTAAAAATAAACTCATTCTACACTCCTTTCAGTACTCAATACAAGTACTCATCATCTGCCAAAGTGGTGCATAAAATAAAAATAGACCACATACATTTCCCTATTTCAAAAACTGTAGTTGGAAAATTGCAGTTGAAGGAATCTTTATTTTTAAGAAATGTAGAATCATCAATATGTACACTTAGCGACATAAAGAATGGGCCGACTCTAGATCTCGAATATTTCAAGTTTCGATTCACATGAGTAAACTAATTGCACAGTAGAGCTACAATACGTTTTCCTTCTTCCTTTGAAGAACATTCTTTCTAAACACAACAAGGCAGTGAAAGCTTAGCTCAGTGCTTAGTGGCTTGATTCGTATTCAAGAGGTCACAGGTTCGATTCCCGGTGAGGTTATTTTTTTAATTGTTAAAATGCTTTTTATTTTATCCTGTATGTCCATTCTTTAAAAAAAGTACTAACTATTCGCAAATATTACTATTTTTATTAATATTTTTTTCTATTTATAAACAGGTATACAGTGTAATAAAACAGCTTCCTATGCCCAAAGCTTTTTAAATTTTTATCTTTCTCCATTCTTCTCTATCTTGTCATTCCATTTCTTCCAGACCTAGCTCCCTTATACCTCTTCTTATATCATCCATCCATTTAAATTTAGGTTGACCTCTCTTTCATTTTCCAGGTGGAATCCATTCCAAAGGTTGTCTAGGTAATCTTTTCTCTGGCATCCTATGTATATGACCATACCATTCTAGTTGTCTGTATCTCACAAAATCTAATATTAAATTTTGGACTTTTATTTGTTGTGTGATGATTGTATTTCTGATTTTTTTCCAATTTAGAATGTCTCGTTGAGCATCTGAATCAATCAATAAACTCAAATTTTTGTCTAACTGCCAAGTTTCTACACCGTATGTTAGCGTGCTTTGAATTATGAATTTATAAAATTCTAATTTGGTGTCCATTCTTATGTTCTTATCCCACAAAACTCTGTTAAACATTGTTATAACCGATCTGCTTTTTTAATTCTATATTTTATGTCATTTTCTTGGGTATATTTTGAGTTAATTTTGATCCTTAGGTAATTTCATTCTTCACATCATTTGATACATCCAATGATTATTATTATTATTAATAATAATATTATTGTTGTTGTCGTCATTATTCATTACATTTATTATAATTTATTATTATTCATTATCATTATTCATTATCATTGTCCGTCATGTATGGGCTATTATTATGCTGGACTGGACATATATAAACTAAATATTTTAATTGAAGGATGAAACTTCTTCCTCACTAATACGTAGTAAATAAATAAACTCATAAATATATAAAGCTATATTATAATTTTATTACACAAATTTATAGCATTATTATTAAAATGTGATATTGCACACACAATTAAATTTATACTGGTAGCTAAATAATGTTACAGAGTTTACGAAGGCAGGAATACTACTTAAGATAGTGTAAAATGGACGTAGATTACGTGGCAGGAATTAAATGTTATAAGATGTATTTTCAAGAATACAAATGAATAAAAAAAATGTCGGAGTATTCAAACCCTGGCTTTCACATACATTTCATCTTGTTGTAAGTAGTTTAATGATCTACGCTACTCAAACGTCGGATACTAGTTGCTTACTTTCAAAATATGAACGAGAGTTCTAGATGGTTCAGATTAGAGTTATTTGCTGTCATTATTACCTCCCCATTGTATAGAAGTATTGACTTGATGACTGTTTTATACGTGGCGTTCAGAGTCTGGCGATTACTACCCTACTTTGCTCCGGCTAATCTTTTTAAAATTATGACTATTTAGCCAAACATTTATATAAAATAGGAATCTACACGAATCCAAATTGTCCTCTATGCAATAAAGACGAAGAAATGAATGAAGAACACCTACAAACCTGTGAAGTATTACCTGTTGGATCCACAATAGAGAAATATTGGAGAGCAAGAACGCTAATGGCTTCGGTGCCAAGGCCCAGCATTTGAAAACAACAACAACAACATCTTTTTAAAATTGAAAATCTTTTCGTTGCTTTGTTTACTACTGCTTCAATATGTTTTCTCCTAGATAATTTTGAATAAAAAATTGTCCCTAGATATTTTGTTTCATTTGTTTGTCTCAGGTTTGTTTTCTTGAACTGTAGATTTAGTTTTGGGAATTTTTTCTTCAAGCTAAATATTTGAAACATCGTTTTGTTAGTATTAATAGCCATAAAATTGTTGTGGGTCCACTTTTCTAATAGGTTAAGAGCCTTTTCCATAGAAAATTTAGATTTTTCTATTTGTGAGGAAGATGTCCACATAATCATGTCATCTGCAAAAAGAGCTGTCTTTATTTCTGTGTTTGATATAGCTGGTTGGAGATCATTGATGTAGATGTTGAACAGGGTTGTACTTAGTACTGCACCTTGAGGGAGGCCATTTTTATTTGTCGGGATTTGGAAGTACTGTCATTGTATTTTGTAGCACAGAAAAGAAAGGAACTGTGTGATCCAGTTTAACATATTGTTTTGAATGTCTAGTTTTGTGAGTTTTTCAAGTAATTTGTATCTCCGTACTGAGTCATATGCTTTTTCAAAATCAATGAAAACTGTTAGCGTATCTTCATTTTTGTTGAAAGATTCATTGACGTCTTGAGAAAGTTGAATTGTATTTTCTTTTTTAGATAGATGTTGTCTGAATCCTGTTCGTGCTGTTGTTAGTATGTTTTTACTTTCTAAGAACCAATTTACTCTCACTGAAATCATGTGTTCTACTGTTTTTTGCAATGACACTTGTTAAAGAGATTGGTCTGCAATTATTTATATCATCAGCTGTCTTGTCTTTTTTAAAATAGGGATAATTATTGCTTTTTTCCACTCTGTAGGTACAGTAGAGGTCCATGATAGATTAAATAATTTCAGTAGTGTTCTTCTTCCCTTTTGGCCAAGATGTTAAAAAAAATTCAACTTGTATTTTACCTGGACCAGGATATTTGTTATCTTTTAACTCATGAATTGCAGAATTGAGTTCCCATATGGTGAATTCTTTGCTGAATATATCATTTGTTTTTTCTTGATGCTTCTTAAATGTACTGAAATCTTTTTTTATTTGCCTTTGTTTCTTTTTAGCTTTAGGAGGGAGTTTGTGTTGAGAGCTGTAGTGCTTATTAAAAGCTTCAACAATAGAGTTGTTGGAAGTAAGTGTTTTTCCCATTAAATTTGAGTGGTTCTTTCTTTGTACCTCTCTGAGATGTGATTTTACTTATATATCTATATACTTTTTTGCATCTTTTCTATAATCAACTTTTTCAATAAATTCACTGAATGCATATTTCTTTGCTACATAGATTCCTTTTTTTAAACTTTGCTGCCTTTCTTCGCCATTCTTGTGTATCTATTGGGTTGTTGGACAATTCTGCTTTTTTTCTTGCTATGTCCCTTTCTTCTTTTAACTTGGATAAATCTGCATTCCAAAAGGGTTTGTAGTGTTTAGTTTTTCCTCTTTGGATCCAATTTTTTGCTGCTTCAAGAATTATGTTTGAGATGGTATTAAGTTTAGTACACATGTTTGTATATGTTTCTTTCATGTACACTGACTGAACTACTGGAATTGAATCTAATTTATTCCCATTGAGCAGAAGAATGCCATTTAGACTTATTTTGCCAAAATCAATAAATATATGCCAATCTGCCGGTCTGTTCCTAGGCGAACGTTAAAGCCAGGGATATAACAATAGTACAGTATTTCCCCCCATTACAAAATACTTTTTAAAATTCTTCTTCACGATGTCTATACCAATAATAAAGTTGCATCAGAAGCTAAATGATTGTCTTCTTTAAATATCGAACCTAAAAGTTCACTTTTTTGTAAGACCAAATCATTTAATTTTGATTAATTGATAGGGCGCAGATTGTTGTCTTTTGATATTAGGGACTAATTGAAATCATCTTCTGTGCTGTAGGTGGAAGGAGTGCTGGTACTTCTCTCTAGTAATGTTGTTGGTGGTATTGGAATTGTAATATCTGGTCGATGTGCTGACAGCTTATCACTTATGCAGTTTTTCACTGGAAACTGTGGACTGTAACCAGGAGAGGGTCATACGATGAACCTACCCTCAGTTAAACATATTGACAAACTAGTATGATTAAAATCAATGATTATATTATAAAATGATATTATCTTTTAGGTGTTTACATATTTTAATACAGCACATATATACCGCATACAAGTGGAGGACCACATGCTCTCATTCTTATGTTAAAAATAGAATTATGTAAAATCTGTACATGAAACACAAAAACTAGTAACAGTTCCGTTATAGGGGTGTTTAACTTGACTTATTTGCATTAAAATATCTCATGCCGCAAAATCTTTGCAGGCCTGTGTAATTAATCTTGATTTAAAGTTTGTCTAGCATACAATTCTTTTACAGCCTCTCATGAGTTCACACATTAGAGTTCTCTCTCTCTGCTCACTAATAGCTGTCATAACACAATTGACTTGCTTCCTACCTTCGCCACATATATATAGGGCAGTGAGGGAAATTTCTAGGCCCTCCATATTGAACTCTCCCATGTGGAAATTTCTGGCCATTGAAACTTTGCGAGAGCTTGGTCCGAGGCTAGGAGAAGCCTCTGGAATAGCATCTCGATGCATTGGTGATTTATGTTATGTAGATAGGAAATAACACTATGAGGTTTTTTTAATATTGTTTATTTTTTATTATTTCACTCACCTCATACTGCATAATTCATAGCAGACCCTGGGTTTCTTCACATCTTTTGTGACATTCTCACAACAGTTGTGAACGTGACACAGCATTGAGAATGTCACAAAAGATGTGAAGAAACCCAGGGTCTGCTATGAATTATGAAGTATGAGGTGAGTGAAATAATAAAAAATAAACAACATTGGTGATTTGCACGGATCTTTGGACTCTCAAATCTATTTCTACCAATGCAAGACCACTATTCTTGCCCTTGCCTGCAAAATTCAAACATCATTATTATGATGCATCACAATAGTTATATCAGTCTATAATCAAGGGGGGAAAAAAATGCAGTAGATGAAATTCTCTTATTATGGGAAAAAGTCTTAGCTGGAAACAGTTTATTCAGTACAAAAGAGCCAGATTCAGGGGAAAAGATTCTAACTTGTATGAATCCAAAACTTGATACCTGTATAACAATAGTATTTACATAGGAAAATAACTGATAATGCAAGCAACTCGGAATTAGGGCTCTGTATTTCTATTGTTATGCATCTGACAACCATTGTTGAATATGGGTAGGACCATATTTCCAGACAATTTATGTAGCTACCCTATATTATATGTCATTTTCCACAGCATGAATACAAATGCAATTGATACTGTCTGCACAAGCAGAGTCGGTCTTCCTAAAAACATAACTGCAAACACAGAAATTACCTCTCCTTACCTACGTCGTATAGAATGATTGTAGGCAGGTATCAATCTTATCTAATTGGCATTTGAGGGTGGATATGATAAATAGGGAAATAGGATCCAATTAAAAAAAAATGCAATATTCTAACTGGACATTGTATACATATGCAATCAGAATATGGGTGGGGTGTACTTAGTGGGTAACATATCATCAAAGCAGAAAAAAATAAAATGATACAAGAAATAATTTTATTCATCCATATGATGGATATTGCCATATACAAGAGTCTTGTTATGTGGAAAGCCCTCCATGTAGGATAACACATGACACTCTTAGATTTCTGTCTTTGCTACTTCATGTAGTCTGGTCGAGCAATGCTATGTGCCACCCCTACCTCATTTTGGGGCTAAAATTGTCCAAATCTTCACCACTCTGACTAAAAAAATTACATTTTATTTAAAAAGTATTGGAAACGGAAACAAAATAAATATTAGCTGTCAATGCGCATTGTGGGGGGGGGAAGTCCAGTAGGAAGTGTGAAAGAATGTGTGTTGCTTGTGGAGATGTCTCTCTCAGTTTAACCCCTGTTTCAAGATTTATCATACTTGAATAACCTGTAGAGGTAAGATTATTATATTTTAATAGTATTGGTACATTTATACAATTATATAATTAAAAATAATCAATTCAGAAATTATAAAAGTAAATATGTTGCAGAGATTCTCTGTCCATAACCTGCTACAGACATTTATGCCTAACATGGAATCTCTGTTCATAACAGAGAATGGGTTAAATAATGTGTAAATTTTTAACTATGAATGAATAATGTGTGTTTTAGTGCCTTAGTGAGATTTCTCACATTTCCATGATTAATTTTATTTTTCCATGGTTTTATTTAGATTAACATTTTTCAATCCAGGATAGAATCTAATTTAAGAAAGAAAAATTAACATTTGAACCCTGGACCTCTCATTCTCCATACAAGTGTGCTGTCCATTAAACCATTCAAATGAAGTTACAAACGTTAACATTTATTTCAACTGATACAATTCTCGTTCATCCAAAGGTTAATTAATACCTGTCGCTGTCTCAATAAAAATACTTCCTGAATAGAAGACGTCAGTTGGTGAGATGGTAGCAACAGCTATTAGGCTTCAGATGAATGAGAATTGTGTGAATTGAAAGAAATGTTAACATTTGTATCGTCATTTGAATGGTGTAGGCCCTAATGGACAGCACACTCGTACGGAGAATGAGAGATCCAGGGTTCAAATCCCAGTTCAAATGTTAATTTTGCTTTAAAGTAAAATCTATTTTATTTTGTTAATTTTTACACTGTTTTCAAAATACAAAACTCATAAAGAATTATTTCTCAGATAACAGGTAATTTCCCATTGCAAATTACAGGAGGTAGTTTGTGTAGTATGATTCAGATTAATGGTTACATTTCAGTTAGGTTTTAAGAGTGTTTAGTTTAAAATTTAAAAAGCTAAAATGAAAACTTTGCTTGACAAACATTGTTTTTGCAGACTGTTTTGTTATAATTATTACATAAGAAATATAATTACTTATTGAGAAACATTGTGAATGTATTGTATCAATTTACAAAGCATTTGTTATTTTTGTTACAGTTTATGACCAGATAAATCATAACATCTTATTAGATATTCTGACAAACAGTTGAACTTGACAGTAAACAATTTCAGATGTATACAATCTTTATGAAAATAGCTTAATTTAAATAAAAATTGCAAATCAATTATCAGATTGAAACCAGTTGACACAGATATGAGATAAGATTGTAGACTTTCTTTTATTCTCTTCATTATTTACATAAAGTTCAAAATAAAACAATTCCAAGGAACTAAACATCCCTATAAACAGTATTGTCACAAATGACCAAGGATTTTCCTTTACGTTATTTTGGCATAAATAAACACACAGATGTTGTTTAAAATCTCATGAAACACTTTATTTCCTGCTACAAATTATCAGTAAACTTTTAATCATAATTTTCACTCACAATTATTCTTTACATGTTTATCTCAGTGACATGTATTTCACATTCACTGATTAATCTGTATACCACAATTTCTCATACACTTAACTTCTCGTCATATATCACAAGACTGACTGGCCTCTGTCCTCACCACATTTATATAGTCGCGAGGAACTTTTTGGGCTTAGGTTCGAGATGCTTCGAACTGTAGAAGCCTCTGGCTACCTATTTTACAAAGGGAAGGGAGATGTTGGTGGAGACATCTCGAATTACAGTCCAGAATTTCGATGTTTTTATGGGCCTTTCGACTCGCAATTGGCAACTTGCAAGTCAATGCGCGACTACCATTTTCACCTTGCCTGGTGTAATTTAAACATCACTATACAACGCGTAACAGTATTTTGAATTTAGGCATGATGGTCTGGTATCACTTACTACATTTGAAGATGATCTACAGTGCTCATTGTACAATTTAGCAACATTACTAATAAAATATTCCTTGGAGATATCTTCTGAGAAAACTAAGATTGTGGAATGCAGGCTTTCACAGCCGGTAATCATAGTATTAAAAGATTCCGGGCTATGTGACCGTGGTCTATAACTGGCATTTCTTCCAGACGTTTCTCCCTCAACTGCGGAGGGCATCTTCAGTGGTGAGCACTTCCAGCTGTTGTTTCCCTGTCGTAGACTCGACTGCAAATTCGCAGTCGAGTCTACGACAGGAAAACAACTGCTGGAAGTGCTCGCCACTGAAGATGCCCTCCTTCGCAGTCGAGTCTACGACAGGGAAACAACAGCTGGAAGCGCTCACCACTGAAGATGCCCTCCGCAATTGAGGGAGAAACGTCTGGAAGAAACGCCAGTTTTAGACCATGGCCACATAGCCCAGAATCTTTTAATACCAAAACTAAGATTAATGTCTTTTGTAGAATACAATACCCTACCTAGTAAAGTCTTCTTAAATAATACAATTCTGGAAGGGGAAAATTCTTTCAAATATCTTGATTACAAACTCACATTTTTTAAAAAAGTTTACACATGGGATAAAATATCAAATTGTAACAGATATCTAGGTATTCATTCATTCATAGTGTTCTGCTCAAGAGCAGGTCCTTCACTGCAAACTCAGCATTCTCCACTCTTTCCTTAACTCAACTAAGGGACCATCTGGCTTAATGTTCCCTTCCGACAGGTGAATGGTTATCAACAGTACCATATGCCTTCTCAACATATGTACTTCAGAAGGATTTGAAATTTAATACAGGCATCCTCATCTTATACTGTGATAGAATGTTTTATAATTAAAATTTACAACCTTGTTAAGTATCAAGCCTGGAACCGCTAGTCAGTAAATATGCATACTACCACCTCTATTAGCACAAAAGAACATATAGTACTGAAGATTTCAGGTTTCATAAGATATTTTATGACAAGAAGGGATTGGTGATTTTATCGGTTTGTATATTTTACAAAACTTCAATTTAGATGACAATAATGATAAACTTAATTTATTATTTTCAGTTCCTGGTGCAACACCAAAAGTGGATGTTGGCAGTTTTGAAGTATCTGGAGGTTTGCCAAACAGAGATGTATATATTTATTGGCAACGTATTCCTGAATATTTAAAAAATGGTGATAAGTTTCAATACAAAGTTATTTCTGTGCTAGAAAATGGACAACCAAAGTGAGTATACTTCAAGTATAATTTTCTCAAATTGTGGGTATGGTGGTTAATGGATCTATGCCATCAAATTTTATATTGGCTGTAGGTTTTATGCATTTAATTAAGAAAAATAATGAAAAACATACTTTCCTAAATAAAACCTATGTGGTATTTACTGATTTGTGATTAGATCTGAGTGACTAAATTGTCTGAAGTCAGGTTTTAAAGTAATGTATAGAACCATTCACACAAAAGCAAACAATATGTGGGAAAGTGAATGAAAGAAATTACTTAACGTTTCTGATGTAAGTAAGTAAATTTTATTATAGTACGACATTTCTCCAATGTATCTAAATTCAGAGTCAGTAGACACTTTGTCCCATAAACAAATTCATCCATCTTAGGTCTTAAAGATCTAAGAAGTATTGATGGATGTAACATAATCATTTACAAGTTCACACAATGAGAGCCAGGACGTCATCAACTGTATATTCACCTTGATGAAAACTTTTTATTCATGGAGAATTTAATAGATTTTCTTGCTTTAAAATTCACATCTAGCCTTCTTTTAACATTATTTGGCCTTCCAAACTTGATTAAAATACGATATTTTTATTATTAATTTCATACAGCTCATTGATGGATAAATCATATTTGAAGAGAAAAATTATACGCTCAGACCGGGACTTGAACCCGGGACCCTTGGTTTTCTAGTCCAAGTGCTCTACCATCTGAGCTACCTGAGCAAAGTACAGATCTAAATGCAAATCTTTCTCTATATATGTTGTAATTCCTGCCCACCAAATGCTTTGAACCCTTTGCTTCTATCTTTGCAAATGGCGGCTCCTTTATTAAGAAGACATATTTGAGAATTATACATTACATTATATATGCCAGTATGGCTTTTTTCGATGTTTTTATCATTAATTTCATACATCTCATTGATGGATAAATCATATTTGAAGAGAAAAATTATATGCTCAGACCGGGACTTGAACCCAGGACCCTTGATTAAAATAACTTAAAAATTGTGGTCTTTTTCATTTCTTCTCAAAAATGGTTGTGTAAACTACAAAATTTCTCATTAACACATAATCAGCATCTGTTGCATTTCTAATATTTGCCACTTCATTTGATTATTGTGCTAAATTTTAGCACATTGTTATTATAAATGTCTTTGTTGTAGCCTACTTGAATAAAGTTATTTGGAGAAATTATTAAAAAATTATTCTCTGAATACAATTCAGATTCATTTATTTCTACCCAAATAAAAGGAAGGAGACCTAGAATTTAAGAGGACCCCTAAATTTCTAAGAAGCTTTAAAGCATTTTCTTGATTTACTTGCCAATTGAACTTTACAGGAAGTAACACTATGAAGTGTATTTTAAATTTAAAATTATTTATTTATCATCTCACCTCATATTCAGTCTTCTATTTGGAACAGTTTTGGGACACAATTTGTTCCATACCCAGTATTTATACGACCGTTGTTCTGTCATAATAATCCGTCTGTTAGTAGACCAATGAACTTCCAAATCCATGGAAAGTTGATTTGATTTGGAGGTTCATCAATTTAATAACAGATGGAGTCAGAAGCAGTACTTCATTATGACAAAACAATGGTCATGTAAGTATAGTAGATGGAAAAAATTGTGTTCTGAAACTGGTCTAAATAGTTGACTGGATATGAGATGAGGTGATTAAAAATTTAGTTTAATTTTAATTTCATCATCATCATCAAACTTCATGGATGAAGTCTTTGCCTGTTCCAATCTCTTATCATTTAAATTTAAATCTTAAATTAAACCTCATAGTGATTTTTCATTAAAAGTTCAATAATTTAATTTTACTTACTAATACTTTTCCATGGCAACATTTCTTCTTTTCTTTTTACATTATTACTATTTTTCTCACTTATTTCCTTTAAATTTGACTAATTTGACCTGACTGACTTATATACTCAATAACCTTTGTTCAAAATCGTGATATCTCCACCTTCTTTGATACATTAAATGATTTTCAATATGAATTAGAATTTTTCATTTTTTCCTTAATTTGTTACCCCTTCCAAATGTTAACTTCAGAGTCACCAAATGTTCTCTCTGCTGCACAGATCTTCATAATTTTGCTTCCATAATAACAATCATCTTGAAATTAGTACCATAGAACCTGTAGGAATCTATGAACTGATACAACATTTTTATAATAACTCATACCACATTTTAATATGTGCAAGAAAATTCTCTACTCAACTTTACTGTTACCTTCACAATTTGCATTTCTAATTGTTGAGACACTTTCTACCAGTGACTTTTCTGACTTTTCTATTTGGCTATTGACTGTCATACATTCATTTTAAGTCACATATTATTTGGTCATTGTTGCATCATGTTTGCAATTATTTCTGAGCTAACAATTGTATATTGTACAACATAAAAACATTAAACTTGCCAGCTGGCAGATTTATTGCCTACTATGCTACATAAAAATATTCACCATGTTTATTTCCTAGTCTGCAAATTTAAGATGAGTCACAATATTTTTATTTCATATGTCAGAAACACAGGTTGCCATGTATTGAGGTAAATATGGTATTATGAGTATTAATAATAATTTCAGTAGTTGGAGATTGATTGATTTAAAGTAATCCAGCAAACAGTATATCACTAACGTTAATGTACTGCTTATGAAGTACATACCTTCTAATGATTTATTGAATTGATGTCCATATACAGGGTGATTGAAAAGTTGCACACGAATTTCAGTAGCCTATAGAGGGGTTGAAATACAACAAATTTTGATTAGTAACTTATGGTCTGGAAAGTAATCCTGGGTCAATAGAAACCCGGGAAAGTCAGGAACTACAATGTGGATCTAAGCTTACTCTTCAGAGAGGCACTGGGTTTGATACACTGCTTTATGAATTTATGAAGACATACCATCTTCCGGACATCTGTTGTCATACTGTACAGTGTAGTATAGCACTTGTGTACTCTTCTGTTTATATATGATAGTCATTTGTGTGCTTTATAGATTGTTTTAATTTCAGCACATTATCTGTAGTGTATTGTAATGGTCCACTAAAGCAGTAGTTTGAAGGTAGCTGCATTTGTGAATTTTGTGAAATGGAATACACATTTTCAGAACATTTCATGTATGGTAAAGCAAATGGTAATCACACACAGTTCAATGCCTGTACAGCGCACCATATCCAAACAGACATCAACCACAGCCTCGAATGTTTCAAAATGTTTACCACCAACTAAGGGAGACAGGTTCCTTTCATTCATTGCATCATGTAAGGCCAGTAACGTACGACTCGAAGAGTCGCTATGGAAGAGAAGTGCTTGCTCATGTGGAAGAACATGAATCTACCAGTACATTCCCATCGCTTGTACCATGGGAATTTCCCAAAGTAGTGCTTGGTGTGTCCTGCATGACAATCAGCTGCACTCATATCAGCCACAGAAAGTTCAGGGTTTGAGTGTGGATGATTTCCCATGACGACTTCAATTTTGTGAATGGATTATTGACCCAATTTTTTAACAATGTGTTGTTCACATATGAAGGGCTGTTCACCATGGGTTCTTTAATTGTCGTAACAGCCATGTTTGGGCATGGTACAATCCGCATGCTGCATTCAAACATCACCACGAACATAGATTTTCAGTGAATGTATGGGCCGGTATTATTGGTGATCACATAATCAGACTGTACTTCATGCCACCAACTTTGAATGGAGTGAGGTACAAAATCTTCGTCCAAGAAGTTCTTCCAGAACTGTTAGAGGATGTACCACTTATCATGCATCGTCAGATGCAGATCCAACTGGACAGAGCACCAGCACATTTGACTCTTCAAGTGCATAACTTACTCAATCTCGGATGTTGGATTGGAAGGGAAGGTCCAATTGCATGGCCACCGCACTCCCCTGATCTGATACCCCTTGATGTTTTCTTCTGGTTGCATATCAAAAGCCTCGTGTACGAGACATCAGTTCCCAACCAAAAAGAACTTATTGCCTGAATACTTGCAGCATCTTATGAGGTGTGTGATGTACATGGTAGAGTGCACTGGAACTTTCTATGATGATGCTGTGCCTGTATTCAATGTGTGATAGGCATTTTGAACTCCAAATGTTGTAACTTCAAATTGGTGAGTAAATTTAGATTTCGATGTTTTCGTTATTAATTTCATACATCTCAATGATGGATAAATCATATTTAAAGAGAAAAATTATACGCTCAGACCGGGACTTGAACCCGGGAACCTTGGTTCTCTAGACCAAGTGCTCTACCATCTGAGCTACCTGAGCAAGTACCGATCTAAACACAAAATTTTCTCTATATACTTTGTAATTCCAGCCCACCAAATGCTATGAAGCCTTTGCTTCTATCTTTTGCAAATGGCAGCTCCTTTATTAAGAAGACATATTTGGGAATTTTACATTACATTATAAATGCCAGTATGGCTTTTTTCAATGTTTTTATTATTAATTTCATAATCTCAATGATGGATAAATCATATTTGAAGAGAATAATTATACGCTCAGACCGGGACTTGAACCCAGGACCCTTGGTTCTCTAGACCAAGTGCTCTACCATCTGAGCTACCTGAGCAAGTACCGATCTAAACGCAAATTTTTCTCTTCAAATATGATTTATCCATCATTGAGATGTATGAAATTAATAATAAAAACATCGAAAAAAGCCGTACTGGCATTTATAATGTAATGTAAAATTCCCAAATATGTCTCCTTAATAAAGGAGCCGCCATTTGCAAAAGATAAAAGCAAAGGCTTCATAGCATTTGATGGGCGGGAATTACAAAGTATATAGAGAAAAATTTGCATTTAGATCAGTACTTGCTCAGATAGCTCAGATGGTAGAGCACTTGGTCTAGAGAACCAAGGGTCCCGGGTTCAAGTCCCGTCTGAGCATATAATTTTTCTCTTCAAATAAAATTTAGATTTGCTCGAGTGTGTGCACAAAATAATGTATTGTCCATGCTGACTTCCAGGCTTGTACTGATCCAGGATTACTTTACAGACCATAAGTTACTAATCAAAAGTTGTTGTATTTTGACCCCTCTATAAGCTCCTGAAATTTGTGTGCAACCTTTTGAATCACCCTGTATATTCAGGGTATATCTAACAAATCCTTGTGCATAATATAACATAATATTAGATTTACATATAAAATTAAGTTTAAAATGCACTAGAAAATGAATGTTACATGAAATACAGGTCTGTATATAGTTACATATTAAAGCCACAAATATGATAATTCCTTTCTTAAGTTACAGTGATAGCTTTCATAATTGTTGAGTTAAAGAGATGATTTTGATAAATTTGGTTCCCATGATCTAGTTGTTGCCATGTTTGCTTCTGGATCTGAGGTTCATGGGTTCAAACCTGATCCATATGGAAGGATTTATCAGGGTGTAAAAAATCTTGAATGTGGCTTCTTTTGGAAGGAAAGTAAAGTCATGGGTCCCACATTGGAGATTCATAGCACATAAAACAAACTTATACCTGAAATAAGAGGCCTCTGGCAAAATTTCTTGGACTTTTACATTTAACTTTGAATTGCAATGCTAAATACCTAAGATGTTAAGGAGCATTGTTAAATAAAATTTGATCTATATGCCAAACTGTCATGACTTGTAATTGACTGAAAAATTGGTAATTACGAAAATTGTATGAATGATATAAGATTCTGTTCATTTGAACTAGTGAATGATGTATAATATTCATAAAATTAACTATTGTTGGTCAGATCCATTTTTAATGGGGCAGCAAACTAGTTTGGTATATTTAATTTTTACTTAATATTTACACGATACTTATGGTTTGTTAAGCAGTTTGGGGGATTGAGGTTGGTGAAGCCCCGTATCATGCAGTTATTTAGAACCTGAAAATATTCTAATTTTGGACCACATATTAGATATTAGTTAATACATGTCATCCCATTTCCAATTTACAAAGAATAATATTTAGGTTATAATTTACTTTAATAACGTCGGTCTTGAATTTAGAAAGCTAACAAAGGTAAATTCACACTAACCAAAATAAATTCACACTAACCTTAGTCCTTTTTTGTATAGAGTTAGTTATCAGTAAGACCAGTTTTGGTTAGGTTTTAATATCGCATAAATTGTTCAAATAATATTTCAGTTTTGCTTCATGTGAACAAATAACAAAATTAAATTTAAAATAATATATTTATCTAAAATAACTCACACTAACATGACGTTAATCCATTCTGTATAGCTTTGGTTACTATGTCACATTTCGGTTAGATTTTTATATTGATTCAATTAGAAATTAAACTTAAATAAAATTGCTCTGCTATCTTTACTAAAATAACACATGAATGTTGAATATAAACAATGGGAATGACATCATGATTATATGACAATTGTAAAGGAAAGTGATCCCACTACAGGCCTTAGGAGGCCCTCGAGTAGTAGGAGGTTAAGGCTCCCACCTTTTCTAGACAATCTGCACTTAATGTGAGCGGGGTTGTCAGCCCTGTATGACGGCCACCATTACCCCCAGAACAAGCATCTGGTACTCATTTCCATTGGATGCTGAGTCGACTCCAGGGCCATAGTGCCTCCAGAAGGTTTGGGTAAGTTTAAAAATCCAGACCTCACCGGTACTCGAACCCTCGACCTTCCAGGTTGTAGCATAGTACCTTAACCACTACACTATGGTGTGCCTCATATGGCAATTGTAATTCTTCAATTTTGTGCTCATATTTCTATATTTTCTTACTTAAAACCAAGTAATTTTGTTATTTTTCTATGTGTGAAGTGATTTACATGACATGGAAAATATTACAATTGTATCTCATTTTCCAAAATCAGGACATTAACATATAAGGATTATTAAAATCTTACTTTCTCAATGTAGCTAAGATCTTTAAGGCATCGTGCTATAGATCTGAAGGTTCAAGGTTTGAATATGTGCCGGTTCGCTCAGGGTAGAATATGATCACTCAGGGATGTTTTAAATTATACACATTTTATTTCACTTTATTGTACAATTTTGTGTGTACAATTATATTTACAATGTATTATGCTTCACTAACGGAGTGGAGTTGATGAGTTAATTCCGCCCACGTGTTTTAATATCACTTTCGCGAACGGTAACTGAAGAACTTGTAGAACTGTAGAACGTAGGAGCGTGAGAGTGAGAGTGTTTTCACATGTGTCCTCGCCTTATAAGGGCGATGACTCCTCCCATCCCCACTCCCAGTGTATATGTTAGCTTAGAAGGGTAGGTACCATTCGTTTGGGTTTCTATGTTGGTAATAGACTCGTGTGCACGTTTGTGCGCCTTCCAGTTATTACTATTAATGGTACGTTTTAATACTCACGAGTCTATTAGTTCTTGCCTCAAATATCATCGAAATCCATGCTAAGTAATAATGTTATTTATAATGTGTTCATAATGTAGTTTGAATTGTATGGAATTGTATGATAGAAGTAGAATTCAGATAGATGTGAAATAGAAAGTAAGATAAAGGGTAGATGTAGGGAGAACAGGAGAAAGAGACATCTAGTACCAAAAAGTATACTTAATTTTTTTCTTTCAAGGTCCTAGTTCAAATGAACGAGAATGATTATGTAGCTCAGTTATCGTTCATTCATTATTTAATTGTTCATATGTTTCTTCATATTTACCGAAAAATTGCAACTTCATATGTAAAGAATGATTTCTTATGTAAATATTGTTGCAGGATTCTTATTCCTGATGAAACAACGAATGCCTATATCAAGTTCAGAGGAATAAGTTTCAACAGCTTCAAATTCAGGATAGCATCGGTAAATGAAATAGGTCAATCTCGTGAAGTGTCTGATGTTTACGTCCCTAGCAAACCAGAAAGTAAGTCTTGTATATGATGAGAATATTTGATTTGAAATAATACTGAAATTAAATAAAACACCTGTTAATTTTGTGAGCAGGTCCTCGAGAACCAGAGTCCTTCACGAAGATTGCTTTTGAAGGAGGCAAGTATGAATTGTCTTGGAAGCCTCCAGTCAACAGTGATAGGATGAAAATAGATAACTACACACTTTTTTGGTGTGATCATGACCGGGACAGGCCATATCAGTGCACTGTGAGTATTAGCATTCTTGCTGAGAAATATATTTTATTTAGTCAGTAAGGATTTAATTTTGGAGATGGTTTCATTAAGATATTCAAATGTTTCTGGATTTTTTTAAAATTTTACTCAAGATGGTAGAGGCACAAAATTCAGAATCTTCCTTTATTGTTCAAATGCAGTTTTTTTATATATTGTTATGTGTCACATAGCTACATTCGAATTGCACAGCATGGGCGAGAATACCAGTTTGAGGGCCCGCACGAACTGGCCAAAGTATCTGGAGTGTCTTGCCAGATGGTTCTACTGGTGTCTCTCTCCTCTTTGGAGAGGGACCAGAGGTGAGACTCCAGTTTAGCCTCACATTGAGCAGTGATAAGTTAAGTGAACGAGGAATTGTGGCGAACTTGTTCAGCAGTTACTGTGAAAAGTTATAACTTTCTATGGTTAGAGGTTAAGTTTGCTATAGCCAGAGGTTTAATTTCTGCAGCTCGTAGTGGAGCACTTGGTTATGGGAGTATTACAATGACCATGAACATTTAAATTACAGGTTGAACGTTTGAAGTAGTACTCTGAAAATAATCTCTTACTGTAAATGAACTATTGATTCAAATGGAATGAAAATTAGAATTTTTATTATTTACTGTTTGCTTAGTATACATTGTAAATTATTTCGTCTTAAAGAAGAGTTAAGTGATTCGGTGAGAGTTGGTTTTATTTTATAAAAGAGTTAAGTTTTTTAGTGAAAGTTGGTTCTGTTCCACTGGGTGCAAAACTTTTCTGTTTCAATTGCACCTTTTTTTAAAGGTGAATGTTATTCTTTAAACTTACCCCTAACAGCTGTTGAGGATTATAATGTTGCCATTGTATGAAATATCTTGAAGCAATTATCCAGACATAACTCTGCTCTAGAATCTGACCACCTATATGTGATTCTTTTTGTCTTTCCCTCTTATGGCAAATGATACACCTCCTTTGCGGTTTAGCTTTCTTCCCTGTTGCAGGAATTGTTTCTTTCTGTAAGACAAGTAAGGTGTGGGTTGATTAATAGTCTTCCTTGCTTTCTGAACTGAACTGGCTGTCAAATAATGTTGTAACAAGTTTGAGCCTGAAGTTTAAATGATTCATTGTAGGGTTTTCACTGTTGTAAATAACAAGTGAATTATTAACTGCAACATTTAGAAGCCTTCAGAGTAATTTCATGTATCAATTTGTGTCTTTCCTCCTCTATAATAAATATGGTGGTAATTTATGATCTTTCAGGCTATCTGCATCCACTACCTGATTGTAAGCAATGACCGTGGCTGGTTTCTTTACTTCGACGCCATGTTTTTTTTTTGTGACATCATTGATATATCATGGAAAGTTGAAGTGATAGAACACATCCTTTTATCCTTCCATTATAGATCACTAAACTATGTGAGTGGTCCCGCGCCGTAGCCGAGCGGTTAAGGTAGGAAGCCTTGGCACAGAGCTACGGGACTTGCGCTGGTTCGAGTCTCCATGGGGGAAGAAATTTTCTCATGGTATTTCGGCCAGTATGGGACCGGTGCCCACCCAGCATCGTGAGGCAATTGGGTAGCTACCAATAAGTAGCGGCTCCAGGTTGAGGAACCAGCTATAACGGCTGGGGGACTCGACATGCTAACCACATGTCATCCCTACACTGGCTGTTGATCATCTACCTCTGTGATTGACACATGTGGATGTGAAGGGCCAGCAGCCGGCTGGTAAAAGGGCAACCGCTGAAAAGTGGAAAGACCCTCAATCGGAACTATGTGAGTGTTGGGCCATGATCTCTCATTTTTCAATTTTGGTTTTTTCATCTCAAATTGTACATTTTTTTTGTTGAGGCGCTTAGTACTGAATGCATTAATCTCTTAAGTTTTTAAAAATGTAGTAAGGTAGGAGAGTTATAGTAATCCACAAATTATATCCTTTCTTTACAACAATAGATGAAGTTCTGTTTGTTCCTCCAATGTATGTGGAAGTTTCAAAATCCATGTCGCTGCCAGTGTGTACTAGAAATTTCCATAGGTAACCTACACTGGATTTGCATAATTTAAATGTTTTTATTCTGAATTTAAAAACCTTCAGATTCTAAATTATAACCTTCCCTTCCACATCTATAGCAATGTTTTGGCAAGGAACGATCCTCTGACATTGTTGATAAAAAATTGACATTTCCAATACTAAGTTCTTGCTAAAATAAGATTTTATGATTGATTTGTGAACTATTCCCACCAGCTTGATTAAGCCTAAATATACATATATTTCATCCTTAGTTACAGGAACCCTTAAGTGTACCTGACTGTATGGTTTCCAGGTCTGAGATCTTATATTTTGTAGTCTGCTCTGCATATCTGGTTATTTGTCTTACTACAAATTCAACCATTTCATTGTCAAAAAAAAAACAACAAAAATGATTCCAGGGGTGATGCATTAATTTCTTTTAGATCCTGAATTGGTGATAAATGGAAATTGATTTTGTACATACAAATCATCACCTGGTACCTGATTATATATTTTTTTTGTCACTGTAGTTCCAGTGAAGTCTGATTCAGTGTCTTCACATTAATTTTTTTTTATTTAGGAATGTTCCACAATACAGTGTTTCTCCTTCAACCCAAAGTGATTTGTTGCCAGAGGTTCCTGTCTAAAGCATCTTCTTCTGTCTAAAGCATCCATACTTCTCTTCACTCCATCGATCCATCCATCAATTCTCTAGGCCTGCCTCTTCCACTTCTTCCATTAGCTTTCCAATTAACGATCTTCTTTGGTATTCTCTCTTCTTCCATTCTTATGAGGTGTCCATACCATTTCAAACGTTTTTCTTCTATTTTTCCTAATATGTTTTTTTCAACTTGCATAATTTCCCTTATTTTGCTGTTTCTGACCTTATCACTTCTTGAAATTCTTGTCGATCACCTCCAAAAATCCATTTCTACTGCTAACAGCTTGTTTGGCTTATTTTCTACTTACTGTCCAGGATTCGGACCCATATAATAAAATGCTTAGTAACAGAACTCGAAATATAGTTTTCTTCGTTCTGTGTATTACATTTCTATGATGAATGGAATCTTCATATTCATCATCTTCATGTTTGTATTGGAGTACATAGCATTTGAAATTGAGAAAACAGCAATCACACAGTATGAAACATTTTTAAGGCTACCCCATAATAACTGGACCCAAAGAAAACCACAAGTATGTTTAAAAACTCAGCAAAGCTTCTTAAGCATAGTACAAGAAATCAAACAGAAATTGCAACTTCCACATTCAAAAGAAAATATGCAGATGAGAAACAACCCTCTAGAATTTTTGGAAATTGAATATAACCTTCATTTAACAGAAGACATCAAGAAATCTGAAACTCCTCCATATATTTTAAAACAAATGTCACTTACTTACTTACTTACTTACTTACTCACTCACTGGCACTATCGAACCCATAGGTTCATGGCTGCACGGACATAAGCTCTCCATACATCCCTATCCTGAGCTAATGCTTTCCAATCATTCCCTGTATAATCTACTTCCCTCAAATCATAGTTAATGTTATTCTCCCACCTCATTCTTGGTCTACCAACTGGGCATTTTCCCTCTGGCTTTCCTACAAGAAGCTTCCATGCAAGTCTTTCATTCCCCATACGTGCAACATGTCCTGCCCATCGCAGTCTACGAGACTTAACTGTTCTTATTATATCTGGCTTCCTGTAAAGACCATGTAGTTCATTGTTATGTAGTCTTCTCCATTCACCTGTCTGTTCATCTCTCTTTGGTCCAAAAATTTTCCTAAGTACTTTATTCTCAAATACTTGTAATCTCCTTTCCTCTCTTAAAGTAAGAGTCCATGTTTCGGACCCATATAATATAACTGGTAGAAAAATTGTTTTATATATTTTCAGTTTAACGTTTTTTGAAAGGAGTTGGGACATCAAGAGTCTCTGCAATGCATAATAGCATGCATTTGCAGAATTGAGCCTATGTTTAATTTCTTTGTGCATCTCATTCCTATTTGTGATTATTGTTCCTAGGTATTTGAATTCAGCACTTCCTCAAAATTTCCCTCATTTGTCATTAGCTGTCCATTTCCATTATTTAATGGATTTCTATGTGTGACCATATATTTAGTTTTATTGATATTTACTTCCAGTCCTAATTTCTTAGTGTTACTCAATAGTGTGTGCGTGTTGTCCTTTAGTATCTCCTCGCTATCGGCCAACAATACTACATCATCAGCATAAACTAACAGCTTATTAATACCATTGAATTGTAAGCCATCCTCATTCTCTAAAGATTTAATGGCATGCTCTAGTACAAAATGAAATAGTAGAGGAGATAGTGCATCTCCTTGCTTCAACCCATTCTGGATTTCAAAACTGTCCGAAAACTGTTTGCCTACACGCACCCTACTCTTTGTGCCATTTAGACACATTCGTATAAGTCTAACTAACTTTTTAGGAATTCCAAACTCCAGCAGGATACTATATAACTTCTCCCTCTTAATTGAATCATATGCTTTTTTGAAGTCTACATACAGTTGATGTACAGTACCATTATATTCCCATTTCTTTTCTAAAATCTGTCTTATACTAAAAATCTGATCTGTTGTAGACCTGTTTCTTCTAAATGCACATTGATGATCTCCTACAATGTCATCAATATAGGGAGTAAGTCTGCTTACTAATATATTTGTTAGAATTTTATACGAAGTTGAAAGTAATGAGATGCCCCTGTAGTTGTTGCAATCAGTTTTATCTCCTTTCTTATAAATTGGTACGATAATTGATTCCTTCCATTCATCTGGAAGAGCTTCTTTTTCCCAAATCATACTAAGCAACCAGCGTATCTTGTCCATCAATTTTTCTCCCCCTGATTTTATCAGTTCTGCTGGGATCTCATCTGAACCTGATGCTTTATACATCTTCAATTTTTCAATCACCATTTCAACCTCTAATGCACTTGGCTCTGCGACTAGCATTTCTGCTGTCTGTAAATTATCCTCCTCAATGTCCTGTTCTGTATAAACAAATGTCACTGGAAATAATAAATCTAAGATACCCAGCTCCTGAATGGATACATATTTTTACAGATGGCTCCAGCCTACCAAATGACGGTGGCACTGGTGCTGGTACAGTATGTCCACTTTTTTCCTTTTATCGAAAACTAAACACAAATTCAACAAACTTTGATGGCGAAATTCTAGCAATTTTCTTAAGTTTACAAAATCTTTTATATCACATCCAAAAATTTACAAAAGTTGTAATTCTATGTGACTCCAAAGCAGCCATTCTCGCTATAACACGAGACACAACACCCAGAAGCATCAAAATTATCGAATGTCACAAAATGATAAAACAGTTATCCCGTCTACATAAGAAAGTTGTACTTCAATGGATTCCGGCCCATTGTGGAGTGACAGGCAATGAAATAGCCGATTTTCTAGCCAAGAAGGGTAGCAAAATTGTTTCAAACCCAACTTCTACTCCAGTTTCCTTTCACTCTATCAAAAGAATTATCTCAAACAAATATATCAATAAACTTAGAGAAGAATACACCACCAAAACATCTGGAAAGGAATGGGAAAATCTACAAGCTTATGACATTACTACATTACAAAGAAAATCTGCAGTAGCAACATTCAGACTGCTAACGGGACATGACTGCTTGAATAAACACCTACACAGAATTGGCATAACAGATTCACCTAAATGCCCTTTTGTCCATCTTTTGTAGAAGAGACCAGCCTTTCTGCTAAATATTGGAGTGCAAGAGAGCGAATGATTTCATTATCAAGTGCTCGACAGTAGATACCAACCAACCAACCATATTCATCATCTGATATATCTAAATCACTTAGAGGAATATCAGCATTTAACAGTTCCACAGTTTGGGCAAGCTAGAAAGATAACTATTACGGAATTATCAGCAACTAGAATTTCCACAATTTGGCCAAGCTAGAAAGATAACTATTGTATATATAACTATCCTTAGTGCTGGCTCAAGTACTAGCTAGCTAACTAACTAATTAATTATAACACTGGCACTATTAATACCATAGGTTCATGTACATGCAGACATAGGTCTCCATACATCCCTATCCTGAGCTAATGTTTTCTAATCATCTCCTGTGTAATTTATCTCCCTCAGATCATGTTATTCTCCCACCTTATTCTTGGCCTACCTACTGGGCACTTTCCATCTGGTTTTCCTCCAAGGAGTTTCCATGTCACTCTTTAATTCTCCAATTCTTACAGTGTATGAACATGTTTTTTCCTACAGGCCCCTGCAGATTTTTTTTATTTATCTGTTGTGATACTTATCTATTTATCTCTGTTTTGATATTTTATGGATACTATGCCCAGAAAATAAATTGAGTATGTCAATAGGGGCACTATAATAATTTTACAAAGTCAGAATTTAGACCTGGCAGTACACAAAAATCAGATTCATTATAATTTATAACATCATCATGCCAACCAGTGGCAACTGGTGGTAAGATTTTATGGGTGTGGACTATAAGGCCATTCATATTGAAATAAAAATGAAAAATAAACAAATTTAAATAATTAAAATCTCACAAAATCATATACAGTTTAATATTATTTTGTACCTTAATAGGCAAAGAAAATATTATTTTAGCTTCAGAATTCACTGGTCATCTCACTCGTGCGATAGAAATTTCCTCTGCTCCAGCATGAAAGGGAAAGAGAGAGAGAGAGAGTCAGAAGAAGAATATTGACTGAGCATTGACATAGAGAGTCAAAGGTCCTGGGTTCAAACCCCAGTCTAGGCATATCTTTTCTTTTCAAATATAATGCATAGATATGTACACTAAGAAGAGAGAGAGAGAGAAACAGAGACTGAAAAAGAGTATCAACGAAGAATTAATAAATATGTACACTACACAAGATCATTACTCCTGCTACCATATATATGTGAAATTACTTTCCCCTGCGTCCTCCTTTCTCCTACCCACAATTAGGAGTCACAGGACCAAGTGGCAAACAGGTCTGGGCTGGGAGAATAGAGCATAAGTTCATGATGATTTTAACATGTCAAAAAGAGAAATATACATCTGGGCACACACTTATTTAATAGAAAAACTTCTTAATGTTACTTCCAATTGTAATTTTATAACTCATTTGAATGCTATATAATCACAATGGATTACTTCACACTTTAATTTTTTATTATATATATATATATATATATAGTTCATATTAGAATACTGGTTTCTTAGATATTGAGTGATATATTTGCAAACACACCATTGGTGCCAGCCTAATTCATCATCACTACTTTTTCCACAATATCTTTTATGTCCTCTTGTTCAGGTACAAAAAGTCTTGATTTTCCAAATATACGGTGTCTTCCAATTCTTCCATTACATTCAGTTCATCTAATTCATATTCACCTGAATCAGAATTGTTCACTATTTCTGTATTTTAATGTTGGTAAGTTATCTTGGGCTTGAATATTCATTTTACTTGGTCTCAGTTTACATATCCTTCATTTTGTAACATCCATATCATATGGAATGAAATACAAAACTGATTATAGAATATTTGCATGGTAGGTGAAGTTTTAACAATTCAACTAACATATAATTTTGATCTTTGTTGTCTTCCAAAATTGGGAACCTTAATACTAACAAAGCAACACATGTGGAATGAGATATATATATATATATATATATATATATATATCTAGACATGGTTAGTTTAGTGCATTTTTCAATGTGCCTCCATAATTGAGAATAGTATGTCAGAGTCTAGGCGTATATTTTTCTTTTCAAATATAATTTGTCCATCATTAAGATGTTTAAAAACGAATAATATTAACATTGAAAGAAGCACTACTGGCTTTATAAGTAATGTTTAAATTCCTAATAAAAAGTCTTCTTAATAAAGAAGCCGCCATTTGCAAAAATCGTAGCAATGGCTCGTAGCATTTGGGGTTAGGGAATTAACTATGTATAAGAGAAAAATGTGTTTAGATTGGAGGCCTAGGTAGCTCAGATGGAAGAGCATTGACATATAGAGTCAAATGTCCTGGGTTCAAACCCCAGTCTAGGCATATATTTTTCTTTTCAAATATAATTTGTCCATCATTAAGATGTTTAAAAATGAATAATATTAACATTAGTAGTCAGAGACCTCAATTTTTTCCAGATTTTATTATAAAATATGTCTTTGCACTATACATTTTGAATGTCGGCAATCACATGTTCTTAGTACTACCATCTCTGCATCACTGGCCATTTCAATTCATATGGAATTACTATCAGTGTCAGATTTAAGGTGTTAAATGAACTATTTTGATAGACCTTCACTCACACCCAAGAATCAAACTTGTTAAAAGTTTGAAATGGAAGTATGTTGCTCTGTTTTTCTTACTGTTCAACCATGATTACCAATATTTTGAATTACACATACAGAACTGATATTAATTGGATCATCATCAAGATTTTTCCACTCTTGTTTGTGGGTCATTTAACATCTCAGTCTCTCTAACTTTGCCCTTCTAATCTCTATCCAATCTACTATTTTCTCTGTTATGTATTTACTAATTTGATCCTCCCACCTTACCTTTTGGTCTTACATCTTGGCCTTTTTCTTTGCCATCATACTTTCAAAACTTTCTTTGAAAATACATATTTCAACAGTCAGTCATAGTATATGACTTATCATCACTATATGACTATTCCATCTTATTTTATTGTTTAGCAATTTATTATAAAGTTTCCAGCTTCTAATTTTTTTTCACTTATTAAAATGTTTATTCTGTCCACTCTTCATAATTCTTGTTGGACTAGTAGTAGTTAGCATGTTCAGCTCTGGTTCTGAATTTTGTGGGATCAAACTAGGCTAGGGTCAAAGGATTATTAAGGGCTTAAAAATCCTGAGCATGGCTTCCTTTGGAAAGGGAGTAAATCTATTGGTTCTTTGTCGTAGATGTATGGTATGAATTGATATACTAATGACCTGATCTGTTAGAAGGTGTTATTAATATTAATACTATCTATCCTCTACTGTTTTCTCTTCAATACTTCTTAAAATGTTTATATTATTCGTTTTTAAACATCTTAATGATGGACACATTATGTTTTTCTTTTCAAATACTTCTTTAAAATTTCAAGAAAAAAATTATTTTTCTTCATTTGTGTACTAAAATGCAGAAATGCTTAATCAGTATTATGATGTGGATTCCAAAATGTTCGTAATTATCATGTAACTTTTGTGTAGATAGGACATGGTTGGAGCTCAATTACAAATTATGGAAAGGGTAAAATTAATAATTGTATGTAAAAGTGAAAAATATGTTTATTTAGTCTCCTCCATGATTTTTTTATTATAAATTTACTTTTCTCTTATGTGTAGAATAACTATTATATTTATTTTGTACAGGGTTTCTTAAATTGGACACATGTTCCGAGTACAGCAACTGTCAAAATGATTGAAGTTCCTGATAATAAAATATACCAGTTTGCCATTTCTGCAAATACAAAGAATGGAAGTAGTGGTATGGTTTGGGCCTCATGTACTGTAATCCATAACAAAGGTGAGTAGGCAACTTTGGTTGCTATTTCATAATCTGATATTTTAATTCAAACATAATTGAAAATTGTAGTATATGTTTTAATTGTGACTTTTTTGTTAACAGATGACTATTTTTTTAAATTCGTAAGTTTAAAGTCCAGTACTGACCAACCTGATAGAAAAAAGTTTTCCCATGGTTTTCCTTTGTGTAACAGGGACACTTTTGGTTGGAATTTTATCTCTATGATTTCATTGGTAGAAAAACACTCTTTTTTTTGGCTGTATCCTGCATGATGATAATTTCCTTAAAACAATTATTGTAGGAGATATTTTGGGGAATAAATTAACGGAAAGACCAAGGAAGACTGTGTTGGGAGATGTATCAGCAATTATAGCTTGCCAGGACTTAAGAAATTAAAAGGTTAGCTGAAAGACGGAAGTGCTTTCACTGATAAGACATCGCCTTTAGAAGATGATCTTGTTTACTCCCCAATTTAATTTCATATCATTTATATACAGGAATTCACCAACCCTATTTATCCCTCTTTTCAGTCCCGAGCCTTTTCTAATATTTAAATGGTCAAATCAGTCAAGGAAAGTCTTCAGAAAATATAAGGTCTAAGAATGGGCCAATAAGGTCAGGAATTTAATTCTTAATGTCAGGAGTGTTGTCAGTGTTGCAGAGGTTAACATGCAGCTAATGTAAATCTGAAAACTCAACATATTTGATGTGTAGAAAAGACCTCACAATTCCAAAATCAGTTTGTACACACAATATTGAATGTGTGTTCTGCCTATCCATACTAAACAATACAGATTCAACTGTTGTTAATGTTGTGCTTTAAATGTAAACAGTGTTTTTTATTACCATCATCAGAATATTAATAAAATATATCTAATTATTTTTTCTAGTTGTGGGTAAAATGAAGAGTGTATGGATAAACAGCATTGCAGCAACTTCAATTGAGGTGGGCTGGAAATTGGATTGTTCAGACCGCATTGGAACAGTCCAAGGGTTCAATATTTATTATTGTCCTATTATTTCACCATACAACCTCAGTTGTAAAGGTATGTTTATTTATTTTGCAACTTAGACAAGACAGTGTGCATGTGAAATATTACAGTAACCAAAGTCACAAAATTAAGGTTAGTAATTTTTTATTGAAAGTTTCGTATTATAGAGCAATTCCATATGTGACTGACTGACATTTACAATACACTTTTGCTGCAAAATGCTTGCATAAATATTACAATTGGTTGAAATTAGAGATGGGGGCTCGCCATAGCGTAATGGTTAAGGCACTGTGCTACAAACCGGAAGGTCGAGGGTTCGAGTCCCGGTGGGGTCAGGATTTTTAAACTGACCCAAACCTTCTGACGGCACTATGGCCCTGGGGTCGACTCAGCCTCTAACTGAAATGAGTACCAGATGGTTGTTCTGGGGTAAAGGCGGCCGTCATGCAGGGCTGACAACCCGGCTGACATCAAGTGCCAATTGTCAAGAAAAAGTGGGAGCCTTAATATCCTACTACCCCAAGGGCCTCCTGAGGCCTGTAGTGGGATCACTTTACTTTTTTTCTTTTCTGAAATTAGAGATGTTATATACGAGATATAATGGAGGAAAAGTGTCTGATTCAGATTCTACATAAATGTACAACTTTTGACAAAAAACAATGTTATTTATTATCTATCAAAGTATCCAGTTGAATTCTTTGGTAGACTCTATCAAATTCCTCTTCTCCGCGTATACCGAAAACATGATCGAAGTCTTCAAGGTCCGACATCTTGGATAAGTTTCAAACTACATCGGTTCCCTTCGGGATTTTCACATAAGTTTATATCTTGAGCTACGATCTTAAGGTACCTTGTCAGGTAGCTTACAATTATTACTGCGTGAATAGATTTCTGAGTAAGAAAAATGTGTTTGGATAAAACTTTATCAGCAGAGAACGCCTTTTACTGTCTAATGCATTCAAATATTCGACCCTAAAAGTTGACCTGAAACTACTGGATATATCATTCTTAATGGGTTTAATATACAAATCTAGGATTAAAAAAACTCAAATTTACATTTTTTTTTAGAATAACACTGCCAAATTCCCAATAACATCAAAATCTTGAAGCTTTAAAACAAATTTTACCTAAAAATAACTCCACTATCATGAATCTCTACAATAAGCAATAATTTTCACCTCTGTTGATTGCAACATTTGTAAATTAAATAAAAATTGTATCACAAACATATAAAGGAAACATTTCTCTTCCTAATAGCTTTTACTTCATTAAGGTATCTTATAATATAAACATTTTACAGCACTTTTTCAAGAAAATTGTAATTTTAAATCAGCCTCTGAATTTAAATCCCCATTGGGTATCATGCGGGGAGCTCTGGCCATTTAATTGACTACCAGTGAATTGGTTAATAGCTCATTGAAGTAATTTTTCCATATATTTAATATACTCCTGAATTCTGCAATCATATCCTCATTTCAATTCCTAATTATATTTGTTTAGCCTGAAACCATTCCCTTTCTGTCCTAATTCACCAGAATAGTATTGTACAAAAACGTATAGTTACACTGAAGAAACTGAAAATATGTTAGTTATTTATTAAAATGCATGACACCTGCAGGTCCCAGGATATCTGTTGATGGATCACTAGAGATCCAAAGAGCATAATTATTCTTAACACTAAGTTAAATAAAACAATATTTATTTTATCAGTAAACAAAACAAATCCACTGATTCCAAATTGGATAAATAAGTGGATATGAACTTCAGGTTAGTTTAGTATGTTTCATTGAGTGGAGCAGTACCAACCTAACTTAAACTGTTTCTTGTGATATTTAGAATTAAGGAAAATGGCAATATGGTGTCCAGTATTAAATGAAACTTAATGAGTTAGAAACTAAATATATCAGACATGCAGCATAATGGTGAAAAGATTTATATAGTTAATAATAATTAAATGAATTGTGATTTCTTCTTACCTCATACTTCTATGTTTTTTTAAACACAGCACTGCAGTATCGGCGACACGTTGTCGTCATCATCAGCTGTTTTCACGACTGTCATTTTTTTCTTTTTTGCTGGTAATTCTCTAGACTGACATCTGGTGTTCTTTTGAAGGAATTACTCTTCAAACTGCCATCTTGTGTTATTTTGAGATTCCGGATGAACCGAGCTTGATTACAAAGTTCTTCAAAAATACAACAGATAGCAGTTTAGAAAATGATTCATTCAAAATAACACAAGATGGCAGTTTGAAGAGTAATTCCTTCAAAAGAACACCAGATGTCAGTCTAGAGAATTACCAGCAAAAAAGAAAAAAATGACAGTCGTGAAAACAGCTGATGATGACGACAACGTGTCGCCGATACTGCAGTGCTGTGTTAAAAAAACATAGAAGTATGAGGTGAAAAGAAATCACGATTCATTTAATTATTATTAATTTAACCTCATAATGTTAAAAATTCCCAAATTTAATATATCTTCTTCTTCCTTCCAAGTATTAGGCCAAGGCCTGTTACGATCCTATAGAAAATTTTCCCTCCAGCGTTTTGATCCTTCCGGGAAATTCTCGTATAAGACTTGAAAGCATAATGGGGTCCTCATCTAGGGGATATGTGGATGGCGACCACAAGGTGCCCAAGCTGAGCAAAACATTTCTTCCACTTACTTGTGTTTTGCACTCTTTTAACTTTACTATCTAATCTCTCTTGGTTAACTCTTGTTTTTTTTGACTCCGAAGCTATTAGGGCATCCAAGGGCTAGGGAGTCTTTCCTTTCTTCCATTTCTTCTTTCCTTTATTTTATTTTCTTCTCCAGAAAAGCCTGACCAGAGGCTATAAGATGGCAGCCCCATCACTGGTCTTGCCTTCCTTTGGTCAGCAACCAATCGAAGGGACTATTATTATGCTTTCAAATTTAATATATAAAAATTTATATAGTTGTTCATTAGGACTAAAGTTATATTAATTGGAGTATATTAGGCTTTTCCATCCAGTTTCCCCTACTGTGGGTTCCCTCAGTAGTGATGACTACCTTTTGGGTCAGGTCACTATACAAAATAAAGTGAAAGTGAGTTATGGAAGAATGGGTGCAACTTTTTTCTTTAAGAAATTAGGATAATCATAGTAAATTTAAATCAGATTAGCGAGCAGCAGGATTTGGATATAAGTTGTCCTGAAAGTTAGGGTTCTCAATACATTATATGTAATAATTGAGTATGTATTTTTTAATATTCTTACCTCATATGTTTGTTTTGTTGGATGATCGTTTCAAATGATGATTTTATTATTAATTTAACATTTCTCAATGAAAGATAAATTAAATTTGAAGAGAAAAATTTTCGCCTAGACCGGGACTCGAACCCGGGACCCTTGGCTTTCCGGGCCAAGTGCTCTACCAACTGAGCTACCGAGGCGAGTTACGATCTAGACGCAAATTTTTCTCTTATATACGTTGTAATTCCCTATCGCCAAATGCTTTTGAAACCATTGTTTCTATCTTTGCAAATGGCGGCTTCTTAGTTAAGAAGACATTTATTGGAAATTTAACATTACTTTAAAAGCCAGTAAGGCAAAAAAAAAAAAAAAAAAAAAAAATTTGATCGTTTCAAAGCTTATTGGTCCTTCTTCAGCTTGTCACATACTGGTTTTTTTCTTTTCTTCAAGTTGTCGGCCCTGGATCTGTGTTCCAAAGAACTTGGTAATGAGGCTCCTTTCTCCGGGAATTTCAAAGTTCATAATTTTCTCCTTGTTATTCTGTATATAGATTCTTTTCCCATATTGTGAGTTCATTGGTATTTTCTAACTGTTTTAATAATTTTGTATTTAGATCTATTTTGTGTTTTTCTGTCCAAACATGAGCTGCTATTGCAGATTTTACTACTTCTCCCTTTTTTACATTTCTTATGTGTTCTTTAGTTCTAATGTTTAAGTATCTCTTTGTTTTCCCTATGTATAGTTTATCACAATCTGCACATTTTATTTGATATATATATTCTTGATTTTTTATTATCTTCAATTTTTTTTTTTTTTCATTTTTGTTGGTTTTTGTAAGTTCTTTTAAACTATATTCACATTCTTTGGTGCTAAATTGAATTTTCCAAAAAAAATTGGAATTTATTGTGTGCCCAAGGGTGATATGTGAATTTCTTGCATATCCTTTCCTTTTGTACTTTGAAGAGTACTTTCATTTCTCAATTTCTGTTTTTTGTACTTATCAATTTTTTTGTGTATAATTTTTTCCTCAAAACCATCTTCTATTGCTACCTCAATTATATGTTCTTTTTCTATTTCATGATTTTCATTGTTCATAGGTTATTTACTAATCTACGTACTAGGCTGTTGAAGACTGCCATTTTTGTGTGAATTATGGTTGAAACCTGTTGATTTTATGTAGTTATCTGTGTGTGTTTCTTTCCTATAAATGCTGAATTCTATTTCCTTTCTTTCTCATTTTTGTGTAATTTTAGATCTAAAAATGGTAATTGTTTGTTCACCTCTATTTCAAGTGTGAATTTCATTGTTTTCTTCTGCAAATTTAAGAGTTTTAAAGCATCTTCTATGTGTTTCTCTTTAACAATAGCAATAACATCATCAACATATCTACCCCAGAATTTGAACATCAGCGGATGTGCTTTGGTTATTTTACTTTCAAAATCGCTGATAAGTAAGTTAGCCAAAAAAGGGAATAATGGGTTCCCCATTGATAGTCCAGACTTTTGTTTGTAGAAATTTCCTTTGTATGTAAAAAAACATTTAGGGGAAAGTCGTCTATGTCCGGACACTTACAAATTTGTTTTGTATTATTTTACATTTTTATTACACACAAAAACAAAAAAATTAATTACACTCTAATTGAACTAAAGAACATTCTACATTACCAAAATATACTAAATGTAAATTAATATAGTAGATAAAAAATAATTGTGGAACATAAAATTTTCTGATATATTTTAACATGGAGGGTAAGACCGGACATTCAATTTAGTTCACTAAATATCAACTTTATTAAGTTCATTTTCATAGAAATTACTGTTACATTTGGAGACACTTGTAACACCTATAGTGCACTGTTGAATTGTCCGTGTTAGTACACTTTTCATGTGCCCAACCCTTACAATCTTTGCACTGGATCCAGTCTTCCTCGAAATTTTCGCCACACAAAATGCAGAAAGTTTCATTGGAACCAGAAGCTTCATCGGAGCCGACCAGAACATTTGCTGAAGTAGACGGTTCACGTAAGTTCAACATTTTTGAACATTTGCGACGTTTTCTTTCTTCCTTGGCATCCTTTTCGTTTTTCTTCTTCTCGAGTCTCTCTTTGAATGGACTTCCAGTCAGGACCTCACTTTTCTCTGCTCGTCTTTTCCTAGTCGCAAGTCTCCTTTTGCTAGCTTCTGGGAGGGGAGAAAGCTTCATCAAAGCAGATGCAATTTTTGCAGACCCACTTGTCCCGGGGCTGATACACAGACTTTCATTTAATCTATCCTCAGTAGCCGTAGTAGGATCAATGATATCATTGTTCGCTTCATTTCCATTAAAAACACCAATATCCACTTCAGTTATTCGTGAAGGCATGAAATCTAGGTCTGAGAATATGCCAGGATTGAGTGGGTGAATACCCGTGCAAGAAAAACCTTTCTGAGCAATTTCCATCCTGCATATCTTACCATAAGCACTGCATACTAACTGTGCGATGTCATATTCTGTTATTTTCAATCCTGGATTTTGTCTCATCCATGAAGAGCAAGCTTCCGCGTATGCAGACTTAAATGGCTTCATGAAAGACCTATCAAGTGGTTGAAGCTTGTGCGTTGTGTGGGGAGGAGTAGATAGCATGTGGACATGATGCCTACAAGCATACAAAATAACCTTTCAACTCCTTGTGGCTACAATGACCGTCCAGTATTAGAAGCACTGGACTATCTTGAGTTGGCCGAACATGTTTCACGAAGTGCTTCAACCACGTCTCGAAGATGTCTCCGTTCATCCAGCCGTTAGGCTGAGCGACACCTTGGCTCTCGTCAGGAGCTCCTATCATCAATTGTGGGTTCATCTTTTGTCGCGGGAAGATGAAGAAGGGTGCGATGAATTGTCCAGAGGCACTCATACAGAATGTTACTGTGACATTGCGCCCTCGTTCTCCAGACGTGAGCTTTCCCACTTGCCGTTTCCCTTTGATAGAGAGAACTCTCATGTTCTCGTGCACAGAAGAAACTCCTGTCTCATCTACATTGAAGATACGAGAAGGAGGGAAAGAATGCTTGTCCATTAGCTGACCAAGTTTAGCGAAGAATATATCCACTTGAGGTTTGTTAAAACCCACTGCTCTCATCATACTTGTAGATTCCGGGGTTCTTAGTACTACTTCTGGATGCCTTTTCACAAATGCATAATAGAAATCTTTACCGGCAACTCTCTTATTCTTATTAAATCTGTGAGGAAGCCTCAATTCCTCCGCCAAATCAAATGACAACTTAAGGAATTCTTTTCTCGTCAAAGGCATAAACATGTTGTCCAATTGTCTGATATGTTGAAGGAGTTCTTCTTCACAACTTTGAAGGAATGTGGGTTCAAATCTTCCTAATTTTGCTGCTACAACTACCTGTTCTCCCTTTCTTAACTTTGAGACCCAGTCCTGTAGTGAGCTCTTTGGTACACCATGCAGTCTTGCTGCTTCCCTCACACTGGTTCTTCCAGTCAATGCGCTATTCAGTGCAAGTTTCATGTTTTCTTCGGTCCACTTGCCCTTGACATTTACTTTCACTTTGTTTGACATTATTTTTTCAGCTGATGAAAACTGTAACAGAGAAATGCAATTATATCTCTGACCGGTCTTACCCGATGTACACTGTCCGATCTTAGCCGACACACGCACCCTAATTAAAATTCCCGCCCTTCCTTATACATGCTACATATTATATTTAACTTCCTTAATTACTTACTTAACAATGATACGTACACAATTGCATGTGTTAGAGTAAATTCACTTACCCGTTGTAGAGCAGTAATGTATTGAATCTAAGACACACTACTTGCGTGCACAAACGATAACACTACATAAGCCACACTACCTTATAGCGAAGACTCACTCACTCACTCACACTGCCACTCAATCAACTGTAGCAAGACAGACTTCAAGACACACTCCAGATTGTGCTTCCACCTAGCGACGTTTTTCTAAAAATAGGTATGTCCGGACATAGCCGCCGGACGGTCTTTTACGACTTTCCCCTAATTGATGCACAGTTCAGTTAACTTTAAATATTCTTCAATTCTTTCCTTGTCAATGTTGTTTTCAATTAGTCAATTTTTTCAAAATTTTGAAAGTTTCTTCTTTTGGGACACTCGTGAACAATGCTACGACATCAAACGAAACCATTCTATTTGCCGGTTAAACTTTTATCTTTTTTAACCTTTCTACCAGTTGGATAGAATTTTCAATTGATAGATTTTCACCTAATTCATTCAAACATATGAGGTATGAATGTTAAAAAATACATACTCAATTAATAAATTAATGAGTAATTTTAACATCTTACCTCATATTTCATGTTTTATCAAACACGGTAACTATAGTTTTCAAATGATCTTGTCATTCATTTTCAACCGCCATTATGAGTCATAATGAGGGTAGTTATAATGGCGGTTGAAAATGAATGACAAGATCATTTGAAAACTATAGTTACCGTGTTTGATAAAACATGAAATATGAGGTAAGGTGTTAAAATGACTCATTAATTTATTAATTAAGAACCTCATAATGTGTTTCCCAATTTTAACTTTGAATTGGACATACTCAATTATTAAGTTATACCTCATAATGTTACTTCCTAATGATTTTAAAACATCATATGTAGTTTGAAAGATAAATTGAGAATGTACTATAATGCAGTATATGATTTGTGTGTTTTCGTTACAGCAAAGGAACAGAATACAACAGTGAAGGGAGATTTTCAAACCATCCGCGGACGAGTGACAGATCTGAAACCATATACTACATACATGGTTGCTGTGGCAGTGATTACACAGAGCGGAGAAGGCCTTCAGAGTGAACCTTTGTACAATACAACACTGGAAGCAGGTTTGTTTTGCACAGATGATAGAAATAATCATTTGAATGCAAGGACAGTTTTACAAATGAATTGAGATGTTTATGGTCTTAGTTCAGCTGATGCTGGAAATTTGAAACAAATTTATAAAACAGTTCAATTGTTGCAATATACATAATTTTACTTTATATCATGTCAAATTTAGTTACATACATAAATACATACATACATACATACATACATAAGGACTTTATTAAACTAAAAGTAAGATACATACAATGTTATTTACAAATATGGATCGCACGGGCAGTAAGGCGTACGTGCTGTTGGCAGTCTGTTACAATAAGTTGATGTTTGGTAATAATATACTTTAAAAAAAGAAAAGAAAACACAATAATATTACAATTAGATTTCAATACAATTACATTATACATTAACTTAGTTATGTAGGATTATTAAGAATTAATGGTATTGCAATTTGTTAATGTATTTATTTATTCCTGAATAAGTGTTGTTCTTATTTTCCACGTTATGTCCAGAAATCTACCCAAGTTTATCCAATTTTCTGGGTTTACCAGTAACTCGTAACATGCCAATCTTTCACGATTTGAATTTAGAAATCTTTCCGGTAATAACTGATGCCTCCAATATTCTAAATCGTTACATTTTCCTAATATATGTATCTCGTCTTCAAACCTCACGCACATTGGACATATTCGCATATCGTGATTGTCGCTAATTTTTATAAAATTTCCATGACCCTAACCTGAAACAAGCAAGCCCTGATCTCTCTTTAAATCCTAGATTGAGTATATAAGATTCTTTTCCCCAAACTTGTTTTAGGTCTCTTTGTAAAAACAGTGATCGTTTTCCCGCACATTCGGCCAAAATATTTTGTCGGTTTATATCTAAGCACCTCCTTATTTTTCTCCATTCTTGCGATTTTCAGTCCCTTTTTCTCATACCCAACCCATCCCAATCTTTTGGAGTTCTCTCCTAACCTAATGAAGATATAAGAAAGGAACTAAGTATTTTCAAACATGCAGACCGAATAATTAAATATAGGAATGCTGAATAGTTAAATATAGGAACGCCTGAAAAGAACATATTGATAGAATGCCAGAAGAAAGATTGCCAAAATTATTGCTAAATTATAAACCGCGCAGAAGGACAAATGTTGGATGCCCACACACAATTTTAACAATTCTAGCTTTCATGAAACCGGAACTAGCCAACAGGCTTAATCCCTGGATGATGATGAAGTAAACATTATGAGGTTATATCATTAATAGTGAGTGGAGAACATTTTTAATGACTCACCTCATACAATTTCAAATTTCTTTGAGACCATTGGTTTCAGACGACTACTCATCCCTCTTCAGTCATGACTCCAACTCCATGTTGGAGTTGTCTGAAGTCGTCTGAAACCAATGGTCTCAAAGAAATTTGAAATTGTATGAGGTGGGTTGTTAAAAATGTTCTCCACTCACTGTTACTAATATAATAAAGTTGGGAATTTTTACATTATGAGTTTTTCTTATTAAGAATCAAATAAATCATGAATTCTTCTTACCTCATACATCTATCTAACATATTTTGTTCCACCATATTGAATGATGTCATCTATATGAAGAATCGTAATTTATATTACCGTGACTTGACTCGTCTGTTAAAATAATATAATAACACTTAAGTTATAAGGAAGGAAAGAAAACAGAAGTTAACAATTAATATAATAAAGTTGGGAATTTTTACATTATGAGGTTTTCTTAATAAGAATTCACGATTCATTTGATTTTTATTGTCAGTATGTTCTTTTTTGTCCTACCCAGAATTTCAGAAGCACCCAATTAAGATAGTTCTGAACTTGACAGTGGTAGTGAGGCAGTACTCCATCTTGGCTGGAACAGAAAATCATACAATTCCTCATTCAGTTGTGACATTAACCAAAGTTTGAGCATGTCAAAATAAGATATGCCATTAATATTGCCAGTCATGTAGAGCTTGTTATGTGACATGGTGCAGAAACAATAAACTTGGATGAATTTTATTTGTGTTCAATGATTCTTCATGGTTTCTCAGACCCTTAAATTTGGAAGTTATGACAATTCACTTTTCCACTAATATGAAATGCTGCCTCGTTGCTGAAATTATGCACTCTATAAAACCAGCATTTTCTCCTATTTGTTTGAAATGACATACAAATGGAAATCTTTCACTTCTATCCATATCCTTAAGCTTTTGATTCAGTTGCAATTTGTATGGTTAAATGTGCAACGATTATCACAACACCTTCTACACTGTCTGGTGCTGCAATCACAGCTCATGAGAAGCTCTGCACAAGGATATTTGAGGACGTTCATCAGAGACTGCTGAATGTTCACTTCTTTTCTGTTGAGATAAACTACCAGTTGTGAAAAATTGGTGATGCCATTTGTCTATTGACATTGTGTAGGCAGCCTACTTTTCATACTTGGCCCAAATTGAATGTTACACTTGCATAGCACAATTATATTTATTGAATTGCAGAATATAGAAAGATTTTTCAGCAACAGAAAATGCCATTGTCGCATTTTTGTATACAGTGCAACAAGAGGAAAGTTATATGTAAACAAAAGAAAAAATCTCAAATCCTGTGTGTCATATGATCCATTATGTCAGCTTAGATATGGTAGGTTTTGAGTTGCAATTTTATTAAAGTATCTTCCTGTAGAGACATGGTGTATGAAGAATCTAATTTTGTTGGGAATTACTTGATAATTACAGTTGTTTGGTATTTATTTTAAATTTATTTTAAAATATTATTGCAGCACCATCTCAGCCAGATCCAGTGACCATTACAAACATCACAAATACATCAATGGTTGTGTCATGGAAACCACCAACGTCAATGAATGGAGCAGTGCGTCGCTATGACATTTATTACAACAACAAAGTGAAGAAATTTGATATACTTCTTAATGTAAGCATATTTTCATTTAAAGACATTGTGAGTTTTGTTAGAAGAAATATAAAGTGTAAGGAGTTTAAAATTAGATTCAAATTTTTGTAAATTGAAATTAAATTTAAAAGTGTATCATTTTTTTTTTCAAACTGTCATAAGGGAATGGCAGTAAAATTCTGCATTTATCTTCAAATCTCGTTAGTTAGTACTTTTATTTTAAGAAAAATTTTATCTTCTCACCTCATTCTCTGTCTCTTAACGTTTTAGTTAGGAAACGGAGTATAAGGTGAGGTTATAAAAGTTTTCTTAAATTCAATATATACCTCATAGTGTTAATTTTTATAAAGATCAATAGTACTTTATTTAATAACATTCATTAACAACCCAGTTCATTAATATCAGAATTCAATTTTGGACGTGAAAAGACCGACAAATTTTACCAAAGGGCATTTTATTTCAGGCCTAAGATTCTTTAATCTGTCATAAATCTGTAACATAGGATCTATGACTTTACTTTCTTTCCAAAGGAATCCATGTTGAAAGTTTTTAAAAATTCCTGCGAGTATCTACAGCTCTTCAACATTGGAGTAGGTCTGTATATAAGCATAGCAGTTTAGCTCATCCTGCCTTGAAGGATACATGTTTGAGTCCCCAAAAGGACCTTTAATTCTTATGTTGTAAAATACCATTATGGTTTACACAAAGCAGTTGTAGTTATTATTGTTTATTTTTTATTATTTCACTCACCTCATACTTCATAATTCATAGCAGACCCTGGGTTTCTTCACATCTTTTGTGACATTCTCAATGCTGTGTCACGTTCACAACTGACGTCCAACGGCTTTCTATCCTGCAGACTGACCTCTGCATTCACAACTGACGTCCAACGGCTTTCTATCCTGCAGACTGACCTCTGACCAGATGGCGCAGAGGTCAGTCTGCAGGATAGAAAGCCGTTGGACGCCAGTTGTGAACATGACACAGCATTGAGAATGTCACAAAAGATGTGAAGAAACCCAGGGTCTGCTATGAATTATGAAGTATGAGGTGAGTGAAATAATAAAAAGTAAACAATATTAAAAAACCTCATAGTGTTATTTCCTATCTACATAACTTAAGTTGTAGTTATTGTTGCTGATAATTATATAATATTAAAGATTCTAAGGAAATGTGATGTCAGTTGAATCACTGCTAGAGAAATGAGAATCATGCACCAAACAGCTGGCAATACTAAATGGGACCATGAAAGAAATGAAGACATCTTAATGGAACTTATATTAACTCTATACCAGCAGACATATGCGAAGCAATCTACAGGACGGTCATGCATTACAAACTTAGATGCATGAGATCCATTGGGCATCCAATGAGGAAATGGGCTAAAAATATTTGTGTACTGTGAAGTCATCCTTGAACAATAACCTTTATGGCTGATGATAATGAAATATTCATAACTGTTAATAAATGAAAACTAATATGGAAGATAATAGAACTTTTTTTCTCTTTCTATGTATATTTCTATTGAACTTGTATCTTATGTAGGTATCATCAATATCTCTTACTATTATATCACTATACAACTACTGTGTTTACAATGTATAGAATATAATTATAAAATTTTTAAACTTATATGTATCATTGACATTTGCACTTTTAACTGTGAGTTGTCCAGCACACCAACATTCTTGTTGATAATGGTTTATTTTAGGAAGTACTATTTTGAGGTTCTTCTAATCAAGTTTGTTTGAGTCTAGAAACATCTTACCTCAATTTAATGTTGATTTTGTTCTCGAACATGTTTCAATATAATCTTCTACATCATCTTCAGCTTGCCCAGACTGACGAGTTTCACAACATGAGCGATTTTGAATGTAAAATCATAAAATCACAAAAGCACATCCCACAATGTTTAAATTTTGGAGCAGATATGTAGATGATATAATTTGTATTGTAAAAGAGAAACATGTAGAAGATTCCCTAAAATTGTTAAATTTACAGAGTACAAACATCCAATTTAACAAAGAAATAGAAGAAAATAAACACATACCTTTTTTGGATCTTAAATTGGTTCAAAATGGAAAAAAGAAAAATTGAATTTGGGATTCATAGGAAAGAAACTCATACCAAAATTGTTATTAAATCAACAGGGTTCAATCCAATTGGACATAAATTGGCAGCCTTCAAAAGTTTAACTCACAGATTGGTAAACTTACCCTTAAACAAAGAAGATTTCAAAATGGAGAAAAAACACATAATCAAAGTAGCAAGAGAGAACGGATTTGATGAAAGAATGGTACCCAAAGGATAGAAAATTATAAGAAACAAAAAATGATCAATAAAAGCACTCTTGAAAAAAAACCACCTATGAAAAAATACAGGAAATTCACATATCACCCTTGGGCACACAATAAATTCCAAAAGATATTTGAGAAGTTTAATATTAAATTAATACTGAAAAATAACCACAATTTAAATAAAATAATAAAAACCAACAAAATTGAAAAAAAAACTGATAAAAATAAAAGATCAGGAATATATCAAATTGAATGTACTGGTGAAAAGATATATATAGGAAAAACAAAAAGAAACCTGAAAATTAGAACCAAAGAACAGACAAAAAATATTAAAAATGGGAAATAGAAAAATCTGCAGTTGCTGCTCATGTTTGGTCTGAAAAACATAATATAAATTCAAACACTAAATTACTAAAACAGAAAATACAAAAGAGCTGACTATTTGGGAAAAAATCTCTATTCAGAAGTAAAAAAACAGAGTTATGAATTTCGAAATACAGACTGAACGTGACCTTGTTTGGAGGTTCTTCGGCCAAACGCAGGAGGGAGCTGACATCGACATCCAGGGTTTACAACATAAATCCAACCAGTCTGGCCATGATGCTGAGGATGATTAGAAGACTAATTGAAACAAATCAATATTAATATTGAGGTAAGATATTACAGACTGAAAATAATTTGAACAAAAATGTTGTTTTGATATGTTTTAAATTAACATGTTCAGAATTGGATATAGTTTTAATTTTAGAAAGACCTTCGGATGAAAGGAGAATTAATTGTGTAAGTAGGGAGAAATTTTATGTTCCTATCGGAAGTTCAAATGGTGTAACAGTTACCGCACTGACATACAGATTCAGAGGTCAGGGGTTCGACTCCCGGTTCGAATGTAATTTTTCTTTCTAAAATTAAAAATGTTGTTTTCTTACAATCAGATAAAGGGAATAATTTAGTCATTTTAGGTAGAGAAGATTAAAATGATAGAATGGAGAATTTATTAAAGGGAGAAGAATATGAAGATGTAAAGACAAATCCCCTTTCAAAAACAATTAAGGAAGTAGAATCCAATTTAAAATCAATTTAAAAAATCATCTGAAAGAGAGAAATTCAAATTAGAAATATCAAATCCCAGAAATCCCAAATTTCATGGTCTTCGTAAATTAATGAGTCATTTTTTGCATCTTACCTCACATTTTATGATTCTTTAAACACGGGAACTAGTTTTCAGGAGAACCATCTCTCTCTCATAATGTTTTTTCCCATATTTTAACTATGAATTCATGGTCTTCCTAAAATCCATAAAAATGGAAAGAAAATAAGACCAATTATCAATAATATCAACTCGCGGACATACAATATATCAAAATGGTTAAGTAATAAATTCAAAGAAATGAATCAAATTTGAAAATTTAGCTGTGGAAAATTCTTGCTAGTTAATAGAAAAATTAGAAAATACAGAAATTGAGCCTTCAGAAAAATTGGTCTAATTTGATGTTACATCATTGTTCACAAACATCCCAAATGACAAAACTATGGAAATTTTGGAAAAAATGGCTTAAAGAAAACAAGATAGATGGAGAGCAATAAAGAATACATGAAATTAACCAGATTATCAAATCTTCTTCACTTTCAAGGGATAGAACTGGACTTGCAATGGGAAATCATTATCACCTTTTTTGGCTAATATATTTATGGGGAACTGCGAATATCAGATAACCAAAGCATACCCTATGGTTTTTAAATTTTGGAGTAGATATGTGGACGATATCATAGCAATAGTCAAACAAAAACAATTAAAAGTTGACGTTAAACTTTTAAATATTCGTAATAAAACAAATTTACTATGGAAGTGGAAAATAACCAAAAATACCATTTTAGACCTTAAATTGATCAGGAATGAAAAAAAAAGGAAAATAGAATTTGGAATCTACAGGAAAGAAACTCACATTGATAATTGTACTAAAGCAACAGGTTATAACCACATTGCATATAAACAGGTAGTATTTAATAGTGTAACATACAGATTTTGTGAACGTTCCCATGAGCAGAGAAAATTATAGAAAAGAGAACAAAAATAGTAAAAAGATAATGGTTTTCAAGAAAAGATGATACATAAGAAAATAAATAAAATCAAGAAACATAAAGTGATGAATGAAAGTACACTTCTGACAGATAAAGAAATGGAAAAAAAATTCAAGTAATTTACATACCACCCTTTAATTTAATCTAATTTTTAAAAATTCAACAAATTTAACCTTAAATTAGCACCGAAAATTTATTACAGTTTCAATAAATTAAACATAACAAAAATGAAAATATTGAAGATGACAACAAATCACGGATTTATCAAATTGATTGTAAAGATTGTGGAAAAATATACATAGGAAAAAAAAGGAATTTAAATACAAGATTGGAAGAACACCTTAGAAATGTTAAAAATGTAGAAATAGAAAAATCTGCAATCGCTGCACATGCATGGTCAGAAAACATAGTTGAAACTAAGGCAAAATTATATTTGAAGAGAAAAATTATACACTCAGACCGGGACTTGAACCCGGGGCCCTTGGTTTTCTAGTCCAAGTGCTCTACCATCTGAGCTACCTGAACAAGTACCGATCTAAACGCAAATTTTTCTCTATATACATTGTAATTCCCGCCCACCAAATGCTTTGAAGCCTTTGCTTCTATCTTTGCAAATGGCAGCTCCTATATTAAGAAGACATATTTGGGAATTATACATTTCATTATAAATGCCAGTACGGCAAAGATAGAAGCAAAGGCTTCAAAGCATTTGGTGGGCGGGAATTACAACGTATATAGAGAAAAATTTGCATTTATATCAGTACTTGCTCAGGTAGCTCAGATGGTAGAGCACTTGGACTAGAAAACCGAGGGTCCCGGTCTGAGCTTATAATTTTTCTCTTCAAATATGATTTATCTATCATTGAGATGTATGAAATTAATAATAAAAACATCAATAAGGCAAAATTACTTAAACACAGACAAATCTAAGGAACTCACAATTTGGGAGAAAATTTACATATGCAAGAATAAAAAGAAAACCATGAATTTTGAATTTCCCAGTGAAAAGGAAAGAGGTTTCATTTGGAAAGTTATGTAAAAAAATTAACAATATACAATTTGGAAGTTCATCGGTCAACCAACAGAGAGCGCAGGAATCAATTTACAGGTTGGACAACAGCCAGACAACAGTTGTGAAGCATCAAAAATGTCGCATAGATAACGACGAAACTAGTCTGCATAAAAATAAAAAATTATGATGTGAGTCAAAAAACACAACTCAAAATATAATTCAATTAAACCTCATAGTATTATTTCCCACATATATTCAATAATTTAGTTTTACTTATTTCCCAACAAATAAGAGCCTGAAAATCTTCAGACTCGGTACCCATGACTTAAGTCCCTCCTGGAGGATTTGTCCCTTGGATTTTGTCATCCTAAAAATCAATCAATCCCTGCTGGGTTTGAACCTGCGATCCTTGGGATTAGAGGCAGGGAACTTAGCCACTAGATCAAGGAGACTGATGAGAGCAATACAATTAGATAAAAATTTTATTGGAAAATGACACTACGAGGCAAATTATCAATATTATATAATTAATGAAAAACATGAGGTGTAAACATTTTTTATTCAATTATATAATATTAGAAAAAGAATTCATTATTAATTTAAATCACTGCATCCACAAAAGCAAAGTATATCAAACTCTGTTCATTATTACTATAAATCACAGCATCCATAAAACCCAGTATAGAAATGTTGGGTTTATGCTTTTTCTAAAATTTAAGTCATGAGTTTTCACATTCCACATTGTTTATCCTGTTTCTTCTTGTATTTTACCATTATAATAATTTTACTTCCTAGATAGCAAAACTAAAACTTTCTATTCCATTTCTGACTGTTTCTAACATGCTTTATTTTCTCCCCATCTATCTTCAATATCATATAGGCCTACTTGGTATTTTCCAAATTTATTCCTATTCCATATGAAGAGTACAAGGGAAAAACAATCAGAGTCCACTCTTTAACATTTTGCAGTAATTGAATTTTAAGTTTAGAAACGCAGCAGATCGAGCGCTTTAGACATACAGAAAACTTTTTTTTTCCAGATCTGTTCTCAAGGTGTTTTTCTAACAGACTCTTCTTTCGAAATAAGTGTCATGTATTATACAGCCCTGTTTTTCAACAATGAAAATTCAAGGTGCACATGTTTGTAAACAAAAACAATGATAGTCCACTTAATTTACAGAATGTTATACATAATTGTTACATTATACATAACTCTTTGCCTTATAAAATGTAAATAATAAAAATAATAATGAAATTAATTAATTTTTTATACCAAGTTACTCATTGTTGAATATGAGTAATCTTGAAAAATAGATTTGAGCATTTTCAGAACAGAATTTCTTCAAGGATTGGAGGTCGTCGTATTTTCCCTTGGAGAGTGGAATTAAACTTGAATACGAATGTTCTGGCTGATTTTCAGTCTGTGCATGGCACACTGTATGTAATAAATTAAGAGTTTCTAGCCACTTCATTTCTTTATTTACATCTTCAGCACTGCTGCTATCGTTAAGTTTCTTTGCAAATAGAGACTACTTTTTTGCTTTGAATTCATCACATGCAGAGCAAGTATCTGACCTAGGATATCCAAGAGCAATATTAAATTTTGTCTGAAATAAGTTCCGATAAAATTCATAAGACACTGGAAACTCTGGAAATGTCTCTGTGTACATTTGATGCAATATTTTGATGTTTAATTCTTCAGGTAGGTACATTTTAGATGTTTTGTGAAGACTGTAGTGAGAAGGGCGGTCTTGAAGGGAACTGATATGTTTGATAACATTTTCAACGGCCTCAATTGTCTTTTTCATGGGTCTATTAGAATGAGCACCTCTCCGGTCAATAGGAGCATGCCCAGTAGTAGAAAGGGATTTCTTGACTGTTAACATATTCTGGTTTGTTATACCATGCACACTCATGAAGGCTTTGTAACAAACTGGAATTTCAACAGCTTTTCCATCCCTCTGTACACGTACCTTATAAGAGTAAGAGTGATCTCTGAAATTGCTATCTTCTTCTGGTTTCCGTGTTCTTCTTCATTTCACTGGCAAAACTGAAATTAGTGAACACATGTGTGCACTCTGTACATTCTTATCTCCCAGTAAATTGAATTAATGAATTAATACATTATGTTCATGTTTTGAAATGTTCGTGTAACACTGTTTCTTGCATTTGCAATCTTCACCAGGAACATGACTCATCGCTCTTATGCGTTTACTCGCATCATGGATTCTACCATGTTTAGGTCTTTTCTTTCCTCTACTCTGATGAACTGTACGAGTAACATTAACACTTGATTTCATGTTAAAAAATAAACTGCTTGTCTACACACCAGTACAATAGGCATTCATTGAACAACAATGCAGTTTGGTACCAGTAAAAATAAATGCCATAACAATGCATAGGTATGTAACAAATTAAAAAATCCCAAGCTGACCAACATATAAAAAGTTCATACTCTCCGGAAGGAGTCCAAAAATACTCTCATTTAAATTGTATATGGACTCTGATTGTTTTTCCATTTCACAGTTGACTACGATTGTTTTTCCCCTGGACACTTTATTTCAATGCTGATTTCTAATGGATTATGAGTGAGTTTTTCCATGTATGAACCTCTTGGAATATAGTACTAGGTACATACAATCCACTGGTACCAGAATCTCAAATTTCACCAAATGTGGACTTTGATTGTTTTTCCCCTGTACTCTTCATATATTTTTAGGCTTTTATATAACTGCATTTATATAACTACATGTGTTTACAGGTAAAGCATCAAGATTTTTCACCACTGAAATTAACGCTGACAAATTTAACAAGTTACTACAACTATACAGTGAGTGTTGCAGCATGTACTGTGGAGTGCTCATTGAAGTCTATACCTGTCACTGTTCAAACTGATATTGGTGGTGAGTACATACTGCTGCTCTTGTATAAAATATATTCTAAGAATTAAATTAATGTTTTTATTACCTCACCTCATATCCTTTATCTTATATACTGCAGTTTCCGAGCTTATCTCCATCACCGGTCGACCAGAGGCTACTGACAATGGAGATAAGCTCCAAAACTGTAGTATAGAAGAAAAAGGATAAGAGGTGAAGTAATAAAAACATTATATTTAATTAATGTTGGGAAGTAAACATTATGAGGTATATCATTAAAATTCATCGGAGAACATATTGTTTAAACAACTCACCTCATAGGATTCATGCTTCCATGATATCGCGATTTCAAACATAATCATGTTCATCGTCAGCCATAACTCCGACTGATGAAATTCTTCGGCTGTCAACTATTCTATTGTCGCCATCTTCAGTGCTGCCATCTATGGTTGAATTTATGAACTTCGAAATCAATGTAATTTCGTTAGGGATATCAAAATTCATTGATCTATTTTTGTTTTTCTGAATGTATATTTTTTCCCAAACTGTCAATTCCAAAGGTTTCTCTACTTGTTTTAAAAGTTTAAGCTTCTCTTCCAATTTTATGATGTTCTAATAAACTATGTGCAGCAATTGCAGATTTTTCAATTTCACAATTTTTAATATTTCTGAAATGTTCTTTTGTCTGAATTTCCAAATTCCTTTTTGTTTTTCCTATATAAACTTTATTGCAATCTTCACAATTTATTTGATAAATTCCAGATTTCTTACTGTCTGGAACATTGACTTTTTTATTGGTACTTAGAAGATTACCCAGACTAAATTTATTTATTGGTGCCAAAGAAATGTTGTATTTGTCAAAATTTTTTTGAAATTTCCTATGCATTTCAGGATGGTAAGTAATTTTCTTGTATTTTTTCTTTTCTTTGCAATTTTGTAGAGTAGTATATTCATTAAGTCTTTTGTTGTGTTTGAATTTCTTCAACTTATTTATAATTAATTCTTTATCAAAACCATTTAATCTAGCAGTGTTTAAGACTTTTATTGTGTTTGAATAAAAACATTAATTTAATTTTTAAATTAAACCTCATAGTGTTCTTTCCCTGTGAAAGTTAAATAAAATACATTCTCTTACTGTATAGGAAACTCAGTGTTCTTACCCTCCTAATATAAATGTGTGATAGATAGTTTAGATGGCAAAGTGACTTCTCATGTACTAGATAGCTCAACTAGAAAAGAATTGGAGATTCTTTCATGGCCAGATTGGTAAGTTTTGCAAATATGATAGCAAGAACTATCTATCTCTGGACTTTCCAGACAGGTCCATTTTTCTGAATTCTCCCTTAATTGATGGATTATGTTTTTAGCTGCTGAAAACTCTCCTTAATTCTCTCCCATATGCTACAATAATAATTTTGTATTGCCCAGAGATCATGATGTGGAAGTGGGAGTAGATTTTGCTGGTACAGTTATCAGTCATCCATACATTTTTTTAAGATTCGTGAGCACTACCTCTACACATTGTTATCTCTTGTGACCAATATCCATCTTTTTGAGTTAGGAATTGAAACAATACCGCAATATTACAAACTCAAATGATACAACAATTCATGAAGAGTGGATTAAAACCACATTTCTCTAGAGTAAAATCTGTACAATTACAAACCCAAGGGAATGTATAAAGGCTGTCCAATTCTTGACCTTGATGATGAAAATTTAAGTTTTGTTTGTGAATGAAATTTTACAATCTAAATGAGTGTTAAGTTTTCAAGAAAAGTGTTTCATTCTTTTAAAGTTTTCAAATTTTCAGGGCCATACCTATAAACATTACTCTTTGATAACATTTTTCTGCACTCTGGTGAGCAGAGTTTTTCATGTGTTATGGGACATTATAAAACAAATTAGCAGAGTTGCTCGCAAGTGAAGTGTGAATCTAGACTTCATTTGTTTTTTTGTGAAGTTGACAACAGTTTTCAAGGTTTCCAACATGCCTCTGGCATTTTAATAGCAGAAGATCTTTGCCATGAAAATTCAATTAATGGAAATTTTGTCGTTTATCAAAATAAAATTCATGCTTTTTTTCGAAAAAAGCCATACTGGCATTTATAATGTAATGTATAATTCCCAAATATGTCTTCTTAATAAAGGAGCTGCCATTTGCAAAGATAGAAGCAAAGGCTTCAAAGCATTTGGTGGGCGGGAATTATAAAGTATATAGAGAAAGATTTGTGTTTAGATCGGTACTTGCTCAGGTAGCTCAGATGGTAGAGCACTTGGACTAGAAAACCAAGGGTCCCAGGTTCAAGTCCCGGTCTGAGCGTATAATTTTTCTCTTCAAATACGATTTATCCATCATTGAGATGTATGAAATTAATAATAAAAACATTGAATCAGAAAGTTGCTTATTTATTATCTGTTCCACTGGTTATGATAAGGTAGAATGAAGTATTGGTAATGTCCTTGATTGGCAAGTCACGAGAGAAAGTGTTCGTTAAATTTTATCACATAGACTGTGTCAGTAATTGTATTTTTTTTAATTGTCCAATTTAACTTTAGCTGTAGACTATCAGTGAATTGTGTAAAGGAAACTAAATAGATTGTAGGTTAATGAACACTTGTAAGTTTACAATGTGTTTCAAGCAATTTAACCCTTGAATTAACAATGTGCCAATAAAATATGCTGGTTTCATTTATATGATATTTTAACTAAAGCAATAGAAAAAGGATTGGTAGAATTTAATTAAAGAAAAATTATGAAGAAATAGACAATAATAACAGTATTGTTGTATTAGCTGTAGTCTGATGCATTTGAATAAACTGGTATGAGATTGTGTGTTTTGCCAATTTTAAAGGTCAATTGCCAGAATTTTTCTGTTTGTTTAGTTCCTGGAGAGATGGAACGTCCAACTGTGCAGGGAATAAATTCATCGATGGTGTTAGTGACCTGGAGTCCACCACAGATTCCAGCTGGATTACTCAATTACTATGAAGTGGCAGTCATCAAAGTAGATTCACACAATACAAAAAATCATTCTATTACTACTAATGTAACTGCTATTGCTTTAGGTAAGTTTTGTTTTGTACACAAACCTGATCTATTGATCTAAACATGGAGCAGAATAAGATTAGCTAAGAAATACTGACATTATGGTTACAATGTGAGACATATTTTTAGGAACTTTTTTATCTTATGGTTTAGTTTATGTCCTCTCTGATTCAAATATACATTTATTCATTTCTGAAGGTTTTCAATCTGAATAAAATGGACATGCTTACATGTTTTAATTTTGTGTCTCATAAATGACCAGAAAATGAAATATTACAATATTGTATGTTATAATAATCACAAAAAAACCGACCATACTTTCACCAAAAAATTAATAAACTGTTGGAAAATTATTTAGTATTTCTACAAGAAATAACCAGGGATAACCAATAGAAATTGTATGGACATAAATATCATATCATTTATCACTTATTTCATTAAAAGGCCAGCTGAAAAAAAAAATTACACTACAAAAATCTACTGTAGCTGTATTTCACCTCTTCACTTGTCACCACAGCGTATCTCACAACCTCAATAAAATAATTAATTTAAACAGAACAAGTACTCAACAAGGGACATCTAACATGTAAACAACTGGACAGGAACAAAAAAAGTCAGGCAAGGTATTTTAGGGCTCTACTGAGAAGCAAGAGAAGAAAATGACACAAGCTAATTAAAAACCTCATTAACCATCAAATGGTAAAGAGAAAAATTTATGCCTGAACCGGGAATCGAACCCCGAACCTTCAGCTTTCCGTGCTGATGCTCTTAACCATTGAGCTAATCCAGGCTTCCTTCCCATCCAAGCATAAATCCTTCCTTATGCTTGGATGGGAAGGAAGCCTGGATTAGCTCAATGGTTAAGAGCATCAGCACGGAAAGTTGAAGGTTCGGGGTTCGATTCCCGGTTCAGGCATAAATTTTTTCTCTTTACCATTTGATTACAATAATTTAGTAGTGTACTTTAATATACGAGGGCGGATCGGAAAGTAACGCACAATAATTTTTTTCTGCCTTGGTATTGCAGCTAGAATGTTGAAATTTCACAGAGATATAGTTTAAGTTTTCACTACAGATGTTATTTTTTTCTCAGGTGCACCTCTTGCGAGAGAAGCTTGAACTATGCAACAAAGATGGCGCGCATGCTACAGTCATCCACCTGTGAGGAATAGAGAAGTGTTGTTCGATTTTTGTGGGCCAAAGGGCATAAACCCAGTGAAATTCACAGGGACATGCGTGGCGTGTATGGGGATGATTGTATGGACCGTAGCAATGTCTCCAGGTGGTGCACATTCTTCCAAGAGGGACGCGTGAACCTTAGTGATTCGCCACGCTCCGGCCGGCCGACAACAGCAGCAATCCCGCAGAATGTCAGAGGCATTGAGGCGGCAATTCTGAACGACCGGCGTGTGCAACTGCGAGCTTTATCGCAGAAGTTCAACATTTCCTATGGTGCGGTGTACGATATTGTTCATGAAAATTTGAAATTCCGTAAAGTTAGTGCTCGCTGGGTGCCTAAGAACCTGACAGACGACCACAAGGGCCAGCGAATGATGGCAAGCTTGGACCACTTAACGCGGTACACCGCACACAGGACATGACTTTCTGGAAGGAATCGTCACAGGTGATGAGTCGTGGGCGTACCACTAAACGCCCGAAACAAAGCAGGCATCAATGGAGTGGAAACATGGTGGTTCCCCAGTAAAGAAAAAATTCAAAGTGACTCAATCTGCCAGGAAAGTGTTTGTGAGAGTGTTCTGGGATATGCATGGTGTTTTATTGGTGGACTTTGCTGAACATGGGACCACTGTGAATGCTGTGGCCTACATTAAAACTTTGGTGAAGTTGCGTCGTGCCATTCGTGACAAACGTCACAACATTAACGTTAAACTTCTTCATGACAATGCTCGCTCCCATGTTGCTGCTGTCGTTCGTCAGAAAATCGCCGAATTTGGTTGGGAGGTGCTCCAGCATCCACCATATAGTCCGGATCTTGCACCATCGGACTTTCATCTGTTTGGTCCCATGAAGAAATTCCTGGCCGGCAAACGCTTTGAGACAGATGTGGAAGTGAACTCAGCAGTGCGCAGATGGCTACTCTCCAACCAAACGTACTTCTACGAACAGGGCATATTGAAACTGGTAACACGATTGGGAAAATGTGTTGAGAAAGTTGATGACTATGTCGAAAAGTAGGTAAAAGCTGTAAGTTCATTTGTGATTTTTTTCCTTTTTTTTTACTATTAAACTTTTTAAAAAAAATTATTGTGCGTTACTTTCCGATCCGCCCTCGTACTTATTTCAATCATAGTAACAGCTTTAGTTTCTTAATATTAATTTAACCTCATTAACGTTGGGCAATAACAACTTATTACAAAAATAATTATTATTAAATTTGTATTTCAGTTTGTCAATTGGCAATATTCATTGATTCATTTTAATTTGTTTGTTACAATTGTTATTTCTAATAGCACAGTACACATTCATTGTGTTTGAGCAATCATTGCAATTTGTTAGCACAATAATACAATACCTTCAGCCATTTACATAGATATATCCTCCCATGGTCTGTTGTCTTGCCAATTCCCTTATAACAAGCACAGACTGATATGCAGGGGTGTTGTTGTATAGTGACAGCCATTTTTTGTTACGCCGAAACTCAGGACACTTATAATGAATTGATTCATGTAGACGGTGAAGGATGTTCCTATACCTGTGTTAATTTACAGTTGCTACCTTTGGGAAGAATTCTGTGTGGAACAATTCTCGACAAATTAAAAAACAGTACAAACATTATCTTGCCTTTAGATCTGCCCTATCATGGTTCTTAGCTTCTTGGAAATACTAGCAATTTCTATGCAATTGAGGATCATACAGAAAACAATGTTTTGTCTCCTGTTATGATTCAGTTGAGAAATGTCCCATCTTCATCAGTACTACTGATCAGGTCAGTGCAAATGGTCATGTAATTATCACATTGGTCTTGCATCAAGATGCGTGGTACACTGTTGACACTAACATACAACATGTTGTAGTCAACACATAGAAATTTGTGACAAGTACCATGGAAATCATACAGCTCTTGTGAGATCATCTATTGATTGGGACTGATTAGCATGCTCCAACACTCTGTAACTTCTTGTATTAAATTATGAATGTTTTAAAACTTGTCTCCCATTTAAACACAGCATTGCATCCTAAGGTTTTGTCATTGTACACTTGCTTAATTATTTCATAGGTTTCACCAGCTGAGCTGCCTAATTTTTGGCTCAAAATGCAACATTCTCTCATTGTGCCACTTGTATTCAACTGGCCGTCAAAATAATGAATGCTTACTCTGTACACATGCAATGATGTGATAACATTTCATTATGCCACCTGTGCACTCGATTGTACACCAGTGATACTCTGCGCTGAGTTGACAATCTCAGTGACTGTAATACATATTACTTTTATTCATATTTTATATTTCAATAATCCCAACAATATATGTAAGCCAGTTTATTCTGAGCATTTTTAGTGGTTGCACTTTTCATATAATACGTGTTAAAAAATTATTTATTAAAGATAATGAAGTTTGACATTATTTGGAATAAATTTATGAAGTTAGGAATTTCTTTCAAAATTCCAACTCTGGTATACTTTAACTGTAAACATCTCAACTCGTTAAAAAAATCTCACTTTCAGTCCTTTTAATATAAATGTGGAGAGTACCATTTATTTTATAATAATTTACTTAGAAGAATTCTTATTATACTTCTGGATTTATTGAATTGAATTGAATTTCAGCTGATTGATTAGTTTTTGTTAATGAAATTATCATATTATGCTTTTGACAACCAAGATAGAATATATATAATAATTTCTCCAAGTTATCCTCAGGATAATTCAGGATGGCAAAGTTTCTTGGCGCGATTTGTCAATGTTTTGATGATACCAAGTTTCTGTTTGAGGTGATGATTGGAGGTTTTATGAATATATCTGCCAGTATGCATAGATTTTCCATATATGGTAATAAATGTTGCTATCATCTTATTCTCTTCTGATTGAGATGTCCAGAATGGCTATTCTGTTATCTTTTTCTACGGTGAATTGTATATTATAGTTTATGTTGTTGATGTGCACAAGAAATTCTTCTATTTCATCTTCCCCTTGATTCCAAATTACGAAGGTGTCATCTACATATCGAAGCCATGTCTTGGGTTTAAGAGGGGCAGTCTCTAAACATTTTTGTTCAAAGTTTTCCATAAAGAAATTGGCAACTACTGGGCTCAGAGGTCTACCCATAGCTAATCCATCTATTTGTTCATAGAAGTTGTTATTGAATGTGAAATAGCTGGTGGTTAAGCAGTGTTTGAAAAGATTAGTGATATCTTGAGGAAACTTGGCAGCAATGAGGTGAATGGTCTCCTTTTATAGGAACTTTAGTGAATAGTGAGACCACGTCGAAACTAACCATTAGATTGTCCAGTTGCAAAACTATCTCTTTTAGTTTATATAAGAAGTCCATTGAGTCTTTGACTTATGTATCACTGTTGGTTGTATGGGGTTTTAGTAGAGTAGATAAATGCCTAGCTAGGTTATAAATTGTTGATCCTATGGCGCTGACGATCTGTCTTAGAGGCATATTGTCTTTATGGATTTTAGGTAGTCCATAGAGTCTTGGTGGCATTGCTTCGTTCTTCTGAAGTTCTTTCTTCATGTCGCACATACGGAAAAATGCACGATCTAGCTGGACAAAATTATTTTTTGAACTTACTACGAAATGTGAAAAAGGTAGTGAAACATATACTACATGAATCAAAGTTTTAAACTGTATACTTGTTTTGATTATGCTGTCAATGGTATCCTCGCTACAGCCATCGAAAGTTATTGCTCAGAACGCCATCTGCGCAGAGTCCTTGAAAGATAAAAATTTACCCCTAGTTATTTCCTCGCAGCGTTCGTGTTACTTTGTTGTGTGAGTGACGTTTTCACATGAATTCTGTACTTTCATAATATACTAGTTATCTCAAATAAATACATCAATAAACTTAGAGAAGAATACACCACCAAAACATCTGGAAAGGAATGGGAAAATCTACAAGCTTATGACATTACTACATTACAAAGAAAATCTGCAGTAGCAACATTCAGACTGCTAACGGGACATGACTGCTTGAATAAACACCTACACAGAATTGGCATAACAGATTCACCTAAATGCCCTTTTTGCAATTTAAATGAAGATATGGAAAGAAACCATCTCCTCCGTTGTCCAGCTTTTGTAGAAGAGACCAGCCTTTCTGCTAAATATTGGAGTGCAAGAGAGCGAATGATTTCATTATCAAGTGCTCAACATTAGATACCAACCAACCATAATATACTAGTTATTTTTAATTGTATTAATTGTTTATTAATTTATGAAACATTTTATAAAGTACTGCAATTATATAAAATTACAATCAAAGAATAAGATTTGACAAGGGTTACAGAAAAGTCTATCCTGGTCCATCTTTTCTTTCTATGTTAGGATTTTTTAAGATTAAAAAAGATGAAGCCTCTATCCAGACTTTGAATCCCTATACTTTAGAAGAAGCTGTGGCACTTATTGTTGATTTAGGATTAGGAAAATATGATTACACTGATATTCAGGCAGCAGCAAAGGCATGAGATGCCAACATACACCCACCATATAATATAATTTTACAAGTAAAACAACAGTGTTATCCTGATAGAGAGCGGTGTTGAGGTTCCTCTGAAAGATCTTTTAGATCATACAGTGCAACTATTAGTGCTTGTACAAGATGAGGTATTAGAAAGTATTCCGGGTGACTTAAGTGACATAAATATTATTTATAAATGGGCAAATTTCTAGTTTCATGAAAATATGTCCAATCGGAGAGCAAATATAAATTTTATAACGTTTCACCCTCCTGTAAGGGGTGATTTTTTAATCAAACAAAAGTAATGAGAGTTTCTATTCATGAAGAAAATGCAGTGGTTAAGAAATGTTGAATTTTCGTGAAAATATCTCTAATAGAAGAGCAATTGTAAATTTTATAAAATATCACCCTCCTGTAAGGGGTGGTTTATTCGAACAAAAGTACTGAGAGTTTCTATATGCAGAAAATGAAATGGTTAACAAATGTGTGAAGTTATTCAATTGTGTCTTTTATAAAACTTCACCCTCCTGTAAGGGGTGGTTTCTTAATCAAACAAAAGTAATGAGAGTTCCTATACGTGCAGAAAATGCATTGGTTATACAAAAGTGTGAAGTTTCATGAAATTATGTCTAATAGGAGAGCAATGGTAAATTTTATAAAATTTCACCCTCCTGTAAGGTTTGTTTGTTTTCAAATAAAAGTAATGAGAGTTTTATATACATGCAGAAAATGCAATGGTTAATAAAATTGTGAAGTATCGTGAAAATATGTCTAATAGGAGAGAAATTGTAAATTTTATGAAATTTCACCCTCCTATAAGGGATGTTTTTTTCCAAACAAAAGTAATGTGAGTTTCTATACGTATATAAAATGCAATGGTTAACAACTGTGTGAAGTTTCGTGGAAATATGTGTAATAGGAGCAATGTTATTAATTTTGTCCAGCTAGATCATGCATTTTTCCATATGTGCATCATCTGAAAGTGAGGAGACTTTGATTAAGTTGTTAGTTTTACGGAGTATCCTTTTGGTTGGGTCATCTGACAGCTTACGATAGTTCCCAGGATCCAGTAACTCGGTGATTTTACGATTATATTCTTCTGTGTCTAATATAACTGTAGAGTTTCCTTTGTCTGCATGTAGAATTTTAATAGTTTCATCCGTTTTTAAGGTTTTTATAGCCTTCCTTTTTTCAATGGAGAGATTATGTTCTGGTTTGGGAGCCTTTCTCAGAATGCGAGAGACTTTGTTGTGGATTGTTTCTGACTTTTCCAGTGGTAATACTCATATAGCAAATTCGACATTAGATATTATTTCTTCCACAGGTATAGCTGAAGGTGTGACAGCAAAATTGCCTCCTTTCGCTAGAAGTGAGATATGTGCATCTGAGGGTAGACGGTGCTAATATTTACTACGGTACATGTGGTGTCTAAGTTAGTTCTAGGAATTTGTTTAAATGTAGACTAGAATCTTTTCTTTTGTGTTCTGGTGGATTGTTCCCAAGTTGACATCATGGATTGATAGGTGATCTCGTCTATTTTGTTCCAGTCTTTTCCTGATAATCTATTGCTCATTAGAAGGTGAAGGTCTAGAAGATCGGTGTCTGTAACGGTGAGGTTCTTGCGTGTTGTGTGTATACGTTCCCTTAATAAAGATATTTCCATGCATTGGTAAATCCTTTGCGCTTGTGTATATATTAATGTTCTTTTTATCCCGATGAATTTGGGAATCGTCTTATTATCTCTATGATGCATAAGAAATGTAAGTGATGAGAGCAGTCGTGCCTTTTACTTGCGCAATTTCTCAAATCGTCACATGTATCTGTAGATTTCCTCCCCATAGAGGCGACTAATATATTGACTTAGGCGGGAGTTATTATGATGATCTTGTAGAAGATTTCCGGGCTGTTGGCCATGGTCTTGAGGCTTGTAGTCCCACGATGATTAAAGATCAACTTCATCCTCATCAATCAGCAGGCATATACAGGATCCCGTGCAGTTGCGGCCAAGTGTATATAGGCACCACTAAATGCAGCATCACAACCAGACTTAAAGAACACAAAAGATACAGCCATCTTTAACAAGTGGAAAAGTCAGCAGTAGCAGAACACTCTCTATTTGAAGGCCATACAGTAAAATACAACAACACAGATATATTTTCTAACTGCACACACTATTGTACCTGTCTGCAATGAGAAGCCACTGAAATATTCAAACATCAAAATAGTTACAATAGAAGGAAGAATCTTTAAAAGTCAACAAAGCATGAAAACCAGTCTTAAAAAAGAGCCAGATGTAAACCCCTACAAGAGCAATCTACTAGAACATCAGACAGCAACCTCATTGGTGCAATGGAAGACCCTAATGCTAACCAACCAGAAGGTAGATACAATTTACGAAGTAACGGACCGCACAGAGAACACATCGTGGATAAATGTATAAATAGGGCAGGTAGTCGACAAAATTGCCAGTCCAAAGACAACCCTTGTGGATGCCGGATGCAGTCTCTGGTGAAACATCAGGGAACTACAAGGCTCAAGACCACGGCCAACAGGCCAGAAATCTTCTACAAGATCATAATTTTCTGAATTGCTACATGTTATTTTCTTCCGGAATTTGTGATTTTTTTAATAATTGGGGATATATTCCTAGAGCTGTAACTAAAAATGCCATTGTATTTTCTACAGACTTTGAACTATTACTTATTTCTGAATCAGAAGAGGCCATTTTTACAAACTGCACTGAGAGAGGAGAAATAAATGTAGTGTGGTTATGATCTGTTGTGTTTGAAAATTATCGAGTCAGCCGAAATTCTTCGCTTTTATAGAATGAAAACATAAGCAAGTGCTCAGTTAGTAAAGAATGCTGAGGATTCAATTATGATACATGCAGCTACTCAGCTGGGAGTTTAGAAGGAAAATGGGAAAATGTAAGAGGTTATTCATAATATTCAAAAGCAAATGCTTATACTTCTACCTTCTGCTTCCAAGCAAATCCTCAAGTTTCTTTCATACGGTCCACCATTTTTGACTTCTTTGATGGATTCAATGTAATGCTGATTATTTGCATACATACAATCTTTTAAGTTACCCTAAATATGATAATCAGAGGATTTTAAATCCAGGGATCCAGCAGGCCACAGACCATGACTCACAATTCTGACATCAAGAATTTCTTTTATTGGTCTCATGGAACAATTTGCTGTATGAGGTATAAGATTATCCTGCATGAAAATAAGTTAAGAACATCGAGAAAAGAGGAGTTTAATAAATGAAAATAGTGGAAGAAGAGACCTGGAGTGACCAAGATAAATGGAGACTTTTATCTGAAATTCGACCCTTGGAATGCAGATACCTAACTACTACTACTGTCATTAAGTTCTGAGACTTAATGCCTGGAGTGTAGGCACCCACCAGAATCTGGATGTCTCACAAGATGCTGATAACTCGGCATACACTTAACAGAACCACATCCTCCCTAAAAATTGTCGCCGTTGGCTGTTATGCACGTTTACCAAAGTTGGTGTAGCTGCTGGAAGCACCACTGAAAGATTTGGGAGGAATATCCCGTATGGCTTCTCTTGTGGCAGTCATGACCTCTTCGGAAGAATGAAATGTATGCCTATGTAGGATTGCTTTCATGCGAGGAAAAAGAAAAAATAACGCATGGCGCGAGATCAGGTGAGTACGGAGGGTATAGCAAAACTGTCACCTGTTACCTTGCAAGTTCCTCTTGGACAAGGACAGAATGATGTGCAGGGATATTCTCGTGTAGCAACAGCCAATTCTTTGTATGCCAAAGCTCAGGTCGCTTACGGCGAATTGAATCACGTGAATGGCCAGATCTCTTTGTAGTGGGTTTTGTTTGTAGTTGCACTTTCTGATATGAATTCCATGTGAACAATTCCATTTCAATCAAAAAACAGTTCAAGCATCACCTTGCCTTTTGACCTATCTTGTCGAAGTTTTTTCTGTTGTGGTGATAATGGCGTTTTCTAGATGCCGGATTGCAATTTCAGTTGCAGATCATAAAAGAAACACCATGTTTCATCTCCAGTTTTTATCCAGTTGAGAAACATCGAATCATCATCAGCACTACTGATGAAGTCACCACAAATCATCATGCGGTCATCCTGTTGGTCTTGTGACGGATTCGTGGCACATTGCTGGGTAACATGAGACATGTTCAGGTCATGAGACAGAATTTTGTTGCAAATAAGATGGCGACCCCTGCTGCTGCTGCCAGATCGTCTACTGATGGGGAGTGGTTAGCACGCATCAACATTACTACTCCTTCAATCTTTCATTTAGTTCAAATTATTTGTGGCTGACCAGTATGCACATCATCTTCCAAACTGTCTCTTCCTTGCAAAAAAATGTCGGTGCCACCTAAACACAACACTGCGACTCAATGCATACTCATCGTAAACTTGCTGCATCATTTGAAACATTTTGGAAGCAGTCTTGCCCAATTTCTGACAGAACTTGATGTTGCTCTAGCTGTGACATCTCAAGTTCTGACGTGCACATTCAAATCACCATCACAATAAAGACCATAGTTCATTTAGTGCATGCACTCAACTGTCTATTGCAGGGACGAGAGACTAACTGACAATGTACCGTACCATGGCACCACCTATTGCGCTATAGTGCATCACAGCACCACTATGTGCTCAGTCTCAAAACTTAATGACTGCACCGTGTAGATAAAAAAAGAAGAAAATTTACATACGTTTTTTTTATTTATCATCCTTTAGTTCATTAAAAAAGGGAGTGAGTATCCATCCATAGTAATTCTGCCCAAGGGCAGGACTTTCACTGCAATCATAGCATTTTCATGCTATGCTTGCAGCTTTGCTAGGGAATTGTAGGTGTGGTAGCTTCCCGTTTCTTTCCACACCGGTGAAGGATGATGATGATGATGATACAATAATGATAGGGAAGATGATGATGATGATGGCAATATGATTTCAGGGACCATTTGGGCCTTAAAGTTTTCCTGACATTTGTCTTACAGATGAGGAAAAACCCCGATAAAAACCTCACCCAGAGAAGCTGCCCCAACCGGGGATCAAACCCGGGCCTGCTGTGTGACAAGACAGCATGCTACCTCGAGACTACAGCAGTGGACCCTGTGAAATATAGACGATGTTTTAAAAGATACATTTGTTCTCATTTAGGAGCATGCTAGAGCATACACATATATCTGCAGCTTTCTTGTTTATGCTTTCTATTGTGATTTCATGGCAAATCAGGTAAATAAAATCAGGATTATTGTTCAAATTTTTGGCCTTCTTATCTCCTTCCCTAGAGGAGACAGTATCCTGAGGATGGCCACAGAGATAGAATGACTGAAATATTGACCAGTAATCCTAATTTTACTAAACTGATTTCCTGTGAAATTATAATTAATCTTACATATACCTACAAAGTCATCTTAAATTATGGAGGATCCTGTAAGAGCTCAGAAACTCCAGTAAATAGGCATGTGGTATGTTGTAAAATATAATTTATTGTAATACAGGAAGACATTTCAGTGGAGTTTTAATAATTATAATTGCAATTCTTGTTACAGGAAATTCATCGATGGTTTCAGTACCAAACTGCAAGACAGAGGGATACCTAAAATATTTGTTCCAAGTACGAGCTGTTAATCTTGGAACCAATAATGTTACATATTATGGAAACTGGAGCAGTCCTGGGGAAAGCAACTGTTATGCATCAGGTAATTATATCCCAGTGATGTATCTGCCATGGAATGATGCAAAAGTAAACCCAGTGCTGGGAGTGGAAGGTTCAGGTTTGTTGCAAGACTCAGACTTAGATTGGTATTGTGGTCCTCTTAAAGTCATGTATACCAAACAGGAGAAGATAAAACTCTACAAACTAATGCATCGGCTCATGAAAATGTTCATTACTGATATAAATGAAGATTGACATTAATTATCAAATTATGGATGTAAAGTGAAGGACTTGGGTGGATCAACAGTAAAATTCTGGGGAAATCTGTACAATTAGAAATATTGCACTGAATTATTCAATAGTATTTAAGAATATACACAGTACAGTCATTAAGTTTTGAACTTTACACCTGGAGGGTAGGCACCCACAAGAATCTGGATGTCTCACAAGATGCCGATAATTCAGCGTACACTTAAACAGAACCACATCTTCCCTCAAAATAGTCCCCATTGCCCGTTTTGCATGTTTTCCAATTTTGGTGTAGCTGCTGGAAGCACCGCTGAAAGATGTTGGCTGGAATGTCCCATATGGCTTCTCTTCTGGCAGTCATGACCTCTTCAGAAGAATGAAATCTACGCTCACGTATGATTGCTTTCATATGAGGAAAGAGAAACAAATCGCATTGTGCGAGACAGGTGAGTATGGATGGTGTGGAAAAACTGTCAGCTATTGCCTTGCAAGTTCCTCTTGGAAAAATACAGAACGATGTACAGGGGTGTTGTCGTGTAGCAACAGCCAATTCTTTGTATGCCAAAGCTCAGGTCACTTACAGCAAATTGAATCACATAAACGGCCAAGGATCTCTTTGTAGAGGGTTTTGTTTACAGTTGCACATTCTGGGATGAATTACATGTGAACAATTCCATTTGAATCAAAGAACAGTTCAAGCATCACCTTGCCTTTTGATCTGCCTTGTTGTGATTTTTTCTGTCGTAGTGATATTGGCATTTTCCAGGTGGCAGATTGTCGTTTCAGTTGCGGTTCGTAAAGGAAACACCATGTTTTGTCTCCGGTTATTATCTGGTTGAGAAACATTGGATCATCGTCAGCACAACTAATGAGGTCACCCACAAATAGTCATGTGATCATCATGGTCTTGCGGCACACTGTGCTGGGTAACACAAGATATGTTCAGGTCATCAGACAGAATTTTGTAGCAAGTACCATGACTGACCCCTACTGCTGCTGCGAGATTGTCTACCAATTGGGAGCGGTTATCACGCACCAATGTTGCAACTTCTTTGATCTTGCATTCAGTTCAAATTGTTTGTGGCTGACCAGTACGCACATCATCTTTCAAACTATCTTATCCTTGCAAAAAATGTTGGCACCACCTAAACACAACACTGCGATTCAATGCATCTCCACCGTAAACTTGCTGCATCATTTGGAACATTTCAGAAGCGGTTTTGCTTAATTTGTGGCAGTACTTGATGTTTGCCCGTTACTCAAACCGTGACTCTCGAGTTCCGACATGTGTATTCAAATCACCGTCACAACAAAGACCATAGTTCTGCTTGCAGTGCATGAACTCAACTCTCTATTGCTGGGACAGGAGACTAACTGACAAGGTACCATACAACGGTGCCACCTATGTGCTACAGTGCACCACTGCGCCACTATGTGTTCACTATCAAAACATAATGACTGTACCTCGTACAATCATAACTTTGAATACTATCTTAAAGATCTTGATATTAAATTTATCCTTGTTGATCAGGACACTGCATCCTTTTATCTTCATCTGATATTTTAAATAATATACTCTGATTTTAAATTCATAGTCAGTGGAATAACAATTTAAATCAGTTATACCCTGCTTATTTTGCATTAAGATAATTTATTATGCTTATGATAATGTCAAAAATTGCTTATATTCTTTAAAACAAGTTGAGAGAAATGTGATTTTAAAAATTACCATTAGTATTTAATGCATAAAGACCTTGAAAGAAAGAAATGGAAGACAGAAAAAAATTATTTTTTTGCTGATACATTGGGAAAATACTAGATGGTTCAAAGAAAGTGCAGTAATTCCAATATTATGATAAAATCAAATGTTTCCTCTCTCTTCTCATATAAATCTTCTAAGTAGTTCGCGATTTTGAGACCATAACTGTCTCATCTTCAGTACAATCTTGGCAACTGATGTTATGTTGATCGGAAGAAACACTTCTTCTTCCTTCTGTTGGTGGACTGATGAACCTCTCGATTAGGTCAGGATTCGCAGGAATTTCGAAGTTCATAAGTTTTTCTTTTGTTTTTCTGAATGTGGATTTTTTTCCCAAACCATGAGTTCCTTTTTTTTATCTATTTGTTTAATTAGACTGGCTTTTGATTCAATTAAATGTTTTCAGACCAGGAATTTATCAGATCAAATGCAGGGATTGTGACTAAATTTATATTGGAAAAACAAAAGAAATTTGATACAAGGGTGAAAGAACATCTTACAAATGTCAAAAATGGAGTAGTAGAAAATTCAGCAGTACCTGCTCATGCTTGGTCTGAAAAACATTTAATTGGATCAAATATCAGTCTAATTAAACAAATAGATAAACAAAAGGTACTCACGGTTCGGGGAAAAATCCACCTTCAGAAAAAGAAAAGAAAACTTATGAACTTAGAAATTCCCGTGAATCCTGACCTAATCCAGAGGTTCAATGTTCCACCAACAGAGGGAAGAAGAAGTGTTTCTTCCTATCGACATAACATCATTCGCCAAGATTGTACTGAAGATGAGACCGTTATGGTCTCGAAATCGCGATCTACTTAGAAGATTTATATGAGGAGAGATAGGAAACATTTGATTTTATCATAAATTAAACCTCATAGTGTTTAATTTTTATAAAAGTTCAAAATTCCAATATTATTTTAACTAGCTTTCATAAACATTATGGAAATACTTTTACAAAATGAAAATCTTTAATTTCTTGTAAAAAAAAGTCAAGATTTTAATTTTTCTTCTATCGTATCTCCTAAACTGGTAAATAAGTTAGGGAAAGGAATATAATTTTTTAGTATTAAGAGATGATGGGATATATGTGTATACGTATATACCCCATTTGTCCTGCTTAGGGACACGGGTGTTGTAAGTGAAGGCTTCTTAATCAGGCTAACTCAGTTATGCTTATTTACCTATAGATTTCAATGAGTGACATGTGGTTAGCATATCACCTCAATGAGACTTCTAGTATGCAATTGAGATATTACTTGGATGGATGAAGTTTGGTTAAATTTTGCACAGAGCGCCTTTTTATTCAGGCTTGCAGTTCTTTATTAAGTTATGTATATAGGAAATAACACTATGAGGTTTTTTAGTATTGTTTATTTTTTACTATTTCACTCACCTCATACTTCATAACTTCTTGCAGACCTAGGTTTCATCACAACATTTGTGACATTCTCAATGCTGTTTCACGTTCACAACTGACATCCAACGACCTTCTATCCTCCTGCAGACTGACCTCTGCACCATCTGATGGCTGACCGACGAATTTCCTAATCAGTCCTCTCTCCTTATAACCGCGTATTTCAAAATTCGTAGTTGTATTTTCATTCTTGCATATGTAAATTTTTACCAAATTGTGAGTTCCTTCGGTTTTTCCAATTGTTTAAGTAATTTTGTTTTGGTTTCTATTCTATGTTTTTCTGACCAGGCATGTGCAGCTATTGCAGATTTTTCGGTTTCTCCATTTTTAACATTTCTGAGGTGTTCTTTTAATCTTGCATTTAGATTCCTTTTTGTTTTTCCTATGTATATCTTTTCACAGTCTTTACAATTAATTTGATAAATTCCCGATTTTTTGCCGTCTTTTAGATTGAAGACAGCAAAAAATCGGGAATTTATCAAATTAATTGTAAAGATTGTGAAAAGATATACATAGGAAAAACAAAAAGGAATCTAAATAGAAGATTAAAAGAACACCTCAAAAATGTTAAAAATGGAGAAACCAAAAAATCTGCAATAGCTGCACATGCCTGGTCAGAAAAACATAGAATAGAAACCAAAACAAAATTACTTAAACAATTGGAAAAACCGAAGGAACTCACAATTTGGGAAAAAATTTACATATGCAAGAATGAAAATACAACTATGAATTTTGAAATACCCGGTTATAAGGAGAGAGGACTGATTAGGAAATTCGTCGGTCAGCCATCAGATGGCGCGGAGGTCAGTCTGCAGGATAGAAGGCCTTTGGACGTCAGTTGTGAACGTGACACAGTATTGAGAATGTCACAAATGTTGTGATGAAACCTAGGTCTGCAAGAAGTTATGAAGTATGAGGTGAGTGAAATAATAAAAAATAAACAATTGCAGTTCTTTACAAGCCTGGAAATCTTCAGACTTGATACCCACGACCTAAAGATCTTTCCTGAGGCTTGTCCCTTGAATTTTTCCATCTTAAAAATCCATTGATCCCAGCTGGATTTGAAACCATGACCCTCGCCACCAGAAGGAAGGAAAATAACCATTAGACCACCGCAGCCGACGTATTGGGATGTGTGGATATTCTATTATTAATTCCAGGAAAGTATAAGAAATTGTTTTAGGTGTAGCTAGCATTCAAACTGTCAGTTGAATTTTACACAAAAAATGTTTACCATGATTGGCTGAGAAAGAGAGATGTTGCATGTTGAGTCTTGATCACAGAAATAATAATGTTAACCCATTCGCTTCAGGTTTAAATGCTGGATGCATTTTCCCAGAAACCAGATTTAAGTTACCGTAAATTATATTGGCAATTTTCAGACTTTCAAAACAAACAACATATAACGGTACTTTAAATCACAATAAGGGTGAAGGCAAAAACACCATTCATCTACTATTCATAAATGTTAACAAAAGATTGTTTTATTTTAGGAAGGTTCTTTTTTTAATTAAATTATTTTGAGTCTGTGAAATCTTATCTATATATATTGAGGTAAGATTTCACAGACTCAAAATAATTTAACAAAAGATTACCCTGCTAAGGGATGTACAAAATATATAACAGCAGAGTTAAGCGAGTGTACCTTGTCTTCTGAGTTGAAGGTCATTCAACTGCCTTCTAGTCTACCTCGCCTTTTGAGGCAAATGGGTTAATAGGTTTTACAAACAATTGAAGTAAGTACTCCTAATCTTATTTGTTTATTCTAGTTGAAATAACCAAAATAATACAGAAATAAGCAGCAATAATTGATGACCCAAAAACAGGTCAAGAGAATTGGAACATCGATCAAATTTATATGTAAATAAATAATAGTTTTAAAAAACTAAAAAAACACGCTTTACTAGAAAACCAAACTAAAAAAATGAAAAATAATTTTAATTTTCAACACGTTTGGGATAAAATTAAAGTGGTCAACAAAAAAATCATCTCCAACACATATAGAATAAAACTAGAGTTATCAACAAAAAGAAAATAATTTTACAATCAAAAACCTTGGGGTGCTCTATATCAATTAATATATTTGATAGTAAACAGACATTGATTTTTTTTGTTGATAACTCTAGTTTTATTCTATATATGTTGGGGATGATTTTTTTGTTGACCACTTCAAATTTATCCCAAGCGTGTTGGAAATTAAAATTATTTTTAATTTTTTTTAGTTCTGTTTTCTAATAAAGCATGTTTTAGTTTTTTAAAACTATTATTTATTTTTTAGTTTAAATATCTTACAGAATAAGATAAAAATGTAAATATCTTTAAATTCAATACTCTTGTAGTATGAGCTAAAAGTAATACTCTTCTAAAAAAATCCTCCCAGCCGGATTTGAACCAGCGACCTATGGATTACTGAAATTATATACCACTAGACTTCACCGCTCTACCAACTGAGCTCTTACAACGATTGACTAAAAAGTCAACAAGTCTGCAACTTATTATACCAGTTTTAATTTTTTTTGATTTTCTGATGATTCTGGCCCGGATTATAGAAACAAGATATGAAATTATTGTATTGTCATGGGTCCTTTACAAGTGTACAAAGTTTCAAGTCGATCCAATGTTTCTAAGCGGGTGAAAATTGTGTTCAAAGATTCTGTTACATGGCTACAAAGACACTTTTTTTGATTTTCTGACGATTCTGGCCAGAATTTTAGAAACAAATATGTAAATATTGTATTGTCACGTGTCCTTTACAAGTATACAAAGTTTGAAGTCGATCCAATGTTTCTAAGTGGGTGAAAATCATCTTCAATGATTCTGTTACATTGATACAAAGACACTTTTTTTTAATTTTCTGATGATTCTGGCCAGGATTTTTGAAAATAAATATGAAATTATTGTATTGTCACGGGTCCTTTACAAGTATACAAAGTTTCAAGTCGATCCAATGTTTCTAAGTGGGTGAAAATCATGTTCAAAAATTCCGTTACATAGATACAAAAACACTTTTTTTTTATTTTCTGATGATTCTGGCCAGGATTTTGGAAAAAAAAATTATTTTATTGTCATGGGTCCTTTACAAGTGTACAAAGTTTGTAGGTCGATCCAATGATTTTAAGTGGGTGAAAATCACATTGAAAGATTCCATTATATAGATAGATAGATAAATAGATAGATACAGGTCAAACTCATATAAAGCATGTAATGAAATGTTGCCAGCATTGGTATATTTCATAACTTGTTTCTTAACTTTGAAAATAAGCTTTTTATCTGATTTATCAAATTAAAATTGTTGAATCCTATTAGGCCTTTTAATGGACAACATTGTTGAACATAAGAGTTGAGTAATGGAGGAAACAAATTCCATATATTTACTCACAATTATTATTATATACAATTTTTATTATATTAGTATATACATAATTTTTTGTAATCAGGCTCTATTTACTGATGCAGTGATCTGTTGAGCTTTGCATCTTCGTATTTCACATGTTCATTAGGGCTTTTTTTTCTGTTTTTACAATACAGCATTAAGTACATATAGATAAATATATATTAGCTAATACCCAATGTGTTTTTATTTTTAGTTGAAATGGTAAATTGAAAAAAAAAAATAATTTAAAGATTATCTCATAATTCTTTTTAGATACCCTATATGCATAAAAAAGAAATTGATTTACAAGTAAGTTTTATTTGTATTTTAGCTTAATGCGAGTGGATAAACAGTATTTTTTAGTTTCTCCATTGCTAGAGTCAATTTTTATTTTTTGATTTCTGATGAACCCCCCACTTCTAATGGTTTGATTTTGCTATTTTTTTTATAAAACCTATCTCGGTTTATTTTAATAGCGTATTCTGGGTTTTAATGTTATTTACAAATGTGGATTGCATGGGCAGTAAGCCGTACGTGCTGTTGACAGTCCGTTACAATAAGTTGATGTTTAAAAAAAACACAATAATATTACAATTAAATATCTATACAATTACATTATACATTATTTTCGATGTTTTTATTATTAATTTCATACATCTCAATGATGGATAAATTATATTTAAAGAGAAAAATTATACGCTCAGACCGGGACTTGAACCCGGGACCCTTGGTTTTCTAGTCCAAGTGCTCTACCATTTGAGCTACCTGAGCAAGTACCGATCTAAACGCAAATCTTTCTCTATATACGTTGTAATTCCCGCCCACCAAATGCTTTGAAGCCTTTGCTTCTATCTTTGCAAATGGCAGCTCCTATATTAAGAAGACATATTTGGGAATTATACATTACATTATAAATGCCAGTACGGCTATTTTCGATGTTTTTATTATTAATTTCATACATCTCAATGATGGATAAATCATATTTAAAGAGAAAAATATACGCTCAGACCGGGACTTGAACCCGGGACCCTTGGTTTTCTAGTCCAAGTGCTCTACCATTTGAGCTACCTGAGCAAGTACCGATCTAAACGCAAATCTTTCTCTATATACCAACGTATATATGTTAAATATGATTTATCCATCATTGAGATGTATGAAATTAATAATAAAAACATCGAAAATAGCCGTACTGGCATTTAGAATGTAATGTATAATTCCCAAATATGTCTTCTTAATATAGGAGCCGCCATTTGCAAAGATAGAAGCAAAGGCTTCAAAGCATTTGGTGGGCGGGAATTACAACGTATATAGAGAAAGATTTGCGTTTAGACTGGTACTTGCTCAGGTAGCTCAAATGGTAGAGCACTTGGACTAGAAAACCAAGGGTCCTGGGTTCAAGTCCCGGTCTGAGCATATAATTTTTCTCTTTAAATATGATTTATCCATCATTGAGATGTATGAAATTAATAATAAAAACATCAAAAATAGCCGTACTGGCATTTATAATGTAATGTATAATTCCCAAATATGTCTTCTTAATATAGGAGCCGCCATTTGCAAAGATAGAAGCAAAGGCTTCAAAGCATTTGGTGGGGGGAATTACAACGTATATAGAGAAAGATTTGCGTTTAGATCGGTACTTGCTCAGGTAGCTCAAATGGTAGAGCACTTGGACTAGAAAACCTAGGGTCCCGGGTTCAAGTCCTGGTCTGAGCGTATAATTTTTCTCTTTAAATATGACATTATACATTAACTTAGTTATGAAGAGTTATTAAGAATTAATGGCATTGCAATTTGCTAACATATTTATTTATTCCTGAATAAGTGTTGTCCTTATTTTCCGCGTTTTGTCCAGAAACCTACCCAGGTTTATCCCATTTTCTGGGTTTACCAGTAACTTGTAGCATGCCAATTCTAAGTCCTGTAATATATTTTAGAAAATGCGTATATACCTTATTTAGTATTTCCGTTCTTTGAAAACCCCAAATCTCACTACCATAATGCATTACTGGCCTCACCATCGCTCCATACGTTTTTTCTAACGTACTAACTGGAATATTGGGCACTCTACCCAGAATACTGAGAATACTATTAAGTTGTCCCCTCCCTTTGAATAATGCTATAACAATATGTTTCTTCCACTTTCCATTCATTTTCAATGTCGTACCAAGATATTCAAAATGTTTAACGTTTTGAAGTGTTTGATCTCTGTATTTCCATTCCTCTGCTCTACCATAAACCGTCCCATTTTTGAACGTCATTGTTTTTTTTTCATATTTAAAGAGAAAAATTATACGCTCAGACCGGGACTTGAACCCGGGACCCTTGGTTTTCTAGTCCAAGTGCTCTACCATTTGAACTACCTGAGCAAGTACCGATCTAAACGCAAATCTTTCTCTATATACGTTGAAATTCCCGCCCCAAATGCTTTGAAGCCTTTGCTTCTATCTTTGCAAATGGCGGCTCCTATATTAAGAAGACATATTTGGGAATTATACATTACATTATAAATGCCAGTACGGCTATTTTCGATGTTTTATTATTAATTTCATACATCTCAATGATGGATAAATCATATTTAAAGAGAAAAATTATACGCTCAGACCGGGCGGTACTTGCTCAGGTAGCTCAAATGGTAGAGCACTTGGACTAGAAAACCAAGGGTCCCGGGTTCAAGTCCCGGTCTGAGCGTATAATTTTTCTCTTTAAATATGATTTATCCATCATTGAGATGTATGAAATTAATAATAAAAACATCGTCATTGTTTTTGTCTTACTAATATTTACAGTCAATTGAACTGTTTTTATTATATCTGGTTTCCTATAAAGACCATGTAGTGTTCACTGCTATGTAGTCTTATCCATTCACCTGTCTGTTCATCTCTCTTTGGTTCAAAAATTTTCGTAAGAACCATATTCTCAAGTGTTCATAATCTCTTTTCCTCCTTAAAGTAAGAGTCCATGTTTAGCATCCATATAACTTGTAGAATAACGGTTTTATATATTTTCAGTTTAGCATGTTTTAAAAGGAGTTGGGATGACAAGATTCGAAGTAATGCGTAATAGCATGCATTTCCAGAATTGAGCCTGTGCATCTCACTCCTATTTGTGATTATTGTTCTTAGGTATTTGACTTCAGCCACTTCTTCAAAACTTCCATCATTTGTCACTAGCTGTCCATTTCCTTTATATAATGTATTTCTGTGAGTGACCATATATTTAGTTTTATTGCTATTTACTTCCATTCCCAATTTCTTAGTGTTACTCAATAGTGTGTGCATATTGGCCCTTAGTATGTCCTCACTATCGCCCGATAGTACTACATCATCACCATTAACTAACAGCTTATTAATACTATTGAGTTGTAGGCCTTCTTCGTCCTCTAAAGATTTGATGGCATGCTCTAGTACAAATTTGAATAGTGTAGGAGATAGTGCATCTCCTTGCTTCAACCCATTGTGAATTACAAAAGTATACAAAAACTGTTTGCCTACGTGCACCCTACTCTTTGTGCCATTTAGACACATTCGTAAAAGTCTATCTTTTTAGGAATTCCGAACTCCAGCAGGATACTTTATAACTTCTCCCTCTTAATTAAATAGTATGCTCTTTTGAAGTCTACATATAGTTGATGTACAGTACCATTGTATATTCCCATTTATTTTCTAAAATTTGTCTTATACGAAAAATCTGATCTGTTGTAGATCTATTTCTTCTAAATCCACATTAATGATCTCCTAGAATGTCATCAATATAGAGAGTAAGTCTGCTTACTAATATACTTGTTAGATTTTTGTACGAAGTTGAAAGTATTGAGATGCCTCTGTAGTTGTTTCAATCAGTTTTATCTCCTTTCATATAGATTGGTACAATAATCAATTCTTTCCAATCATCAGGAAGAGCTTCCTTTTCCCAAATTGTACTACGCAACTGGAGTATCTTATATTTGAAAAGAAAAGAAAAATATACGCCTAGACTGGAGTTTGAACCCAGGACCTTTGACTCTCTATGTCAATGCTCTTCCTTCTGAGGTACCTAGGCCTCCAAACTAAATGCATATTTTTCTCTTATATATAGTTAATTCCCTAACCCTAAATGCTACGAGCCATTGCTACGATTTTTGCAAATGGCAGTTTCTTTTATTAAGAAGACTTTTTATTGGGAATTTAAACATTACTTATAAAGCCAGTAGTGCTCCTTTCAATGTTAATATTATTCGTTTTTAAAGATATTAATGATGAAAAATTATATTTGAAAAGAAAAATATACACCTAGACTGCGGTTTGAACCCAGGACCTTTGACTCTCTATGTCAATGCTCTTCAATCAGAGCTACCTAGGCCACCAATCTAAACGCATATTTTTCTCTTATACATAGTTAATTCTCTAACCCCAAATGCTATTTTGCCGTTGCTACAATTTTGCAAATGGCGGCTTCTTTTATTAAGAAGACTTTTTATTGGGAATTTAAACATTAGTTATAAAGCCAGTAGTGCTTCTTTCAATGTTAGTATTATTCGTTTTTAAACATCTTAATGATGTACAAATTATATTTGAAAAGTAATATATACGCCTAGACTGGGGTTTGAACCAGTTCAGACATAAATTTTTCAGTCAAACTCCAACTTGAGTTGTTAGAGCATTTTCTCAAACTCATTCATTAATCACATTCAGTACCTGGCACTGAGCAGGGCATTTAAACCCACAGGCCAGCCATTTAAATACCCCAGCTACACTTTTCGTGGCACTTCAGAAAATGGACCATTATTCACAAACTATTAGTCCTAGAAAATTCAAATTTTGTACATACCTAAAGGAGATATCCTAGTAGGGTTTGATGGTGAAATAACTTGGGTGATTGACATCACATGGTATCGGCGTATCAATTTCAGGAAGTGGAAGTTCATCTTCACTTTGTGAATCTTTTAATTCAGGAATCAGTTCATCACCTGAGTCATCATTATACAAAATATTCACTAATTCTTCTACAGTGAGGTATTTTTCTTTTGCCATGGTTTCACTCATGCACAAACAACAGCGTGATAACGAGAAACATATACAACTGCATTGGAGCAAGTTTGGGTGAACGAATTCTATGTGTTGTTTGTTTTAAAAATAAAAGGGGATTCACTAAGGTTAAACGTGTCAAACGGGAATAGAAAATGTACATTTACATGCCATCTATGATCTCCAAGACATACTAAGCCAACACAATATTTACGCGCCGAATATAAACGTGGTTTGTTTGTGCCCGCTCTAAAACGAGTTAACTGACCGACGGCCACATACACAATAGTCTCTTTAAATGCCTTAACTGGTTTACAGTACTGAATGTGTTGAAGTAGAAGCCATTCATTGTGTATTTGTGAATGATGATTCATTGCATTTGAATGTGGGACCAAGAGAGTAAGGTAAAGGAAGGATTTATGCTTGGATGGGAAGGAAGCCTGAATTAGCTCAATGGATAGAGCATCAGCACGGAAAGTTGAAGGTTCGGGGTTCGATTCCCAGTTCAGGCATAAATTTTTCTCTTTACCATTTGATTATGGTATTTAATTTTGCTAAAGAATCATCTTTCTCAAGTTAATACTTGATAGGCATAAGTATTTCAGTATACCCCAGTATAAAATAATCATAATATTACTAAAACAAAATCTTGTAGAATCTGATTTTTGTTATCACAGAAAGTCTAAGCTTTTTCCATTGCATTTTAAGTCGTCAGATATAACACTCAGATAACACTAGCCAACAAAATTTTACTTTTTTTCTGTAACTGGCATGGAAACAGCTAATCTTTATGTTTTTGGATGTGCTGATAATGAAAATCAAGATTTGCTTTTGTTTTGTAGTTATGCTAACTTTATGTTAGTGCCTACATGAGCTTATGCATGCATTTACCTTGTTGTTATCCCTTGGAGGAATGTCACCTGAAAGCTTTGCCTGGCAATTACAGTTTTCTGCTGGTGATTTCCTAATTAGTGTCCAGCAGTAATCAGCTAACATTGATGCACTCTACTTTCCTTGGTATCTCATTTTCATGTTTAAAATTTGTTGGTGGATGCGTTTCCCGTGCTTTTTGCTTACAGCACCACAGTTGTCAGGGAAAAATGTCCAAGTGTGAATCTAATAAATGTAGCTTTAAGGACACGTTACACCCCAGTCTATCGTAGCAGTGCAGAAGATTTGCCACAAGATCCTTATAGTTTTCTGCCCTTTTATTTCCTAGAAAGTTTGTTGACACTTGGACAAAGGAATCCCAAGCTAACTTGTCATTACCTGTCAGGATGGTGTTGATATGCTCATCTTTGTACATTTTCCATATCTGGGACCTACGATAATCCCCTCTTTTTTTTCATCTCACTAAGCCGTGGAAATTTCTGGTGCAAATAAATAAATGCTACCCAGTTTTGTCCATGGCCTTAAAGAAGTTTTTCATTAGGCCCAATTTTATATGAAGAGCAGAGAGAATTACGTTTTTGGATTTGACAAGTGTTTCTTGCATTGTGAGGTGTGGTTCAAGTGTTTAATACTTAAGCCAATATTTATTTTTATAATAAAATGCTATCGCGCGGCTATCCCGGAGGCACTGGAAGCAACAAAACTTGGTACAGCCCTGTTGTATCCCAAGTAGTATGCTTATGATTTTCAGATCCTGGAAATTTGCCATTTAAACTTGTCATAGTTCAATTGCAATAACAATTGTTTCATGTTAACACATTTCTTTCATGTAAGGTGCATACCCATTCAGAATCGATGGTAACACATTACCATTATGCAGTAGGACACATTTGAGACTTATTTTGGAGGAGTCGGTGAACAACCTCCACTCAACACTTTTAATGCCCATAGCTGTCATTAGTCCCAAAAGTGAGTAATGTAAGTATTGGCTTTAAAATGTTCTAGTAAAGCTTTTTACTTTTCTTTTTTCAAGCGTGGGTGCATTGTAAATCATGTTACGTATAGTAATACGCTCTTCTGCATCGAGACATAAGGGTAATGATGTCATCACTTTGGCCTTACTTTTGCACATAGAAGATTGAAATTTTGCACACAGATTGTGTGCTCCCCTTAGTATGTTTCAGTCGATTTCGAGATCTGTGCATTAATGCAGGGGGTCCAAACTTAGAAACAAGGGATTTTCAGAAAAAATCCCAATTTCCCTCAATTTTTTCCACCTCGGGTACATGATAGGGGCATTTGAATGGTACCATTTGAAGACTGTTCTTTTCTGAAGAGAATGAGGTTCGAAGCATGATCCTAGGATAAATAGTGATGTTGCTGTAGCTGCTTGCCTGAAAATAACCTAAACAAAATCATAATTTAAAAAGGTTAAATGCACCCCCTTTAACATGGAAATGAGAGCTAATTCGAGCCTTTCATTGTCTTTTTCGTTATCAGTGTGGTTGATATATTTACGAAACATTTACTTCATTCCAGTTACATTTTCACTGTTGGCTAGAGTAATTTTAAAAATTTGCACAAGTTACTAGATAAACTCTATATGATTTTTTTTGGCAGCAGACATAAAAAACTCTAGAAATATTGCATTTATGTAACACAAGGCACAAATGGGTTAATGTCCCTATCAAACAATAATACAGTATATTTGTACATAAATTAATCTCCAATTCCAAGTTACAAGAGACCTTGAAGGCCCTTGGGCTTGCTGCTGCCTTCACATGTTAATCACAGAGGTGGACGATAATGTAGCCAATATTAGGATGACATCTAGTCAGAATATCAGATCCTCCAGTTATTATGGCTGGTTTTATCAACCAAATGCTGCTAATTATTGTAGCTATCCAAATTCCTCACAATGCTATGTGAGCACCAGTCCCATATTGACCAAAATCCCATGCGAAAATTAAATTTCTTCTCTCACAGAAATTCGAACCAGCTTATGTTCTGCACCCTGTACCAAGAATCATGCCATGAACTCCTTGGCTACACATGGGACTACCCACTAAATCTATTGATTTAACTTGGGGTCTTTAATTGGCTCAGAATACAAAAAATATAAATGATACTGCCACCAGGTTTTAAACTCAGATCTGCAGAATCCATAGGCAGGTGTATTGTCCATTTGATCTAACTTACTCTGTCAAAATTTGTTTATGCACCTATATGGAATTAACCTTCCGTCGGGCGCAATATTCTGACCTTCGTGTTCAGGTGCAATGTGCCTGATCAGCACACGCTTAAAAAATGTATCTTCTGTTTGCCAATCTAAACAATGGGAAGTCAAAGAAATGCTATTGTTAGAGATAAAAATATTCAAAATTTGCTGCTAGAAAACTTTTTTTGGACATAATATTGATTAAACAAGTTTTAAGAAAATTTTGACAAGCCTCCGAACAACATGATATAAAAGTAAGAAGTTAGGTTCAGTTCAAATATACTTGAAAATAGTTCACATTATCAACATTTAGCCTATGTTTTTAGCAAAATTATTCAAGAATATAACATTGTTTAGTCTAAATAAGTTAAATAAATAATTTTCTTTTTGGAAATATTTTTAAAATACACATCTTCAATAATGTAACGACTTCGGGCGCAATGAATTTCTCTGAACAAAATATTTACAACCCACCGTGGCAATGGTCGAGAGCAAACTGAGTGGGGTGGTTGTTTAGAGCAGGTAAAAAGAAACAGCTATTCAGATGCCCAGTCGTCAATGCCATCTGATGACAGTGGAAGGGGACAACATTGACAACCTGTGCCTCTCAGATCAGATGCGCCCAACGGAAGGTTAAACAGTGCTACTAGTATGCAGTGTGCCACATTACAATAGAATAATTATAAAAACGGAACTAATCTGCTTCAGATACATAATTTTCCAGTTCATAATGTTCACATAAAGGAAAGAGGATATTAACTAATACATATTTAAAAATAAAGATGTGTTAAACATTTGTCAATGAAACAGAAGTTTTGTTAAATTGTGTGATAATCAGTTCATTAATTTTGACATTCATTTGTGAATCCAGGCATAACTCTAGTAAATTCTTGTATTATTAATATCCATATTTTATTTAAAAAAATAAATAGAGACTATTCATCTAACAAAATTTCTGAATGTCATAATAGTTTATGGTGAGCTGATGCTATCTCTCCGCTGCTAAAAAGTTTAGCTAAAAGTGTATAAAAGAGTCATTCTCCATTTATTTTATATGGATACAAAACATGGTCTCCTACTTTAAGTGAAGAGAAAGGGTTACGAGATCTGATAATATGTTTTTGGGATAATTTTTTAATAAAAATAAAAAAGGAATCAAGAGACAGATGAATGGAGAGGACTACATACAAGGTAGCTACACATAATCCTTATGGAAACCAAATGTAATTTGAATAGTTAAGTTTCATAGACTGTGATGTGTAGGAATTGTGGAACGAATGGGGATTGAAATACTGGCAAGGAAACTTATTAAATTATAACATTAACCATGATTTGAGGGAGGTGAATTATATAGGGAATGATTAGAAAACATTAGCTCAGATCTTATGTCTGCACAGCCATAAACTTCCAGTTTGATAACGCCAGTGATTTGTTATTAGGCAATAGTATTGCATTTATGAGTTATAAATATGGTACAAAATTTTACACCATTAGAAAAGCACTTAATTGGATTTGTATTTTATTATTTATTAACCAAATTTCCTGTGGAGGCCTAATCAGAAAGTATCAAATTTATGGCAAAAATAATACAATATTCCAATAGCCCTACCACATTAACAAATTATTTATTTAGGATTTTTTTAGTTAAGGCATAAACATCACCCACACACGGAATATTAATAATAATATTAAATGAGGCATAATAGTTATAATAAATAATTCATTGTAATTTTGTCTATTAATTTTGAGACTACATTAGGAATTTTACACGAATGTCTTGTGTGAAATTAAAAAGTATATTGTGTGTTCAAATATATTTATTATAGAAATATCCCAATATATCTATAAGCTTATGTATGTAATGAGAGCATCCATATTGCATAAAAATTTGCTCCTGACTTCTTTTCAGCTAATGTATTTTACTTTGTGACCAGTAATTGCAGGTATTTCTTCTTTTTAAAATCACTTGCATACATTTTATTTTGATAAATGGCAAGATTTTCATTGAACAAATTGTCAATTGGCAAAGTTCCTCTGTTAGCAAAATGCCTGAGGCACATTGGAATGCATAGGAGACTGGTTCTCTGTTGTCATCTTCATGAAAAAAAAAAACAAATGAAGCCGAGATCCACACTTCACTGGCAAACAACTCTGCTACTTCGTTTTAGTATATCCCATGAGTAACACATGAAAAACTCTGCTGGGAAGAGTGCATAAAAATTTGAGTAAAGAGTAATGTTCCAGATACGCCCCTAAGACTGATGTCACATTTAGATGCACAATATATATTCATTAGATTTCCAACCAATTTGGCGAAGCCTGCAGTCTTATGCATTAACTTTATCTCGCACACTTTTCTCCTTCTCTTATGAACTTCTGCAGAATCCATCCATGCTGCACTGTCATAGGTAAACGCAGGTCTTATCTGTGTGATACATAATTTTGTTTGTGTATTTTCCTGTAGTAATGATGGTTCGAAAACTCTACCAAACACATTCAATTTGCAGTTAATGCTACTGTTACTGGTTTTGTTAAGAATGTGTTTCTGTTTAGCTGTTATATATTTACTTTTAGGGTTTAAAAACATGAATTAAACATGACTCTAGTGCTGAGGTTGTTAATTAAGTAGTGAATCAAATGAATGGCTGGATAATGTTGCAATACTAAATCAAAACAAAAACAGTTATAGAGTTAAACACTTAGGTTCTCTAATCAGTTATATGGAAACCCGTGAACAGAACACACAAGTTTTTAATACAGAAAAAATTTCCAACAGTTATTTTATTAATACTCAGTCAACATGTAGTACAGATAGTATCAATAAGTAGAAATGAGTTATAAAATCAAAATATAAATTTATGATAAAAATGTCATTCAATTTGCCGTGTATTAAACTTACATATTACATTCCATTTAAGAAAACACTTGTTTGTGTGGTAGTTTTGGTCAATATATCATTTTTACAATATAAATTTTTATGTAAGCTTCAGTATTATCTAACACATGATATGGATTACTTATAACCAATAGTTCTACTACTGTGAGACAAACACGTTATTCAACACTTCCTTATATATAAATATATTTTTTCCATATTAAATTATGGTAATCCAATTTTATTGCTTTTTTAAAATTTTGCAATACAAATTCAACATTTATTATTCAAAATTGTAATAAAAAATAATCTATGTATCACTCAAGTAGGCCGATTAAAATATAATTGCTATGTCAACAATTCAGCATTAAATTCAGAATACTAAAATCTGATTAATGCTTCCCAAAGATATGTACCGTAAACCAGTTAGGGCATTTAAAGAGACTATCGTGTATGCGGCCGTCGGTCAGTTAACTCGCTTTAGAGCAGGCGCAAACAAACCGCGTTTATATTCGGCGCGTAAATATTGTGTTGGCTTAGTATGTCTTGGAGATCATAGATGTCATGTAAATGTACATTTTTTATTCCCGTTTGACATGTTTAACCTTAGTGAATCCCCTTTTATTTTTAAAACAAACAACACATGGAATTTGTTCACCCAAACTTGCTCCAATGCAGTCGTATATGTTTCTCGTTATCGCGCTGTTGTTTGTGCGTGAGTGAAACCATGGCAAAAGAAAAATATCTCACTGAAGAAGAATTAGTGAATATTTTGTATAATGATGACTCAGGTGATGAACTGATTCCTGAATTAAAAGATTCACAAAGTGAAGATGAACTTTCACTTCCTGAAATTGATACGCCGATACCATGTGATGTCAATCACCCAAGTTATTTCACCATCAAACCCTACTAGGATATCTCCTTTAGGTATGTACAAAATTTGAATTTTCTAGGACTAATAGTTTGTGAATAATGGTCCATTTTCTGAAGTGCCACGAAAAGTGTAGCTGGGGTATTTAAATGGCTGGCCTGTGGGTTTAAATGCCCTGCTCAGTGCCAGGTACTGAATGTGATATTAATGAATGAGTTGGAGAAAATGCTCTAACAACTCAAGTTGGAGTTTGACTGACGATGGAAGTAAAATTATACTTTTGAAACTAGTATCGTGCAGACATGCAACTTTATGAGGTGAGATGTTAAAGCATTTTCTCCAACTCATTCATTAATGTAAATACCACATAAATAGGTGGGCATGCACCTCAGTTCGGAAATGAAAAATCTCATATTGAGTTAAATATTAATGTTTTAAAATTTGCTTAAACTGAAAAAAGTTTCATGAAAGTAAAAAATTATAATTTTAGTTTTGTTTTGATGAACTTTCTCCCACCAGTTTTTCCAATAAAAATCTTCTGCCTTTTACCAGATTAATAATATGAAATAGATTGAGTTTCAGTCTGCAGGCATCTTTTATAGACCTATCATGATATTTTGTAATTTTGTCCTTTTTTATGCCATTTCCAAGATATGTGTCATGTACTCAGCATTAACCCATTGGAGACACGTTTAAAGCGCCTAGCATGTTCACTGGGAACCCATTTAAATCTCCTCACCGCTACTCCGGCTGCACTGGACTTTAAATCAGAATACAAAATACACATACTGTGTTCTATCACTTATGCTTTCAGATATTTTGTTTACCCCTGAATTTCTTTTAGTATCTTGTACTTTTACGAATAGCAAAGGAATGTGGCCTGCCTGCTACCCTCTTTTGTGCATTGTAAACCGTTATGTTTTGTTATTTTCAAGGCTGTGAAAGTTGACAAACAATTCAAAAACCATCTTGTTGTAACAGTTCTCGGACATTGCCTTGAAAGTAAACACAAATCATATGTTCAAACAAGACCGAAAAAAATAACAAATGCAATATAATACTGTACATAATAAAAATAAATATATGAAATAAAATAAGCATAGACCTATACATTATAAAATCAGGAAAAGTTCTTCGTATATTCTTTAATTATCATAGTTATATATCGACCTGTAAATTATAAAATACTATAGATAAAAACTGGACGAAACGCACCTAATATTTCTACCATCAGTAGCATGCACGGTTACGTTGTCACTGTATATTATTTCATCGTCCGAATCTTCGTTCCATGATAATTCACTACAATCACTGTCACATAACATTTCATCCACTACTTCACTTAGTTTTCTCAAAAGCAATATGTTCTCTCCTATTTACACACATATTGCAAGAAAAAAAATTAAATTTAAAACTATGAATTTTAACAAATAAGCACTGAATTTATATTCATTTATATTTTACCGTAATAAATGCCTACAACTATAGTCTACTATTCTATAAATAATAACTAAAATAAACTATACAATACACTAGGCCTATACATATTTACTTTACATAAACAAACAACAAATTTTACTGATGGTGAACCGAAAATTTAAACCACTAAAAAAACCTAACTTCTTACAGTGGGGGTTATAACACAACAACGAGTCTAGCTCGTGGAGGAGCTGTTTGGACTTTCTACCTGCTCACGAGGGAGACTCGTTAAAAGTCTCCAATGGGTTAACAGTGTTCGCAAGAAGGCAAATAGATACTTTTTCACATATCCACTCATGCTTTTAACCAGTCAAGTGATTGCTTTATGGCTACCTGACTACGACCGTGTGGAACATTTAATTTTGCTGGCTCCTTCTGTAGTGCTACATTTAAATGATAGAGTGCTTTAAAATTCAGTAATTCTAGTTCTTCAAATGACAGTAATTCTAATAATGCTACTTTTAATAGTACAAATAAAGGCAGTTATGTGGGAGAACATATAAGGAGTATATATACATGAACATATAAGCATAATCAAATGGTAAAGAGAAAAATTTTTGCCTGAACCGGGAATCGTACCCCGAACCTTCAGCTTTCCGTGCTGATGCTCTAACCATTGAGCTAATCCAGGCTTCCTTCCCATCCAAGCATAAATCCTTCCTTTACCTTACTGTCTTGGTCCCACATTCAAATGCTATGAATCATCATTCACAAATACACAATGAATGGCTTCTACCTGAAGAAGACATGAAAGGACTCCACATAGCTATAGCATTATTTATTAAATTAATATTAAGAAGCTAAAGCTGTTACTATGATTGAAATAAGTATATTAAAGTACACTACTAAATTATTGTAATCAAATGGTAAAGAGATGTGGAGTCCCTTCATGTCTTCTTCAGGTAGAAGCCATTCATTGTGTATTTGTGAATGATGATTCATAGCATTTGAATGTGGGACCAAGACAGTAAGGTAAAGGAAGGATTTATGCTTGGATGGGAAGGAAGCCTGGATTAGCTCAATGGTTAGAGCATCAGCACGGAAAGCTGAAGGTTCGGGGTTCGATTCCCGGTTCAGGCATAAATTTTTCTCTTTACCATTTGATTACAATAATTTAGTAGTGTACTTTAATATACTTATTTCAATCATAGTAACAGCTTTAGCTTCTTAATATTAATTTAATAAATATAAGCATAATTATCATGATTTTTTTAAAAATTTAAATCGAAAAAGAATTAATGGAGGAACTCGAAAAAAATATTAAAATAAGTTACTCATAGTAAATCCGACACTGATTTTTACAAGACAGTCTATGTATTAAATTAATATTGAGAAGCTAAAGCTATTACTATGATAGAAATAAGTAAATTAATGAACACAATTAAATTATTGTAAATCAATGGTAAAGAGAAATTTTTTTGCCTGAACCTTTAGTTTTCCGTGCACGGAAAGTTCGGGGTTCGATTCCCGGTTCAGGCAAAAAAATTTTATCTTTACCATTGATTTACAATAATTTAATTGTGTTCATTAATTTACTTATTTCTATCATAGTAATAGCTTTAGCTTCTCAATATTAATTTAATAAATAATGCTATAGCTGTGTGGAGTCCCTTCATGTCTTCTTCAGATAGAAGCCATTCATTATGTATTAGTGAATCATGATTCATTGCAATTGAATGTGGGACCAGTAGAGTAAGGTAAAGGAAGGATTTCTGCTTGGATGGGAATGAAGCCTGGATTAGCTCAGTGATCAGAGCATTAGCACAGAAAGCTAAAGTTTCGGGGTTCGATTACCGGTTCAGGCAAACATTTTTCTCTTTACCATTGATTTACAGTCTATGTTACTGACTTTCTAAGGAATGTTACTCCCATTTAAAGTTTGTCTCTCCTTCTAGCTGGAAATAATAAATAACTTTGCCCCAATAAATCAGTCACAATTTAGCGTGGGAATCTGCAGAAATTCTTAGCAAACAAGTTGATCTGTTTATTTTCTCACCTTCACACACATTTACCAGTTCACCCTAATAGCCATATAATTACAAAGCAGAAAGCTGTAAATAAATAAATTAATTATCATAACTACTATCCTAACATAAAGATATTTTTTTAGCAATTACTTAACAATCATATTAGTCGCCCAATTCTTATGTGTATTTTCCTTGTGTCCTCAGTAGTCCATGACAGTGTGATAACACAGAAAACAGGGTACTGCACTTAAGGACACTTTGCAATCTTCATAGTTAAACCTTGTTTCATGGTGTTGGTTGTTTTTGTTTCATACAACACATCGTTGTCATGGTTCTTGCTTCGATGCTAATGGAGGAATGAATGATGGGTAGTGTGGAGCATTTATTCTGTTTGGGGGCGCTAATTTTGAAGGTTGCCCACAAGGTGAAATTTCAGTTTTATGATATTTCAGTATCATATTTTCGATCAGTTTTAACTGAAATTACATCCTTTTCATTTTCCAACCTGTTTTTACATATAACAGATAGGAATTCAGGCAACAGATGCCGATAAAATGCCTAAAGTGTTTCTGATAATGCTTTTTCATCCTTTTTCTTGTGCTGTGACAGCTCACAAGGTACGCATCACTCAAATCAACTCCTCCCATCTTTGAGTTGTAATCCACCATAACTTCAGGTTTTGTGATGTCCTGACATCAAACCTTTTTCATGACCATTCTCTCATCATGTGTTGTGCTCATAAGACAGATATCCTTTTTGTCTTTCCACTTCATAATCATTACCTTATCTTTATAAGCTGACACTTGTTCACCCTTTTTCAATTTTTTCTTCTTTATTTCTGTAGGTACCCCCTTCCTATTCTGATGCAAGGTTCCAATAGCATCGGTGCCATAGTCATAGAGTTTTTCATACAAATCTGGACTAGTGAACCAATTGTCCATTGTTATCATTGTATCATTCAGAAGAGGGCTGATAAGTTCTAAAACAACTTTAGAACATTAAGCCTCATCTTTCAAGGACTCATCGAAAACTATGCAGATTTTGCCTCACATAATTCAAGCGATTTTATGCCGAATCTGGCATGTTTAATAGGACTAAATATCTTCCATCCCAATCTTCCCTTTCACGTCATCAACAGATATATCACAATCTGGAGTGTACACTGTTCTAAACCTGTCGTTGAGATGGTCTAATATAGGTTTAAGTTAGAAAAGTCTCCTGGAACCACAAGTACCTTCATCATATTCATCATTATTCATAAAATGTAAAAATTTTAGGAGAAGTTGAAACCTACTCTCCGTAAAAAGTTAAAAAATATTGGACTTTCTAGAATTTTCCTCCGTAAAAAGTAACTCTTATTATAGGGTTTCTGATGTAACCCTTGCAATGATAAAAATGCTAATAATTTCATTATTTCATCCCCATTTGTTTCGTTCCAATGATGGACTCTAGATTTTTCTTTCAACTGTGGAGCATTTTTTTTCTATGAACTGTTTGGCGTAACAATTAGTTTGATCACTGATGTGTTTGCAAATTTCTCACATAATAAAAAGTTAAAAAATTGAGGAATCTTGAATTTCAACATTTAAACCAGGCTGTCCAGAGAATGAAAAAGGGGACATACTGCACCTTGTGTGGACCATGTACCAAGTTCATTGTTTTCACTTTTTTCGTTATCTGAAGAAAAATTCCAGTTCACTGTCATCACTATATTCACTTTAAGAATTGTCATAAGTAATGCCAAGAGTGATTTCCAAATTATCGATAAATTCACGACTCACGAAGTGAGGAATTTGGAAATCAAGAGTGGCATTTGTTAGGACTATTTAACGAATAAAATTAAGCTGTTTACTCACAAATCGTTATTTAACTATAGTTATTTTAAAATATTTATATATTTAATGTAAATGGCGATGTTTGAAAACAAATGAGAAACGATAGGTACGCTTCATCTGCTTCTTTTGTTTATCACTGCAACCAGATCATACTATTTATTGCCAAAGGAACGCAATATTGTAAGAATGCTCTCTAGTGGAGAAAAAATGAAACACATCAAACTGTATATTAATTCATTTCTGATGTCGTATGATGTAAATATGACAATTATATTTTTCTGGATTGTTACCTGGGAAAAAATGCATTTAAGAAAGTGCAAACAGTGGTTTCTTTTTTTGGTGGTATAATCAATTGCTACAAATGTTTTTATATTAACTCCCGCATGCAGCATGTGTTGACATTCATGCACTATATATACAATCTGGTAGCCGTATTTCTCACAGGCTCAGTCACTGCAAAATAATGTTCAGACCTGTTCAGAATATTAAAAAGGAGGAGCTTTCTTTAATATGGTAATTATAACATTGATAAATATTTTGTGAAACACAACTCCGATTGGTTGTAAAACAGAAATCATTGAAACGTGATTGGTCATTGGCTCCAATTTGGGGCATGGGTTAAATAGTCACTAATATCTTTGTTCAGTATTTCATTCAAATCACCATCACTCAACCATTTCCTTTTACTATTACCTGCCATACTTTCCAAATATTTACACTCATATACAGGCCTATAATTAAAATCTAAATATATGATTAAAACTAGAATAGATAATTAAAACTATACGAAAGAATTTACACTATTAAAAATCAAACTAATTATTGTGATAATATGATAAATTGGTACATTAAATATAAATGAAGACTGTGAGAATGTGTGATGCACTGTGGTGAGTTTAGGGGATGATGTGCTCTCAGGTCATTGCCACTTGCTAGAACACGACGCACCTGCACATCATAGCCACTTTAGTGGTTAAATACAATCATCTCCTTTTAAACTATCTTCTTTACCCAGCTTTTATTTTCACAAGAAAAATTATTTTAGAAACAAATAAAATGCATTATATTTGCTGCAAAAACCTAAAAGACTTGTTGAAAATAAAACAGGAATCTGTGTGGTTCTTATGATGAGAATAAGTAAGTATCTTGATATCAGAGGTAAATTAAATAATTCTATGTTTCTTAATATGACCCACTCCCTGCAAACTTAAAGCCAGATGCTATAAATCCACTTATTTGAGTTGAGTTGAAAATGATGCCATAGTGATTTCTATTAAAAAATGAACAATACAAACATTGTATTGTTTTATCACTTTAAGTATGGAATTTTGTTATAAATAATTATTTGTTTATCTCAAAATGTTTGGTACTCTTATAGAAAGTAACTACGAAGTAAAATGATGATTATGATTATGAATATGAAGCCTTACAATCCAGTTATACAGTCATCTATTTCATGATTCATTATTTAGATTATTGGAAGTTGATGCTTTATCTGGCTTCTGAGTACAGATTAATTTGTTAGCTCATTGTAGCTTCAAAGTGAAAATGTACATCTCCTTACTCTGTTTTCCAAAGAACAGAATTTAACATCCAAGTGACTTCAATTACAGAGTAGCTGATTACAAAAATTTCTATTTTTTATCTATTGTTACGTGGATAAAATTAGTTTAAAATGCATCAAAAGACAAATAGCTCTCATAAATTATGTTTGGAATTTATCTATATTTTATTATGCAGCTGCATTCGCATTTATGTTTTTCATACTTTTTTTAATATCATTATAAATATTATCGTATCTCATTTTACTTTATTATCCTTAGTAATATTCATTTATTTTTTAGGAATGAATTTTAATGTCTGCTGATTAGACTCAGATTCAAATGACAGAGTTTGATCAGAATTAGGTTGATAATTTAGCATAAAAGGAAGATGATTAGATTGTTTCGACTCCATATAAATATTTAGATTTTGGCTGTTACAATGAAATCACCAATAGCCAGATTATTACAACACTGAGTTTTTCTCTCTCTTCTATAGACTGTTTTTTTTAAAAGCCTAACAAATAATTTAATTAGTAAAGCATATTTACAATTGAGAAAATAACAATTGAAAGTGTGTCATGCTTTCTTTACTCTAGAGTGCAGGATATATATTTCTAATATAACTGAATGATTTCTGATATATTTTTTTTTTGCTATTTAATCCATTCCACACATCCATTTAGTGTAATTGATGGTTTCACACATTGCATTGTATGCTTTTCATACATTAGTTTTGTGTTGGATTTATTTTTTAAAAATCTTTTAAATTAGGGGCTTTCAGTGGGATTGAGATTTCTAAGGACACAAGTATTCAAATACAACATATTAGATCTATTAGTTTGAATTTTAAAATGTAAAATGTTACATGAGATTATGAGAACTATGGGGAACTAAAGCATACTATTAAATTTCTAGCATTTATATCTGCCATTGTTAAGCCATCATCTCCTGAGCACTAGAATTTAATCTATATATAACATACAGAGTGATTGAAAATTCCCATTACAAACTTCCAGGGCTTGTAGAATGGACTGAGTAGATAACTTTTTGAATATGAACCATTGTCCAGAAACGTACCTTTTTCAAGCTGAAGGTACAACAAGATTGCATGAAGTGTTTAAATATCCCGCGTCCGCTAGGAATAAATTGATAGTAATTTAATGATTTATGATTGACATATTTACATTTACTCATCCCAACAGTCACTGACTTCATGGCAATGTCCAATATCAAGAAAAAAAATAAACTTCACTTTGTCACTGTAAGAATAATAATTTATAAGTAAACTAACCAAACTTCTGCATCATACTTAACATTGTGGTTAGTTAATAAAATAAAGCGTGTAATGAGTTGTATCTCACCTCATACTTCATGTCCTTGAAGAATGAGAACTAACATCACGAGTCGTGATGTTGGCTGAGGATAGGAGGGATTCCTCTTCAAAACTGCAGTTCCCGTGCTTGAAGAACATGAAGTATGAGGTGAGATACGACTCATTTTATTAATTGAAAAACCACATAATGTTATTTCCAATAATTAATTTATGAATTGTGGTTCAATGTGGCGACTACCAAGCTCGTTGCAGCAATTGAATTTGCAAATCATGTTCTGGTACAGTTGCTCCATCTTATTTTTACAGCGACAAGGGAAGTTTCTTTATTTTCCCTTGACATTAGACATTGTCACGAAATTAATGAATATTGGATTATGTAATTTTAATTAATTGAATCATAAATCATTAAATTATTGTCAATTTATCCCTGGCAAACGTGAGAGATTTAAATACTTAATGTGATCTTGTTGCACCTGCAGAACAGAAATGGTATATTTTCAGACAAATGTTCCTATTCAAAATATTTTTTGCTCAGATTCCTGTATGAGCCCTAGAAGTTTACAAGAGGAATTTCCAAACACTCTGTATGTTTTGGTTCGACAGTGAAAGTCTCGATGTAAAGGTGTAGAAAAGATATATATATGTATAGTAATTCTCCCCGAAGGCAGGTCCTTCACTGCAATCATAGCATTTCCATGCTATGCTTACAACATTACTAGGGAATTGTAGGTGTGGTAGCTTCCCGGTTGCTTTCCACACCAGTGAAGGATGATGATGATGGCCATATGATTTCGGGGACCGTTTGGACCTTAAAGTTTTCCTGACATTTTTCTTACAGGTGAGGAAAAGCCCTGATAAAAACCTCACCCTGAAAAACTGCCCCGACCGGGGATCGAACCCGGGCCCGTTGCATGACAAGGCAGCATGCTACCTCAAGACCACAACGGTGGACATATATATATATATATATATATATATGTGTTTATATATATGTACGTATATATTTATTTATTTATTATTTAATTATTTTTATACATAAATACATATATATATATATATATATATATATATACACACACATACATGCATACACGCATACATACATACATACGAGGCTCATCCAGAAAGTAAGTTTCCAATTTTTTTAAAATAAAGAAAACACAGTTACCTGAAAAATTTTATTGCACCAGGTACAGCAATGTTTCAGCTATTTTTCAACATAGGTACCACCAGAATTTAGACACTTGTCATATCTTGGGATCAACTTTTGTATCCCTGGTTGGTAGAAGTCTGCCATCTGTGAATGGAACCAGTGTGTGACAGTCGTCTTCAACCCTTCGTCGTTGTCAAAATGCTGACCGGAGGACAGGAATTTCTTTAGATGCAAGAAAGATGAAAATCGCTGGGAGCAAGAACAGGGCTGTATGGTGGATGATCAAACAGCTCCCAGCTGAACTCCCACAGAACAGTTGCTGTGCGCCGAGCCATATGTGGATGAGCATTGTCATGGAGCAGCACAACACCTGCAGTAAGCATTCCATGCCTCTTGTTTTGAATGGCACGTTGCAATTTCCGCAGTGTTTCACAAAAACAGTCAGCGTTCACTGTTTAACCTCTAGGCAGGAAGTCAATGAGCAGAATGCCCTTCCTGTCCCAGAACACCATGCACATCACTTTCTGCACCGACACAGTCTGTTTGAATTTCATCTTGACCGGAGATCCTCTGTGGCGCCAATGCATTGACTGCTGCTTGGTTTCCGGGGTAAAGTGCGAAATCCACGTCTCATCGCCCATGATGATCCTGTCGAGGAACTCGTCACCATCATCATGATAATGCTGCAGAAATGTCAGTGCTGCTGCTAAGCATTTTGTTTTGTGCTCGAGTGTCAGGTTTCTCGGCACCCATCTGGCACACAATTTCTTGAACAGCAGGTGCTTAGTCACAATTTCATGCAGCAAGAATCACAATATCTGCAAAAAATGGTTGCTGAGCTCTGTAATTGTGAACCGACGGTTTTCCACGATGCGCTGCCGCATCAGCTCAACAAGGTCATCATTGATGTGGGACGGTCGCTCACTGCACTCTTCATCATGGACACTTTGACAGCCATGGGAAAAAAGCCTACACCAGTGATGCACCATCTGTTTGCTCATGATGTCTGGTCCATGGACCTGACAGACCTGGTGATGAATTTCGATCAGCACGATGTTTTGCACATTCAGGAACCTTAACACAGACTGAATTTCATGTGAGGCGGGAGAATGAATAAGATCTGCCATTTCAGGCCACTGCTGCTGCTCTACTGATGCCACGGGACCACTGTCCAGCTGACGTATGATTGATATGTCATAGATCTGTTGCACATGTGTAATTGTCCCGGCTAAAAATGTTTCCTTTAAGGAAATAAAATTGGGAAACTTATTTTCTGGATGGTTCTCTTACATGCATACATACATACATACATACGTACGTACGTACATATGTAGTATATACATACATACGTACGTATGCACGTACATGTGTGCGCACACACATACATACACATGTATACTTGCATACATGCTCACATGTATGCATATACATACATACCCATCCACATAGTGGAAGTAAAATAAGTGTACAGATTTTAAGAATTAATTCTTTGTGGTAATTGTAATCAAATCATCTTTTTAACTTTTCTAAAAAATAGTATTTTTGTAAGGAAATTCATAAATTCATTACTTTATAATGATAGTGTGTATTGGACAGTACTTATGGGACATAAATTGGCACAACTTATTTGTATGGTATTTTTTTAATCTCAATGTATATAATTCAAATTAAAATAAACAAAAGAAATAAACATTTTTATTGATATGATACAAGGGGAATTGACAACATTGCAATGGCATATTATGTATTTTATTGAATAATATTCAAGGAATACTAGTATCATTCCATATTCCATATGTACTATGTGAATATCAGTCTAATATCATTATAAAGTAATGCAACAATAAAAATCTACAAAAATATTGTTTTCTGAAAAATACATACATTTGCAACACGTAAATCACAATATACTTTTATGATATTTGCCACAAGGAAATCAATACCTGAGATCAGTGCACTTACATATTACTTATTCCATGTGTGTATGATAATGAAAGGTTTAATTTTCTGCATCACAGAAACCTTTCTTTATCATACTTATTGTATCTGTGAAATTCTACAACATACACATACATACAATGTTAATTTGAAAAATGTGGGTAGTGTGCATAATCAATTGGAATTATACATAATAATTATCATTCATAGTTAACTTAAACAATTCATATTAAAGGATTAATCATATTAGCATGTTTTTCTTTAATAATATCCAGTTATTCCCATCAAGTTAGTATTAGATTTGGTTAAGTTGTTTTGTACATATTAATTGTAGTATAATTTATCACCACATCCATCAGGGTCTGGTTGTTATGCAGAATAACCAAATTAAATAATTACTTACTTATTAAAATTCATCGGAGAACATATTGTTTAAACAACTCACCTCATAGGATTCATGCTTCCATGATATCGTGATTTCAAACATAATCATGTTCATCGTCAGCCATAACTCCGACTCATGATTATGTTTGAAATCGCGATATCATGGAAACATGAATCCTATGAGGTGAGTTGTTTAAACAATATGTTCTCCGATGAATTTTAATGATTATACCTCATAATGTTTACTTCCCAACATTAATTAAATATAATTACTTACTTATTAAATTAATATTGGGAAGCTAAAGCTATTACTATGATAGAAATAAGTAAATTAATAAACACAATTAAATTATTGTAAATCAATGGTAAAGAGAAAAATTTTTGCCTGAACCGGGAATCGAACCCCGGACCTTTAGCTTTCCGTGCTAATGCTCAGACCACCGAGCTAATCCAGGCTTCATTCCCATCCAAGCAAGAATCCTTCCTTTACCTTTACTCTACTGGCCCCACATTCAATTGCAATGAATCATCATTCACAAATACACAATGAATGGCTTCTACCTGAAGAAGACATGAAGGGACTCCACACAGCTACAGCATTATTTATTAAATTAATATTGGGAAGCTAAAGCTATTACTATGATAGAAGTAATAGCTTTAGCTTCCCAATATGAATTTAATAAATAATGCTATAGCTGTGTGGAGTCCCTTCATGTCTTCTTCAGGTAGAAGCCATTCATTGTTTATTTGTGAATGATGATTCATTGCAATTGAATGTGGGGCCAGTAGAGTAAAGGGGATGGGAATGAAGCCTGGATTAGCTCGGTGGTCTGAGCATTAGCACGGAAAGCTAAAGGTCCGGGGTTCGATTCCCGGTTCAGGCAAAAATTTTTCTCTTTACCATTGATTTACAATAATTTAATTGGAATTACTTACTCACTGGCACTATCGAACCCGTAGGTTCATGGCCGTGTGGACATAAGCTCTCCATACATTCCTATCCTGAGCTAATGCTTTCCAATCATTTCCTGTATAATCTACTTCCCTCAAATCATAGTTAATGTTATTCTCCCACCTCATTCTTGGTCTACCAACAGGATGTTTTGCCTCTGGCTTTCCTACAAGAATCTTCCATGCAAGTCTTTCATTCCCCATACGTGCAACATGTCCTGCCCATCGCAGTCTATGAGACTTAACTGTTCTTATTATATCTGCCTTTCTATAAAGAGCATGTAGTTCATTGTTATGTAGTCTTAAATTAAATAATTAAATAAATATTAATTTATTTAACCACTCATATTATTTTATAATGCATGTGCAGCAGTACATATATCTAGGACAAAATACATCCCCCAATATATACACAGAGAAAGAAATTTATAAGAGGATAGACCTGGCTTGGAGGAAATTCTGGTCCATAAAATTTATTCTAATGAACAAGAAACAGAAAATAAATATGAAATCTGAGATTATACAGAAATGTGTCATACCAGCTCTGATATACAGCTGCCAAACATATTCCCTGACTGGGAAACAAGAATGGGCACTCCAGATCTGTCAGCGATGAATGCTAAGAGAAATCATTCACATATCATTAAGAGATAGAATTTCTAACAAAGAGATGAGCAGAAGAGTTGGCATGTGTAATGTGGTCACTAAAGCAGTAACTCAAAAATGGAAATAGGGCTGTCGTGTGGCATGGATTGACCACCAGAAATAGATGCATCAAGTCACCATGTGGGACCCAAGAATTGAATGGATGGAGGAATGTGGGCAGGCAAAGAACCAGGTGGGCTGACCTCTTCAGAAATATAGCAGTAGGACAGTGGTCAAAAGTGGCAAAGAACACAGATAGATGGAAACATCTATGTTGATCAGGACCCATTAACAGTGATTAGTAAAAGTGAGACAGTGAATAGTAAAAGTTGAAAAAAGGGATTAGTCAAAATTCGAAAATATAAAGGGTGATAAAACAGATAAACTGCAAACAAACCACATAGGAACCAAAAACTCCTTAGGACCTGCTCGCCTAAGGAGAAAAAAATAGTCAAACTAATCCCTGCATAGGCACGAGGCCATGGCCCTTATGGGATGGAACAGGCTATATTTTTTATTATTATTATTTATTACTTTCTTTTTTATTACCTTGGTGTACTTTGTTACAGCATATGGCCTCTATGTAAATAAGTTGAATCATTACATGTCAGTTTGGGAAACAAATGTCCATAGAATCTAAATTATGATTACACATTGTGAAAATAAAAGCCTCTTAAAATAATAGTAATGAAAATTGGAGTTTAAATTCTAGACATAAAACTAAATTACAAGCTGCACAAATCACATTTTTCATCATATTGTAAGTTTAAATAGATTGGACAGAAATGTAAATATTGGTATTTGTGAAAAAGTAGAAGTTCAAAACATAGTATAAAATGTCCAAACTTTAGCTGTTAGCTGAATTTTCATCTTGTGCTCAAAGCTTCTGCATATGACTTTTACTATTCCTCTTTGATTCCTATCATTCCCTCTGTATGCTGTATCTTTTATCATTGCAAGGTGACACTTGATAAATGCAGGGTGAATATTTTCATTGAGGCTAAGATAAATCAGGGACTGAGCATCAGGGGTATGGCTGTAACTTCACAATTATATGAAATGCCATTCATAAGCCTGTCCAGAAAGCCCAAAGGTGGTTTCCCACAACTGGAAGTATGTTGCGGTGGAAACTCAAATTACTCTTAAAAATCTCAAGGTTATACAATCAAGCCTTAATGTAATGAAGATCATTACGATGACTATTTAACTCATGCCCCAATTGGGAGTCAATGACCAATCACGTTTCAATGAATTTTGATTTACAACCAATCTCAGTCGTGTTTCACCTCAAATTTATCAACTAAAGTGTATCATATTAAAGAAAGCTTGTTCTTTTCAACGTTCTGAATAGGTCAGAGCATTATTTTGCAGTGACTGACTCTCTAAGAAATATGTTGAATATAGCAATTTATATATTAATATGGAAGAATCCTTGAATGCAAGTGGCTCCCAGATTTGTATCTATAGTGCACGCATGTAAGAAGATACTGCTAGCGGGATATAATAGAAAAACATGTAGCAGTTGATCATACCACAATAAATTGAAACCATTGTTTGCACTTTCTTAAACGTATTATTTCCCAGGTATTTACATTCCAGAAAAATATAATTTATATATTTACATCATAGGACATCGGAAATTAATTAATAACCTATAATGTTGGTTATAAACAGTTTCATGTGCATATTTTCTCCACTAGGGTGCATTCATACAATATTTTGATCCTTTGGCAATAAATAATATGATCTGGTTGCAGTGAAGAAGAAATTAAACATGACACATGTTTCTCATATGTTTTCAAACATCGCCGTTTATATTAAATATATAAATACTTTAAATTAACTATATTTAAAAAATGATTTGTGAGTAAACAGCTTAATTTTATTCGTTAAATAGTCCTAACAAATGCCACTCTTGATTTCCAAATTATCTAGATAAAATGGAAATCACTCGTGGCATTACTTATGATAAATCTGTATAAAGCATTAACTTTTTTTTCTCAGCAAACTTCATATCTAAACAATTTTAGATATTATTCAGTACATTGATGAAGAGATTTTTGAAACACCTTGTTATGATATATTTTGATGTTCAATGGTTTTGGAAAGTGATAATTTCACCTAGTAGATAATAGCAGATAACAAGTTGGTGACTGTGGCTTCAATAGAGGGATGGAAGTATATCCCATATGAAGTAAAGTTTTAAAAATATTCTTCTTGAGTTATTTACCAATGTGTAGGTCTCAGAGGTATGACATCTTGTGTGTGCAGGTCAGTACATCAGGAAAAGAAAATAGATAATGGGATGAAAAAAAGAATAAATATACAAAATCTATATGGGTTATATTTCTTAAGAACAGAAAATAAATTCAGGAAAGTGTTATGATTAGCAAATTTGACCATATGCAAACACAACTGAAGTTGGCAATTTCAGGTGATGCAGATCCATTAAAGTGGTTTAACAAAATGACACCTTAAAATATCCCTATATGAGATCCTGTAATCAGGCAAAATTTCCATCATTTTACTAATCTACTAAGTGACTTGACCTTTAAAGCATGCCTAGCTTGGTTAGCTACAGTTGGGGAAAGAAACTTACTTTTATCTGTGATCCTTATTCTTGACACAAAAATCAAATAAAAATTGACTTCAAAAAATTCATTCCCCAAAAATATTTCCAATAATACAAGAAAAAAAATGGTTTCATTACAAAATAGACACAATACATAAACAATTTATTTCATTGCTACTATGTGTTGTACACTATTGTGTTGTGGTGAAATTAAAAGAGCTACGAGAATATGAAACTAAAACTATGCGTTATTATCTTTTGTGCCTTTGGATTCTATTCCCTTAGATTTATTCTATATATATATATATATATATATAGAGAGAGAGAGAGAGAGAGAGAGAGAGAGAGAGAAAATTAAATATCTGTGTATAGGAGAAGAAATGGAAAATATAAATTTCAACAATGGAGAAGTGCTAAAACCTAGTATTGAATGCACTTATTTAGGAACAAAATTAGACCATTCAGGCGATAACACAGTGGAAATTAAAAATATAATCGTAAAAACAAAACAAGCAATAAATGCTTTAAACTCTGTTTGGTGGAGCAAGAATATTACAAAAAATAGAAAATTACAATTATATCAAACCATAATTCAGAACATTTTAACATATGGTGCTAAAGTTTGACAAATTCTTACCAGGGAAATGAAAAGAATTTTAAGTACAGAAATGGATGTTTTAAGAAGATCAGCTGGAAAATCTAGAACGGATAGAATACGAAATAAAGAAATAGGGAAATTATGGATGTACAAGAAGAGCTGGACATCATAGATTTATAGAAAAGAAAAGATTACAGTAGTATGGCCATGTCAAAAGATTGCCTAAAATTGTTATGGAATGGATCCCAATGGAAAGGAGGACCAAAGAAAACTTGGATAGAAGGGGTACAAGCAGCTATGAATATCAGAGGATTGGAGGAAGATCAACGAATGGACAGAGAGGAATGGCATTTGTTTTCCAGAAGACGGTGGCAGCTGCCATGATACTGGATGATGATGATGAGATTTATTCTACAAGTTAAACAAAATTTTGTAGGGTGTGCTCTACTTTTCTAATTAATTATGTACAATGTATCCCCCAAACCCTCATTATAACAATAACCATAGTATCGAGGGCATGTTAAGTATGTTATACTGGGGCTTAAATTCTAAAATTGTGAAAAATTGGTTATCTACAGTAGATTCATTACTTTGTTGCTCATTCCTACTCTATTATATGTGGACTGTGGTGAATAGCTATTAATAACTAGCAAATTAAAATGATTTTGAAGGCAGCATGCATATCTGTTAAACAAATGATGGAGTTGATTGTCAACATGAAAATGTACTATTTTGTGAGAACTTAATTAATGGAATTTCAGTTAACTATATATTTTTCTCTAGATGGATTTATTGTAAAAATATAAATATTTTAATTGGTCTCAACACGCAAAAAGTTTTGTACAATTGCACTATCAGAAATATATGCATGTCTACATTACCAAGGTTACATCGAAACAACAGAGATAAAATGAGTTAATTACCTATTTTTTAATTTCCTGTTTCCTCATGCATCAAGACCATAATAAAAAGTTGGCTTTATATTAATCAATGTACTTCTTAGAATAATTAATTTCCTATTAAATTGTATTGGCTTCATCACTAAATCAATTACATTAGTTTTTTAGCATTTATATCTGTGAATCTAGTTCATAAGTGTTACAGTAAGTAGTTTTTGTTTCTGTAATGAATTTACAAATAATGATTCAGCCACAAAATATTTGAGAATACATATTTGTATTATTAATAGGGGAATTATTTATTTATTTTGAGTTTAGTGGAAAGCCATTTTTTTTAACTTTCTGAACATTATAGTGATTAATTAATGTTACATTTGAAATTTCATTGTTATTTTAATAAAGAACATGAATAATGTTTGTTGTGGTAAATGTTAAACCCAATGCTATCACTTGTTCCCTCATTTCATTTTAAAAGCCCACACAGTATACCTATCCTGGCAACTAAACCACTTATGGATTACTCTCTTAATAATAATTTGAAAGAAAAGCAAAATTTGCATGTCTGAGATATAGGAAGGCTTAGAACAAATGAAGACTTTTTTAAGAGAGATGTAAAATTCAAATTATGTAATAGGTAACATTTAATTTTCATTATTAAGATATGTATATATATATATTGTGTGTGTGTGTGTGTATATATGTGTATATACATATATATATATATATACACATATATATATATATATACATATATATACATATATATATATATATATATATATATATATACATATATACATACATACATACATACATACATACATAAATATATAGTTAACTTACTTCATTTATATTATGATTTTTTGTGGGTTTTGTGTGCCTTTTTCAGCATGCATAATTACATACTTTCACGTTTTCATACATTAAATCCTATAGTGGACTTCATTTCCTTACTTTTTAAAGTTTGACATTTATCACATTAAACGTACAGTATTTACTCTTAATTTTGTGTGGAAAGGTATATGTTGTGCACTGGAAAGGTATGTGATGGTGTTTCTGTTGCAGGTCTCCCAGAAGAAATAATAGTCGTAATATGGGTGTGTGGTGTCATCGTGGTGCTGGCCCTCATACTGCTGTTCTGCTACATCAGTAAAAGGTAAGTCACTTCTTTGGTGGGGGAAGAGGGTTTAGAGGGAGAGAATTTTCTTGGAATAAGAAATTTGTTCATTAGCCAGGGTAAGATTACTTCTAAGAATCTGGTTATAAAGGCTTTCATTGTGGTCATCCAGTTTGGCTTTATGGGTTCTTTAAATAATTTAAATATATTTTTAAATATTCTAAGAATTGGAAGTTTTTTAATTTATGATGACACTTTTATTAAGAAGTAGTTGTAAATGTTTCCTTCAACTCCTTGAAAAGCACTGAAATAAAAACTAGTTAGTAATGTTTATATAATTTATTTTGTCTTAAAAGTTTAGTGTAAAACACAACATTTATAGACACACTTAAATGAAAGGAATGCAAGGTCTGTCCACTTCTAAGAAATCTTGTTGACAAAGAAACTCCAACTCATGCATGACTTAATATAAAAACTCCATGGGCCTGAGTTCTATGAATGCCAGTGACAAGGCATTCTAAGTTCTCTAAATCATTTACTCTGAATTTCCTCCTCCTGAGAGTAAAATATAATTCCAGGAATTATACCAGAATACCAAATCATTGCACCCTTCTTATCTCAAATTCTTTGGGAATCACTTTTTCAAAGAGTATAAAGAATGTTTCTATATCTATGGAGCCCAAGATTTTGTGGTGCATTGTGGGTGTGACATTTGATCATAATTATATCCATCCATCCATCCATAGTAATTCTGCCCGAAGGCAGGTCCTTCACTGCAATCATAGCATTTTCATGCTATGCTTGCAGCTTTACTAGGGAATTATAGGTGTGGTAGCTTCCCGTTGCTTTCCACACCGGTGAAGGATGATGATGATGGCCATATGATTTCGGGGACCATTTGGGCCTTAAAATTTTCCTGACATTTGTCTTACAAGTGAGGAAAAACCCCGATAAAAACCTCACCCAGAAAAACTGCCCTGACCAGGAATCGAACCCGGGCTCACTGCATGACAAGGCGGCACGCTACCTCGAGACCACAGCGGTGGACCATAATTATATATATATCAAAAATTTAGTAAAAGCTATTATAACACTAACAATCATTGTTACCTCTATTTTGAAAAGAGTTGATGACTAATATGTCTCCATGTGAACCTGTTGTTTCATATTTTATTTTCTAATATTTCCTACCATTGTAAACCAATTTTTTGTTAAATAACTTTAGTTGATCAATTCATTTTCATGTCAGTTTTTCTCTGGGTTGTCCACATTCATCTTCTAATATAACATTTTTCATATTTATCGGTTTCCTTACATTTTTAGCATCACCAAATAATTTCATTTCTTATATTACTAGCATTAATTGTATAGTTGCCCAGATGAAGGTTGTAGCCCTCATTCTTTTCCCAATTTGTGTTTTTTACGTGGAGAATGGTTCTAAATAGTGCGTAGGACATTTTTCCATCTAGAAAAGTAATTTGAAAATTAAAAAAATGAGGTTACAACTTTGTTCTGATTGGTTATTTAATTAATGAAATAATTAATCATTAGACTAAAAGTAACCAACATGGTCTTTATAGGAAGCCAGATATAATAAGAACAGTTAAGTCTCGTAGACTGCGATGGGCAGGACATGTTGCACGTATGGGGAATGAAAGACGTGCATGGAAACTTCATGTAGGAAAGCCAGAAGGAAAATGCCTAGTTGGTAGACCAAGAATGAGGTGGGAGAACAACATTAACTATGATTTGAGGGAAGTAGATTATACAGGGAATGATTGGAAAGCATTAGCTCAGGATAGGGATGTATGGAGAGCTTATGTCCGTGCGGCCATGAACCTACGGGTTCGATAGTGCCAGAGAGTAAGTAAGCAAAAGTAACCAAAGTATTATTATTACATTGCTCCATTAAAATAATTAATCATTAGACTAAAAGTAACCAACATGGTCTTTATAGGAAGCCAGATATAATAAGAACAGTTAAGTCTCGTAGACTGCGATGGGCAGGACATGTTGCATGTATGGGGAATGAAAGACATGCATGGAAACTTCATGTAGGAAAGCCAGAAGGAAAATGCCTAGTTGGTAGACCAAGAATGAGGTGGGAGAACAACATTAACTATGATTTGAGGGAAGTAGATTATACAGGGAATGATTGGAAAGCATTAGCTCAGGATAGGGATGTATGGAGGGCTTATGTCCGTGCGGCCATGAACCTACGGGTTCGATAGTGCCAGAGAGTAAGTAAGTAAGTAAAAGTAACCAAAGTATTATTATTACATTGCTCCATTAAATTATATTTACATCATTATTGCAACAAAAAATTCTTGATAATTTGAAATTAATTGATTTCTTATTATTCCTTGTAAATCTAGTTTTCCTTGGTGTTAATGTTGCGTCAGAGTATTACACAGTGCCTTTGTATGCACATTGATACCAAAAAAGCCTAATAAGTTTAACTTGCAATAGACCTACTTTTTACTGGAATGTTGATAAATATTATTACTTTCATATCGGTCCGAATTAAAAATCACTATAGAACACAATATTTAACTTCTTCACATTGACAGATACGCTATGTCACGTGATGTAGAGAAAAAAATTTGTGAAACTTTAAACGCATTTTTCTCAAAACTACTATTTTGCGTATAAACCCTTGCTATTCTAAGCGCCTCATATGTTAAAAACAATTTATAAATTGACTTGGTTAAATGTTTTCATTGCTCCTCATAAAGTTCCTTGTTTTCACGAGACCGGTTTCGAATGCCTTCGACTCCACATCAATCAAACTCCGACTGCTGAAATTTTGCCATTACCTCCATCTTCCAAACTGCCATCGACTGCCGATTTTATGAACTTGGATATTAAATTTTGCTATCCAGGAACTTCAAAATTCATGGATCTACATTTTATTTTAGGAGGTAATACTTTGAGGTTCTTTTAATCAAATTATTTTGAGTCTGCAATATCTTATCTCAATATTAATGTTGATTTGTTCTTGAACATGTTTCGATTAGTCTTCTAATCATCCACAGCATCATGGCCAGACCTGTTCAAGAACAATTCAACATTAATATTCTTCTTCTTCTTAAAATTAATTTGTAGGATTTTCATCCTGTTTATTTCCAAAATCACTCCTCAGAGGAAGACGTATTGGATGTGCATTCACAATCTATCCATCTCTTGGCTGGTCTCCCTTTTGTTCTTCTCCCATCCATTGATCTATCTTCTTTAGCTCTTTTTGCAAGTTGTTTTCTTCCATTCATTCTATATGACACTTCCAGTATTTTCGTCTATCTATAATAAATTTGGTTATGTCTCGAATATGACATTTGTCTCTAATTTGTGTGTTGTGTATTTTATCAAATAATGTTTTCTCCTGAATAGTTCTTAAGATTTTCATTTCACATGTGCTTATTATTTGTTTAGTTTTTGTTGTATCAGCCCTAGTTTCTGCTCCATATACAATAACTGGTCGAACTATCATTTTGTATATGCAGGTTTTGCCTTCTGTTGACATACGTTTGTTGTGTCAAATTAAATCTTTCATATATCCTGATGTTTGTGCTGCTTTATCAGCTTGTTTCTTTACATTTTTTTTAATTTTTAGTTTGCTATTAATACACCTAAATAATTAAATTCTGATACTTGTTCTATAATTTTTCTTTCCACTTCTAATTTGCATCTTACTGGTTATTTTGATATTGTTAAGCATTTTGTCTTATTTGTGTTAATTTCCTTATTGTATTTTCTGGCATTTATATTAAATTGATGTAAAGATTTTTGTAAATTATCTTCAGATTCTGAAAGGAGAACGACATCATCTGCATAACTTATTAAGTGAAATCTAGTGTTTCCCATTTTATAACCCAAACGTGGTGGTATGTTTTCAATAATTTTATCTATTATAATACTAAATAAAATGGACTTGAAGAGTCACCTTGCCTGATTCCCTTTGTGAGCATTATTTTTTCAGTTTGCTGTTCTTTTACTTTGATTACTGTTTTGCAGTGTGTGTTAATTGATATTATTGCTCTAATCAGTTCGTTAGGAATTTCATTCTCTCTCAAGATATGTACAACATCTTCAAGCTGTACTCTATCAAAAGCTTTCTTCATATCTATGAAACATAAGAATACTAGTTTATTGAATTCCTATGATTTTTCCGCAATTTGTCTAACTATGTAAATTGCATCTAATATGGATCTATTTTTCCGAAATCCTTATTAATATTGAGATAAGACATTACAGACTCAAAATAATTTGATTCATGGATCTGTATTTGTTCTTCTGAATGTACATCTTTTCCCAAACTGTTAATTCCAAAGGCTACTCTAAATGATTCAAAAGTTTAATTTCTTTTCCAATTATGCGATTCTCTAGTATCTATTGCAATTGCTTTTTTTTTTTTTTTTTTTCATTTCACCACTTTTAGTATTCTTAAAGTGTTCTTTTGTATGAGCCTCTAAATTCCTTTTAGTTTTCTGTATATACTTTCTTGCCATCATTGCAACTAATTTGATAAATTCTAGATTTCTTAATATCTGGGACATTTAGGGTCGGATGCAAATACATTAGTCTCTATTCAAATTACTTCCAATCACTGGTGAGCTGACTCACCGTGAGCAAGTGCAAAGATCGAATTAGCTACCCACAAACTGGTTATGCATGAAAGTCGCAGTTTTCGTAATATTGGCAAGAAATTACCCAGAATTCTCACCGATAAAACCACTTTCATTATTTTCATCTGCTATAGAGGAACGCATTTACGCTTGTGTCCCACAAATAATACCATATACGACGTCTGCGTCGCGCAATATTACGCCGATTCTCCTGTTCTTCCAGTTGAATTCTTTGGTAGACTTTATCAAATTCCCCTTCTCCGCGTATACCGAAAACATGATCGAAGTCTCCAAGGTCCGACATCTTGGATAAAGCGGCAAGGTTTCAAACTACATCGGTTACCATCGGTTCCCTTCAGGATTCTCACGATAAGTTTCTATCTTAAGTTATGATCTTAAGTTACCTCGTCAGGTAGCTTACGAATTTCAACAATTATTATCGCATGAATGGATTTCTGAGTAAGCAAAATCGTATTAGGATAAAACTTTCTCAGCAGAGAATGCCTTTTACGATCTAATGCGTTCAAAGATTCGACCCTAAGTGTTTTATTAGTCATTAGAAGATTACCCAGTTTAATTCGTGCCAATATAATATTCAATTTATTAAATAGTTTTTTAAATTTCCTGTGTGTTCCAGGATGATAAGTAATTTGCTTGGAATCTTTTTTTTGTTGTTTGAATTTCCATAACTTATTAATTATATAAATTGAAAATTCAGCAATTGCATCTCATAGTGTACTAGAAAATCACATAATTGGAAGAGAAACTAAACTTTAGAAACATATATAATAGCCTTTAGAATTAACAGTTTGGGAAAAGATATACATTCAAAAGAACACATATAGATCTATGAATTTTAAGTTCCACCGGCAAGCAAAATTTAATCTCAAAGTTCATAAAGTAGCACTGTTGGCATTTCAACAATCAGAGTTTGACTGATAATGGAAGCAAAGACATTTGAAACAGGTATCGTGAAAACAAGGAATTTTATGAGGTAAGATGAAAAACATTTAATCGATTCAATTTATAAATTATAAATTACATCATATTATTACTTCCCACTGTAATTTTGATTAAGGCTCGTATCTATGAATGCGTCATGCATAAAAGACATACTCAGGTATAAATAATTGAGTAAGTTCCATCCAAAGATATTTTGCATACTCAAGAATCTGTTCATGTGATAATAATTGACAATTCAAGTGGAAATTCTATAAGCTACCTGGTGAGGTGACTTTGAGCTATCAAGCATGAAATTATGATTGCTTCAATGTATATTTTTTCTTAATTTCATAAAATATTTATGTCATTGTCTGTTACGTCTTATATGTCTCATTTTTAAATAAATCATTTAATATTGTACGTTTCTTGAAATATGACATAAACATTTTAAGGTTAGGCCTAATAATACATACGAAACTTGGTTAAAAATTAATCTTTAATAATTAGATGAATGAATCACAGTAATATAATGTACGGTTAAAAACTATAATATAGTTACCTTGTAGGTCCGTCTCCTCAACTCAAGTTCTTTTAAAACTCTGTAGGCCTTTCGGGACTAATCCCATCATCAGCAGAAAGCATTAGGTCTGTTCTTGTTGACCCTTGTTGAAGCACTGACTTGGTTGTGAGAATTTTGTACAGAGGATTGTGTGGATTAGGTGTGTATTCATTGAGAATCAGGTTGTTGTTGATTTCTCTTAGGATTGCGATTTGCTCTAGTATATTTATTCTCGTTGGAATGTTTTCTCTATGTACTATTGTGAGGGTGTTATCGATGTTATGCATATGGTGTCCAGCTTGAATTACATGTTTTGCGTAACTTGATTTTCCTCCATTGTAAATGAAATCTCTGAAATGTTCCTTGAATCTAATGTTGAAGCTTCTGTTAGTTTTCCCAATGTAGAATTTATTGCAGTCTGTACATGTTAATTTGTAGATGCCTTTATTGTTGAATTCATCTATTTCTTCGATGTTGTTGTTTATTAAATTGTTTAATTTGTTGTCAGTTCTGTAGGATATATTAATATTCTTATCGAGCTTTTTTAGTGTGTTGGCCAATTTTAATGTTTCTTTACTAGTGTACGTGAGAGTTATCCATTTCTTGTTGTTGTCATTGGATTCTATTTCAAGTTTGGTTATGTTGGTAATGTTGTTTTTTTTTTCTTTTTTGTTTGTTTATAATTCTATTTATTATTTGTTTGTTGTAGCCGTTAATTTTTGCCATGTGTTTGATGTAATTTAATTCTTTATTATAATTGTCTTTATTTAGGGGGAGTTTTAACATCCTATTTGTTAGGCTTTTGAATGTACTTATTTTATGTTGAAAAGGATGTCTCGATTTATTGTTTATGGCTAGTGTGTTGCTTGTCGGTTTTCGATAAATGCCAATTTCTATTTTGTTGTTGGTGAAGTTTTTTGTTAGTGTTTCTAGTATCGATAGTTGAATGAATGATGTAATAATAGTAATAGTTATACATGGGTTTAAGCCTTATTAGTGCTTTTGTTTGTTAAATAAATAATAATGAATTACATAACAGCATTTTTTATTTAGTTTTTAATGGTGCGATAATACAAATAATAAAGAATTAATAATTCATTTTTAAAATAAATCAGTATAAAACGGAAGTCTAAAATAATGATTTTTCTATTATTTTTATGTAATTATAGTAAGTAACACATGAGTTTAGGCTTTATTGACACTTTTGTTTGTCAAATTATTAAAAATGAAGTACATAACAGCAGTTTTACTTAGGTTTTAATGGGCAATAATACAAATATTTATTTTTAAAAAATAAATAGGTATCAATCTGTAGTCTAAACTAACAACATAATAACAAAATTTATTTATAACGAGGATGGTACTCTGTGAAAATAATTTAACATATTTAAGAAATATTACGAGAAATTAGTTTATGTCTATTTTTCAATTTTTTTAGAGACTTTCATAATATGTATGCGAGTACTTTTCACAAAATGATCTATGGTAATTAATTTTTATAAAGAATTGTCGTTCATGGGTTAATGATTGATAGGGGTATTTCATTATATCCCAGTATAAAATCATCGCAACATTACTAAAAAATCTATCTCAAAGTCTAATACTTGTTATCATAGAGAGCCTAAATTTTTTCCATTACATTATAACTCTGTCAAATATTGCAATAAGATATATATATTTTTTTAATTTACACAAGTTATTAGATAAACACTGTATGAATTTTTTTCAGCAGACATAAAAATCTTTGGAAATATTGCATTTATGTAACACTGGGTTAATATCCCTATCAAACAACAGTACAGTATATTTGCACATGCAATTAATCCAGATATTTGGTATCTACTTAATCTCCAATTCCATGGCACGAGAGGTCTAGAAGGCCCTTGACCTACCTTCTGGCTTCACATCCACATGTGTAAATCACAGAGGTGGACAATCATCTAGCCAATATTAGGGTGAGATGTAGTCAGCATATCAGATCCCCAGTCATTATAGCTGGAACCGCTACTTATTTTAAATTCCAGCAATGTTAGTTGGGCACTGGTCTCATATTGGCCAAAGATAATTGAAAAAACATTCTGCTCTCATGGGGATTTGAACATGCACCAATGCATCATGTGTTAAACTGCTTGGCTATACAGAACTACTCACTTAATCTTGTCAATACACCTCTTATATGTGGATTTAATAGCTCAAAAAAAAAATTATTATCCCATGAGGTTTTAACCTCAGATCTGCAGATCAACTGGCTGGTGTGTTACCATCTGACCTAACATAAGAGTATTCGGTTAATGCAGATATATAGGATTAAACAGTGCTACTAATATGCAGTGTGCCACATTATGCCTTTGTTAACTGCAGCATAATTATACTTCTTCTTCCTTTCATATGATTGACCTAGGGGTCTGTTACGGTCTCAATCCAATGTCTGAAGGGTCTGCCCAAAGATAATAATTATACAAACAGAGCAAATCTGCTTCAGATACATCATTTTCAAATTCATAACATTTGCATACAGGAAAGAGGATGATAATTTAGCACTCAGCAAATCTCATTTAAAAACCATTTGTCATAAAACTGATTTTTTTAAAATTGTGTGACAAACAATTTATTAAATTTTAACATCCATTTGTGACTCTTAGCATAATAGATTCTAGTATTATCAATATTTCTATTTTATTTAAAAAAATAACAAATAGAAACTCTAATTATTAAATTAATATTGAGAAGCTAAAGCTATTACTATGATAGAAATAAGTAAATTAATGAACTCAATTAAATTATTGTTCTCTTTACCATTGAGAAACTCTAATTGTTTAAGGCAAGCCGGTGCTGTGTTTCCTCTGCTATTCAATTCTGTACTAGAGCAGGTAATCAAATCTCTAAGATGATGAAAGAAGAGGTATAATTAAAATGGTATTAACCCAATGAAGACACATTTAAAGCGCCTGGTACATTCACTGGAAACCCATTTAAATCTCCCCAGCGCTTCTCTGGCTGCATTTGATTTTAAATCAGAATACCCAGACCATGCGTACTGCGTTCTATCACAAATTAATTTCAGATGCATTATTTACCCCTGTTTTTTCTTGTAGTATTTTGTACTTTTAAGAATAGCAAAGGAATGTGGCCGCCTACAACCCTCTTTTGTTCAATTTAACCCTTATCTATTGTTAGTTTCAAGGCTGTGAAAGTTGACAAACATTTCAAAAACCATCTTTTACTATCATTTCTCGGTCATTACATTTAAAGTAAACACGAATCATATGTTCTAACAGGGAAAAAAAAAATATATATAATACAGTATATTATAAAAATAAATTAAACTAAACATATAAAAACATAGGCTTATACGTTATCAAATCATAGAAAGTTCTTGCTATACATATTCTCAAATTATCGATAATGTTAAAAACTATTTTTCTGTAGCCCTTTACAAAAATCTCCTCATTACTGGAAAACAAGCCACTACCTTTTCATGTTGATCTTCTCCACACGATCCCTGGTTGCACAATTTATAATATGATATTCCAAATCACGCCGTTTTATTCCATTTAGAGAGTTTGAAATGTACTTAAGCCAGTCTACCTTGAAATTCCATAAAGGATTCATCAAGTGAAATGTCTTCACTTGGAACATACAAGGACAGAAAAATTGTATTCAAATACTCTACCACTGGTCTAATTTTGTAAATTCTGTCATCTCTAATTATGGATTCTTTATCTTTGAGTGAAGAAACCTCGAAATTAGGAATAAACCTTTGAAGGGCATAGTTTTGCTGTATATGGGCATTTCTAAAATTGCTCTATTGCTCCAGAACCATTTTATGTTAGGTTTTCTAACTTGATTTATTAGGAAGCATAGTGCCAAATAGTCCTTCACTTCATCGGGGGTGTTTCTAAAAAAGTAAATTTACAACCATGATATTCGAAAAAAAAACATTGAAACTACATATATATTTTACTGTAATAAATACCCAAGAAAAATATTATTCTATAAGTTAAGGTAGAATGTTTTTTATCACTTACCTCATATTTTTCTTCTTATTTGATTATAAACTAGTTTCGGAACATAGTTTCTGTTCCATCCTCAGTATCGTCATGACCGTTGTTCTGTCGTCTTGAAGAGCTGTCCTTCTCTCCTTCCATTGGCTGACTGAAAAACCTATGTTCCGAAACTAGTTTATAATCAAATAAGAACAATATGAGGTGAGTGATAAAAAATATTCTACCTTAATTAATATACCTCATAGTGAGAATTCCTAAAATAAGTAATTATTCTATAATTTATATATACGTTAATCCATCCATAGTAATTCTGCCCAAGGGCAGGTCTTTCACTGCAATCATAGCATTTTCATGCTATGATGGCCATATGATTTCGGAGACCGTTTTCCTGACATTTGTCTTACAGGTGAGGAAAAACCCCAATAAAAAACCCACCCAGAAAAACGGCCCTAAGAGTCAGTTTCTCCAACAGAGGTAACTGTACTACACCAGTTTAAGCTACACATTATGCAGGGAAACTCAGCTACCACTGTTGGTGAATCCAGCTAATGTGCGTTAAGTGAATTGTATGGGGGAAAATGGTACATGTGTAGGAATTTAAAGATATGGATGAGTTATAAAAATAATGTAAATAAGAACAATGTATGAGAATTTGTGTGTCTACAATTTTACATTTAAAAAATATATATAGGCCATTTTTATTCCTTATTATAAGGAAAATAATTGAATGAACCAATCTAGAAAAATCCTTAAGTCACAATTTAGTCTATTGAAATATTTAAGATTGAATATTGATAAATTTAATAGGAATGGATTAGTGACATTTATAAAGTAAATTTCAAATTTAGTAAATAAATAAGGTGAGTCTGTTGAATCTTATCTCATAAAAGTTGAGTTCTTTTACAACATGTTTCAAAATACATGTCCACAAATATAATATCATACTTTAAACTACTACTACGTCACTTTGCATAATCATATCTAAATGAAATTGGTGACAATCAAAAGAAAAACTCAAAAAGTTTCAATGCATGTTAACATTGGAGAACAATACAGATACTAAACTAAATTTAATCATATTTTTTTGTGGTCGATATGTGTTCATTTTTGGATATTTAGCAGACAGGTTAAATGTGAATGTTTGCTGTGCTTTTGAAATTGTGTTGTTATTAAATAGGTTATGAGATACGTTTTAAGGAGTTATGGCGAATCCCCAAGAACGTAGTTGGTGTGTTTTGGGATATCACACTACGCAGAGTCCTGTGCTGGTCCAGCGTGCTTTTAGTCAAAGGTTTCAACATCAGGCTCCTTCACAGAAGTCAATTTTGAAGTGGTACCGTGATTTTATGGATCGTGGCTGCATATGTATTCAAAGGAAAGGCCATTCAAGGAGACCATCTGTCGACACAGGAATTGTGGATCAAGGGCGGGAGGCATTAATGCGTTAGTCCCAAGAAGTATGTCCGTAGAGCTAGTCAACACTTAAACATCCCTAAATCCGCCTTTTCTAAGATCCTACGTACACGACTGAAGTTCCACCCCAACAAACTACAATTACTGCATAGGTTGAAACCTGATGACCATGCAAAGCGATTAGATTTCTCTGAACATTTCGTGACACGAATGGAGGACAATGCAAAACTGTCAGAAAACATAATTTGCAGTGATGAGGTAACTTTCCACGTTAGTGGAAAAGTGAACAGGTATGATGTTAGGATTTGAGGGAGTGAGAATCCAAACACCATTGTGGAAGTTGAAAGAGACTCCCCTAAAGTGAATGTCTTTTGTGCCATATCAAAACGTAAAGTCTATGGCCCATTTTTCTTTCTAGAGGCCACTGTCAACGGTGCAAATTATCTTGATATGATCACTGAATGGTTGTTTCCACAATTAGAACAAGATGAAGGCTATGAATATCTTTTCCAGCAAGATGGAGTACCTCCTCATTGGCATTTGCATGTTTGGGAGCATCTGAATAACCGTCTTCTAGGAAGATGGATTGGACGTGCTGGAGATGATGAAAATGTTTTCTACAAGTGGCCGCCAAGGTCACTTGACTTGACGGTCTGTGACTTCTTTTTATGGGGTTACATAAAGGATTGTGTTTATGTACCCCCCATTGCCTCAAAACCTGCAAGAAATCCAGCTGTTCATATCATTGCTGCCATCCAGTCCATTTCTTCACATGTGTTGGAGGGTGTGTGGCATGAATGGGAATATTGCCTCGATGCTTGCAGCGTCACTCGTGGGGGCTACATTCAATGTCTATGAGGTATAGCAAAAACTTTCTGAGTTTCTCTTTTGTTTGTCACCAATTTAATTTAGATATGATTATCCAAAGCGACGTTGTAGTAGTTTAAAATATGTGGATATTATTTGTGTATACGGTGTACTTATGTCCTAAAATAACTCAATTTTTATGAGCTAAGATGCAACATACTCACCTTAGTTGTTATGATGAACCTTATAATATTACTTCCTATTGTAATTTTATAATAAATTCAAATGTAGAACTTTAAGATGTATTAAAAATTTAACATTTATCTAACAAGATGATAACAAAATATAACTCAGTCAAATGCCATAAATTCATGAAAAGTAATGGCGATTTTTAAAATTGGATCATACAGAAGAATTTTTGGCCTGCTATTTTTTTTAAAACAAAAATCTATGCTCATAGATTTAATCTACTGCCTTGTCTTTCTTTCAAATAAATATGAATAACAAGATTATTTTTTTAAATACATTTTTTAGCAATAAATCGTATATAAACTCCATACATCCATATTCTGAACTATTGTTTTCCAATTATTGCCTGTATAATATTGACCTCCCTCAAATCATGGTTAATGTTAATCTCCCATATCATTCTTGGCCTGCCTACTGGGTGCTTTCTCTCTTGTATTCCTACAAAAAATTTCTATGCCTTTCTTTCATTCCCCATTTTGCATCACATGTTTTGCCCTTCTCAGTCTAAGAGATTTAACTGTTATTATAATATCTAATAATTATAATTCCTTGGGTGTGACAGGCCTAGAAGGCCCTTAGCCTACCATCCGGCTTCTGGCCTCACATCCATATGTGTCAATTGTAGGGGTAGATGATCATCTAGCCAGTGTAGGGGTGACATGTGGTCAGCATGTCGAGTCCCACAGCCGTTATAGCTGGTTTTCTCAACCTGGAACCGCTACTTATTTTAGCTACCCATATGCCTCACAATGCTGGGTGGGCACCGGTCCCATATTGGCCGAAATACCATGAGAAAATTTCTTCCCCCATGGAGACTCGAAACAGCGTAAGTCCTGTAGCTCTGTGCCAAGGCTTCCTGTCTTAACCATTCGGCTACGGCATGGGACATTATTATATCTGGTTTCCCATAAGTATCATGTAGCTTGCTCTTATATAGTTTTCACTATTCAGCTGTCTGTCTTTCTTTGATTAAAATGACAACTTTTTTCTCAAGTGCATGTAATATTTACTACTCCATTAACATTAGAGACAATATTTTGCATACATGTAGTATAATTGTTTTGTAAGTTTTTAGTTTAATATTTTTTGAGAGAAGTTGAGATGATGACAGTTCCTCTAATGCACAATAGCATGGGCTAATAGAATTAAGCCTATGTTTGAATTCTCTTCACACCTCATTGCTGTTTGTATTTATTGTTCCTAAGTATTTGAATTCTGCTATTTCTTCAAAATTTCCCTTTCTTTTTATTAAGTGCAAGAGTAATAAACTGTAGTGATAGAGTAGATTGTGCCATAAAGTGAAGACTGTATTACCACAGTGACCTTAACCAGATAAATAAATCCAAATTATTTATGTCTATTATGTGTCCATGTTTTCCAGGGCATGGCATCGCTGCAAGGAGATGCAAGTAGTAGAGGTGAAGCTGCCACCTGGCTTGGAAGGAGTAAGTTTACTTTGTTGAAATGGTTTGATTAGACATTTCTTTTTTTTTTGTGAAAGTTAGAATTTTGAAATGTTAGTTTGTGTTACAGGAAAAGGAAAAGGAAGAACATGAATACTGGCCTACAGATAACAGAGACCATCTAGCAGGCAAACCTCGTTCCAATACATCAGCAGATGAAGAGGTAATAACCTTTTTAATATGCAACCCTAGAGATTTGAAAAAAAAAATAATTCAATCTATATGATCTTGAAGTACACTCTGCATAGATTGGTTTGAACCCTAAAAGAAATCAACATTTATTATGATACTTTATAATCTTGTTACATTTAGGGTCGTATGCAAATACATTACTCTCTACTCAAATTACTTCCAATCACTGGTGAGCTGAGATCGAATTAACGGCCGCCTTAACCGGTCATGCATGAATGTTGACGTTTTTTGTAATATTGGCAACGAATTACCCAGAATTCTCAGCGATAAAACCACTTCTGTTATTTTCGTCTGCTATAGAGGAATGCATTTATGCTTGCATCCCGCAAATAATACCATATAAAAACACGTCTGCGACGCGCAATATTACGCCGATTCTCCTGTTCTTCCAGTTGAATTCTTTGGTAGACTCTATCAAATTCCTCTTCTCCGCGTATACCGAAAACATGATCGAAGTCTTCAAGGTCCGACATCTTGGATAAGTTTCAAACTACATCGGTTACCATCGGTTCCCTTCGGGATTTTCACATAAGTTTATATCTTGAGCTACGATCTTAAGGTACCTTGTCAGGCAGCTTTACAATTATTACCGCGTGAATAGATTTCTGAGTAAGAAAAATGTGTTTGAATAAAACTTTATCAGCAGAGAACGCCTTTTACTGTCTAATGCGTTCAAACATTCGACCCTTAATGTAACATGAAGGGTCCAGGGGAAAAATGATAAATGTCACATTAAACTCAAACTGAGATAAATGAATTTTAAGTTTTGAAACGCTATATCATTTCCCTGTACACATTATTTTCAAAGCCTTATAAAACGTAACCCATAGCTTCTTTAAACAGTTTTCGCCTTTTAAATGTTACTAGGGAACAGTACAAACACTAAAAATATGAAACCTCAGTTTTTGTGACTTTGTGACATTCATCGTTTTTCCCCTGGACCCTTCATATGTTAAAAGTATGCTAACATCTTAATGTGCTAAAATTTGAATGTGATGTAATGGTCTCACCTAGCAATTAGTGAAAAATTCACATGTTGCTTGCAGGTGCTAAAAAACGCAAAAAAATTGAGAGGGAATGACTTATTTATCGAGAATTTTAATGCGATGTCTTCTTCATCTAGTCTTGTTTCTGTGTTCCAGGAGTCAATTTTTTTAGACAAATATTTCCATTTATATCAGTCATTTCATGTCTCCTCTTTTATCATTTCTATCCATTCAACTCCTCTTTTACTGACATTGTGCTTAACTTATTATTCCCATTTATATCTTGGTTGACCTCTTGGACTCCTCTCTGCTAATCTAAATTCCAGTGTTTGTCTTCATATCCTTCCAGCATTCATTCTTTTAATGTGACCTTTTAAATACATTCATTATACACTTTTACACAAAGATGCTTCTGGATTGTTTGTAACTTTATCATTGGTAGTATGAACATATTAACCTTAACATTCTTATAAAATTAGTGAATTTTAAGAGAAAAATATCTCATCATAACAAAACAAAGCTTGGAAAAAAATTTACACAGTATTTTATTAAAACATAAATATTGATTTTTTAAAAATAAAAATATAATATTACATATTTCGACTATTTTTACTACATATATATGCACATATTTGGAGATTAATATAATATAAAATTCCGGATTGTAGTTATGATGTAAAGGTGGCCATTACATATCGTTGAAAACTTGGCAGAAATTCCATGCTAATTGTTTACCCCAAGGGATCCGAAGCCCTATAGTGTCTCACTTTATAATAGAAATATGATAATACCACATAGTTGAGCATTTTGCAGACTGCTTCCCCCATTTCTTCAACATTGGTCTGATCCTAAATACAGGGCTAACAGTAATCACACCGACAAACTTCAGGGACTGATTCCTGACTGGAAATGAAGGAAAAAAGGTCCTATAATCATATGTCGGGAAATGAAGGTGTGGATGCAATGACAAAAAATTGTCCCGGCACACAGTACATAGCATAATCACATCTGCGTCACAACAGATGTTCAACCTGGCCTCCATGGGATGTAATTCACACCTCGTATCATGGATTGCCTCACTATTTTGCATATTCTGGCTTCTCTCCGAATTTGTCACATGCGACGAGGACATGCTGTTGAAGGGTATGCACATCAGGAACTGGTTCAGCATACACAAAACTTTTCAGATCCCCCCCCCCCCAGAGGTAAAAATCCAGAGAGTTTAAGGGTCGTATGTTAGAACATTACTCTCTACTCAAATTACTTCCAATCACTAGTGAGCTGATTCACCGTGAGCAATTGCTGAGAACGAATTAACGGCCGACTTATCGGTCATGCACGAGAGTCGACGTTTTCGTAATATTGGCAACGAATTACCCAGAATTCTCAGCGATAAAACCACTTCCGTTATTTTCGTCTGCTATAGAGGAATGCATTTATACTTGCATCCCGCAAATAATACCGTATACAAACACGTCTGCGACACGCAATATTACGCCGATTCTCCTGTTCTTCCAGTTGAATTCTTTGGTAGACTCTATCAAATTCCTCTTCTCCGTGTATACCGAAAACATGATCGAAGTCTTCAAGGTCCGACATCTTGGATAAATGTTGGATAAAGCAGCAAAGTACATCGATTACCATCGGTTCCCTTCGGGATTTTAATTTGAGTTGCTCATTTAAGCTACCTCCGCAGGTAGCTTACAAATTTAACATATTATTATCGCATGAACAGATTTCTGAGTAAGCAACATCGTATTAGCATACAACTTACTCAGCAGAGAAGGCATTTTACTGTCTAATGCGTCCAAACATGCGACCCTAAGTCTGGTGATCTAGCAGGCCATGCAACAGGGCCAAGAGAATAATATCATTCATCAGTGCCATCTACCATGGCAATGATACATTTATGGACACTTATTCATAGCACATTTTTTCCTCAATTTACAATTAGAAATCAGTCCCTGCAGTTTGTCGGTGTAATTAAAACTCACTCTCTATAATTTATTATAATTTTATAAATGTACATAAAAATCAAATTTTAATGAGTTTAATATTACATATTCTAGAAATGTCCATGTATCCTTACATATTTTACCTAATACTTCATGTCACAATAGCCATAGAAGCCCTATGAGCCAGCTGCTTGCCTCACATCCACATGTGTTAATCACAGTGGTAAACAATCACTGTAGGGGTGACATGTGGTTAGAATGTTGGGATCCCTAGCTGTTGTAGCTGAATTTTTCAACCTGGAGCTGCTATTTATTTAAGCTACCCAATTCCTTATGATGCTGAATGGGTACTGGTTCTGTACTGGCTAAATTCCATGAGAAAATTTCTTCCCCCATAAGGACTCAAACCAATGCAAGTCCCATAGCTCTGCACCAAGGCACTCCGTACCTTGAACAGCTTGGCTATGGCACAAGTCATTTTACCTAATATTACATAATTATGTACACTTAGCATAAAAAAAAGAATGAGCAGACTCTTGATTTCAAACATTTCAAATTTTAACACACGATTCGCATGAGTAAACTGATTGCACTGTAGAGCTGCAATAAGTTCCCCTTCCTTCAATGAAGAACATTCTTTTATGCGCAGCAAGCCAGTGAATGCTTAGCTTAGTGCCTTATGGCTTGCTTCGTATGCAAGAGGTCACGGGTTCAATTCCAGATGAGATTAAGTTTTTAAATTGTTACAATGCTTTTTATTTAATTCTGTCTGTCCACTCTTAAAGGAAAAACTAACTATTTGGAACTATTATTATTATTATTATTATTATTGTTATTATTATTATTATTATTATTATTATTATTACTATTACTATTACTATTATTATTATCGTCTCCATCATCTATGGGCTATTATTAGGCTGGACTTGATCTATATAAACTAAATATTTTAATTGAACAATGAAACTTTTTCCTCACTAATACATAATAAATAAATACATACATATATGAAGCTATATTATCCTTTATTACATAAATTTATGGCACTAATATTATAACATGGTATTGCATATACAATTAAATTTATACTAGCATGTGTTATAGAGTTTTTAAAGGCAGAAATATTATTTAAAATAGTATAAAGTTGACGTAGATTACATTAAACGTTACAGGTTGTATTTTGCAGAAATACAAATAAATAAAAGAAATCATTATTGAGGAATTTTAACCCTGTCTCTTATACATATTTAATCTTTTCAGTGATTAGTTTAATGATTTACACTACCCGAACGTTGGATACTTGTCGTCTAAATCCTAGTTGTCTTGTTTACTTTTACACTATGCATGAGAGTTGAACTTTATTTGAAATGTCGCAATATGAGCAATATTATATATGTCAAACACTCTTAAATATCTAGAAAAATATCTCCTTCACTGCTCTTTAACTATTTAAGACGATTAAAGCCAAATACAGCGCATTTAAAACTTTTAACAAAGTGTTACCTCATGATCCACAGCTTTAGCTCTTTGAGCATGCACAATGGGTCGTAACTAGTGTCTGGATTTTTATGTAATATTAATCTCCAAATATGTACATAAATATGTAATAAAAATAGTCAAAATATGTAATATTACATATTTACTATATAATATCAAAATTTATGTTTTAATAACATACTTATTTCCTTGTCCTAGTTTTGTATTGTTGTGAGATATTTGTCTCTTAAAATGTATTGATTTTTCGTGAATGCTGAGGTTAATACAGGGTTCCCACAAATGCTCTTTCAGGTTTCAAACATGTGTAACTTGCATTTAAATAAACTTACAAACATGAAACTAGTACTAATGGAAAGAGAAACTCAAAAAGTTTTGGTTATAGTATCACAGTTGGCAGCAATGATGTATAATTACATACAACATTGCATATTGTTGAAAGTGAGAAGAAGGCTGGTATTAGATGATAGGCGAGCGTTCTGTGTTCTCGATTATCGTGTTCATCTATCTGTAATTATTGTTTGACATTTTTAAACAAGATTTGATGAAAATTCACCCAGTGGTCCTTCAATTCGTAAGTGGTACTCTGATTTTACGACAAGAGGGTGCATCTGTAGGAGGAAATCTTCTGGACACCCGGCTGTAAGCGAGGCAACTGTAGACCGGATTCGTGAATGTTTTACATGTAGTCCTCAAAAATCAACCATTGCAGCTAGTAGGGAGCTGCAGATCCCTAAATCCACCATATGGAAAGTTCTGCATAAACGTTTGAAATTTAATCCATACCAATTGCAGATACTGCAGTTCTTAAAGGAAGAAGATAAAATGTTGCATCACACTTTCTGTGAGAATATGCAGACTCTCATGGAAACTGATCCTACAAGCCGGAGGGTCGAGGGTTCAAGTCCCGTTGGGGTCAGGATTTTTAAACTGACCAAAACCCTCTGGCGGCACTATGGCCCTGGGGTCGACTCAGCCTCTAACTGAAATGAGTACCAGACGCTTGTTCTGGGGTAAAGGCGGCCGTCACGCAGGGCTGACAACCCGGCGGACATAAAGTGCCGATTGTCTAGAAAAAGTGGGAGCCTTAACCTCCTACTACCCCAAGGGCCTCCTGAGGCCTGTTGTGGGATCACTTTACCTTTAGGGGCACGCCGTAGCGTAGTGGTTAAGGCACTGAGCTACAAGCCGGAGGGTCCAGGGTTCAAGTCCCGTTGGGGTCAGGATTTTTAAACTGACCCAAACCCTCTGGCGGCACTATGGCCCTGGGGTCGACTCAGCCTCTAACGGAAATGAGTACCAGACGCTAGTTCTGGGGGTAAAGGCGGCCGTCGCGCAGGGCTGACAACCCGGCTGACATAAAGTGCCGATTGTCTAGAAAAAAGTGGGAGCCTTAACCTCCTACTACCCCAAGGGCCTCCGGGTCTGTTGTGGGATCACTTTACTTTACTTTACTTTACTTTACTTTACATGGAAACTGATGGGTTTTTTGAATCCGTAGTGATTAGTAACGAGTGCACCTTCCATTTATCAGGTAAAGTAAACAAACATAATGTTAGAATCTGGGAGTCGGAAAAATCCAATACCCATGTGCTGCATGTCTGTGACTCTCCTTAAGTGAGCGTATTCTGCACTTTAAGTCTGCAGAAAGTGTACAGCCCATTCTTCTTTGTAGAGAAAATAATTGGAGGGTGTGAGTGCCTGGATATGCTACAACAATGGCTCCCTGCCTCAGCTGGAACAGGAAATGCCCAACACGATCTTTTAACAGGATGGCACACCCCCTCATTTTCATAACGAAGACAGATTGGAGCTCAACACCAGATTACCCGAACCGATGGATTGGCCGTGTTGGTATTGATGATGAAGAATTTCTTCCTTGGCCTCTGCATTCGCCGGACCTCACACCCCTTGACTTCTTTTTGTGGGGTTATGTCAAAGATCTTGTGTACAAGCCACCTATTCGACAGACCATCCTAGAGCTAAGAAGGCGTATCACAGCAGCCATTGAAACAGTTGACCATGATATGCTACAACTTTCCTGGGCAGAAATGGACTACAGGCATGATGTGTGTCGTGTTACCAACGGAGCTCACGTTGAACATCTGTAAGGTACTGTAACCAAAACTTTTTGAGTTTCTCTTTCCATGAGTACTAGTTTCATGTTTGTAAGTTTATTTAAATGCAAGTTACACCTGTTCGAAACCCGAAAGAGCATTTTTGGGAACCCTGTATATTTATAGTACCAATTATAATGTAACAAGCAATACAGAAATATCTTCACGTAAAAGGTTATATTGAATATATTTAAGACATATTCCAAACCTAAATTAAAGACTAAGGGTCACATGTTTGGACGCATTAGACAGTAAAATGCCTTCTCTGCTGAACAAGTTGTATGCTAATACGATTTTGCTTACTCAGAAATCTGTTCATGCGATAATAATTGGTTAAATTTGTAAGCTACCTGCGGAGGTACCTTACATGAGCAACTCAAATTAAAATCCCGAAGGGAACCGAACGGGAACCGATGGTAATCGATGTACTTTGCTGCTTTATCCAACATTTATCCAAGATGTCGGACCTTGAAGACTTCGATCATGTTTTCGGTATACATGGAGAAGAGGAATTTGATAAGAGTCTACCAAAGAATTCAACTGGAAGAACAGGAGAATCGGCGTAATATTGCGTGTCGCAGATGTGTTTGTATACGGTATTATTTGCGGCATGCAAGCATAAATGCATTCCTCTATAGCAGACGAAAATAACAGAAGTGGTTTTATCGCTGAGAATTCTGGGTAATTCGTTGCCAATATTACGAAAACGTCGACGCTCGTGCATGACCGATAAGTCGGCCGTTAATTCGTTCTCAGCAATTGCTCACGGTGAATCAGCTCACTAGTGATTGGAAGTAATTTGAGTAGAGAGTAATGTTCTAACATACGACCCTAAATGTTAGAACAGAGTGTAATATATATATATAATCTTAACGGTTATTTTAAAATAAATTTACTTATATTTTTAGATGTTTAAATTAATTTATATACAGCTCTCAAAATTTAGTATTACAGTCTTACAGTAATATAGTAATATTACAGTAATGCTTAGTTTTTTTTTTCAATTCAACAATTATTTGTTGCACAGTGTGACACAAGGTGCATACAACACTATTTTATCATCTGTGGTAAATGTATCTTCAGTAATTAGGGCCTTTCCACGACCAATTTTTTACAGACAACAATGAAGCACTAAAAGCCATTTTCATCTGTATTCACTGACTTAACAGTCACAAGATACTAAGTTCAACTTAAATGGTCAGACGAAATTAGAATAGTTCACACTTAATTTTGTGAACCTTACCTGTGATCTATCTTGACATTCCTCACTCCATCCAGAATATCAAAGCCCTGGAAAATATTGTTTTAAACCCTTAAAATGTATTCAATTTTAAAAGAATTATCTTCAACAACATCACAATGTATTTGAACATTGAGGGCAAGAGAGAGAAAGAAAATTGTCTTACACCCTTTTAGATAATAGTTAGGAATAGTAAAAACTATTCACCCTCACACTCACATGCAACACTACCAAGTCCTCTTGGAGATGGGAGGAAAAATGAGGAGGCAAACTTCTTTTAACATTTGATTAGATTTTAAAAGCGTTACAGGTTAGGGAAAAAAAGAATGAGGCTAAGGTTTCTTACAAAATCATAATCCTTAATGAAGGTTTGCAATTTGGGATTTTCGGTATAATTTTTTCCTTGAAGACCATAAACCTTTTGAGAGTTATCAAACTTGAGTGTAGAGTTTAGATTTATGTGAATCATCAACATTTTTGGTGATTACAAAAGAACATATGAAGGAAAAATATGTAATTACATAAGAATCCGGACTCTAGTCATAACAGGGACTCCGCGTTTTGAAGCCGCTCATTTTTTTTTTTTTGTTAAGTGTAGATGTTTTGCCATGTTAATATTATATAAAAATCCTAGCCTTAGTGAAAATACATCGTGTACCTGCTCATTATTATAATTATTAATGTTGTTAGCATTGTTAATACCAGTGCTTTTATTTCTGGCGGTAAGCAACGGTATGCAGTACTGGGACCTTTCTCCTCATGATTAAAAGAAATATATATTTATTCAGAGCAAAATGTATTTTTTCCTGAGAGGCACTGTCTTCACAAATCAAATTTCCTGTTTTATAACTCGTAAGTTGGTATCACACTTTTTTGTTTCATATGTTGGTATCGGAAACACGAAGTTGTGCTCAGTTCACTTCCTATATTAGTTTTTCAGTGTAACAAAAGAGAAAAGTGCTTGGTAGCTGTTCACTATCAACCTAGCTTGAATCAGTGTAATCATTCTTCAAAATGAATAAAATAAGTAGTTTCTTTATGCCAATTAGTAAAAAAAAGGAAGGCCAAAGAAGCACAAACTGTCGAATCTGCACATAGTAATGATGAAAGGGATTCTGAAGAAGAAAAAATCATTTAATCTGAACATGATCAGGACGAGAAAGATTCTGAAGAAGCAGAACTTGTCAAATCTCCACATGGTCAAGACGACAAAGATTCTGACTATGATTGGGCCGAATGTTGGACACTGTTGCAGAAAAATGACTTTTGCCAGAGAAACGATTGGCTGTATGTCAAGAATAAAATGTTTGGCTGTAAATTGTGTCATGATGTTGGAAATCTAGCTGTCGACAAACGAATGGGAATGAAAATTTCAGTGGAGTGGGCAAATGGTAAAAATCAGCTATTTAGGAGAATCTTGGAAACAACAGTTAATGTCACTGAGGGAAAAAATACACAATCATAAGGAGAGTGCGGAGCACAAAGAATGCCAAAAAGTGACATCTGAAGCAAAGGATAAAACATAGAGAAAGTTTTCTTAAATACTTTGTCTCATAATAAGGGGAGATTACATAAAACATTTTTCGAACCGCTTACAAAGTTGCAAAGAAGAACCAATCATTTAACAACTTTGAAGATGAAATAAATTTGCAGGACTTAATGGCATAGACATGGGATATATTCTTCATTCCAAAAATGCATGCATTAACATTGTGAGCCATATCTCAAATGAAATGAGAAAAACATAGTGCAGTACAAGAACAAAGTGTCATTACTAATTGATGAATCTACAACTGTGAGTAACAGATCCACACTGATTGTTGTTATTTGTGCAGTTCTACCTGGACTTTCAGCTCCAGTGAGTCTTTTCCTAGACTTGATAGAATTGTCAGATGTAACAGCTAAAGGAATTCTTAACTATTTAGTCATCTTAATGATTTAGGACTATCTGAAGATTACTTGAAGCAGTATTTATTGTCTGTGACGTGTGATAGTGCAGCTGTGTTATTTGGTGTGCGTAGTCGTGTAAGGAGGCTAATGCAAGAATAGTTTTCTAATATTATTTTCTGGCATTGTGCTAATCATCGCCTTGAATTGTCTGTTAATGACACGGTGAACAGTGTGGCAGGAGTGAATCGCTTCAGGAGCTTCATGGACAAACTTTACGTAACTTATCATGCTTCACCTAAGAATGCTAGGGTACTACAGGCTTCTGCAGCGACTCTAGAACTTGAACTTCTTAAAATTGGCAGAATATTAACACATTGGTGACGGGCCACGGAGATCTCCGTGTTTAAATGGCCAGTGCTAGACGACCGGTCACGGAGATTTCCGTGTTTATGTTTTCTATGGCTTCCCTGCCTCTTCGCTTTTGAATGAGGCATTCAATTTTGTTTTTTCTCATTGTGAAATAAATTTTAGTTGTTTTTGTACCCCTCTCTTCTCTTTTATTAAATTGCCAACTTTACAGAAAGAGTTGTTTACAATTTTATGACAGACGGCTGGTGAAATATGGAATTTTAGTGCGGGTAGTTAGGCGATTACAGGATATGTATGTAACTTGTAAATATATGTTGCAGAGCGGAAAAATTAAAAGAAACTCTATTTTGCATTCTGGAGCCGAATTTATATCTGTGGCATCATGTCCACCAGGATAATTATTTATAATAGTGTGGCTATAGCTGAAAATTTGCTCAAAAGAAAGACGAGAGTTTCTGAAGCAATAAAGATTAACAGAGGGCTTACAAAATCATTTGTGGAAGCAGGAAATAAACTCAAACCAGGAGAAAGTGTTTTTGTAGTAAGGGGGGCCTTTTACTACAAACATCGAAAGATAAAAGAGACGTAAGAATTCGTTAGCACATTGCATCAGGCAACACGAGAGTGGGAGGAGTAAAGTTGTAAAAAATGCCCTATTGAATACTTCAATATAACAAGTAGACCTATGTGAAGGGTGTAGACAGGGCTGACCAGTACGTATCATATTACTCCATCCTTAGAAAAATAGTGAAATGGTGCTAGAAAGTTGTATTGTGGCTTCTGAATTGTGCACTCTTTAAATGCTTTCAGGGTCTATAAATTTCAAAATTCTAACAGCAAAATGTCAAACAGAAGTTTTTTGCTTGAAACAGCCTCTTGTTTGGCAGTCGTGAAATTAGGAACAGATGACAGGGAAGACGAGTAAAAACAGAGAGAAAAGAAACCACTTCTAGGAGACCACCTCACGACCCACCAGGGAGGCTAAGACATTAAGAAAAATAAATTAATACCAACTGTGATTGGAAAGAAAAAAAATACCCTCCAAACTTTGCCGCATTTTTAGTGAACACAAGAAAAGAAACTCGCTACATATGTTCTTTTGCCCTGTGCCTTTACATAAAGGGAAATGTTTCCAACGCTATCAAACCCTCAATTTCTACTAGAACGTCTGGTGAGAACACTAATAAAGATTTACTTATGCATTATTGTTATTGACTGTAAATATATTGATGTAAAAGCCACACTGTGCTAGCGCGGTTTAAAATTTAAAAGTCCACCCTACTGACAGATGTGTCCGGTCCAGCAGCGGTGGGTGGAACGCAGAGCGGTCGGTCACCAATGTGTTAAGCACTCGATGGGTTGCATCTGGCTTTTGCACCGTTTCTGCAGTGTGGCAAGACTTTGAAGCTCTCATCTATCACTTTCAAAATGCAAAAGAAGACAGTTAAAGAAGCAAAACAGATCGCTATCTTTATGAGGGTATTTTGAGGAATATAGCATCATGCGAGTTTGTTCTTGATTTGGGCCTTATGTGTGATGCTCTCCAAGAACTTAGCAAACTAAGTTTACAACTACAAGAGACAAATATTGACTTGTGCAAAGCACACAGGAACATGCTGAATACTGAACAAATATTTGAGGAAAGAATTGAAAATCCTGGTCCATACTACAGTATATCTCTTCAAAGTAAGGAGACTATGAAGTTCAAAGGGATTGAACTCCACAAAAATGAAAGACACAGTCCTGCATTCAGTTCAACTGATTTTTATAAAAGTCTGAAAGGAGCGTCTGCTTGAAGGAGATGATGCTGATTTATCTGAATGTGCCAAGGTTTTTGATTCCAAGTATTGGCCAGAAAATCCTGGGAAACATCTTTCATTTGGTGAAGTTGAAACTAAAAATTGGCACGAAAATTCCGCTTAAATGAAAGAGAAGCAGTTCATGGTTTTCATGAATATCTTCAAGAAAATAAATTTCCGGATATACTACTTCCTCTGACGCACACACTGGGCACAATTGCAATACGTTTTCAGTGAACATGAAAGGGGTTTCTCTTATAGTTACTTCAACTAGGTCATCTATGCTTGTAAGGACAACTTCTGCACTGCTGTTCATCAGGATAGTAGGGCCTTCTCTCACTCAATTCAAACCTAGCAAATATGTAGACTCATGGCTGCTTCAAGGACATCATTCTGCAGTTGATACCAAAAGCAAGAAGCAATCTAGAAACGATAAGTGTACATTGGAGGACATGTTAAAATTGTGGAAATTACTAGAATGACATCCTCTGTGAGTACCAGCACCTTCTTTTCCAGAAAAGAAAAGCACTGGTTAATACCATTGTTACTACTACTGTAAGTATTATTATTCATAATACTATTTGAGATAGAAATTAAACATTGTCTTAATTCTGGAAATACGTGCTATTATACATCATAGAGACTCTTGACATCCCAACTCCTTTCAAAAATCGTTTAACTGAAAATATATAAAACTATTATTCTACCAGTTATATTATATGGATGCGAAACATGGACTCTTACTTTAAAGGGAGGAAAGGAGATTATGAGTATTTGAGAATAAAGTTCTTAGGAAAATTTATGGACCAAAGAGAGATGAATAGACAAGTGAATGGAGGAAACTACATTACAGTGAACTATATGGTCTTTATAAGAAGCCAGATATAATAAGAACAGTTAAGCCTCATAGACTACGATGGGCAGGACATTTGTCACGAATGGGAAATGAAAGATGTGCATGGAAGCTTCTTGTAGGAAAACCAGAGGGAAAAGCCCAGTTAGTAGACCAAAAATGAGGTGGGAAAATAACATTAGCTATGATTTGAGGGAATGATTGGAAAACATTAGCTCAGGATATGGATGTATGGAGAGCTTATGTCTGCACAGCCATGAACCAATGGGTTTGATAGTGCCAGCAAGTTAGTTAATACTACTTGAGAAATCACTAATATCCCTTGGATTAATAATATTTTTCATTAGAATGTAATTGTTCATAATGATCTTTAAATGTTTAGTGAATGTTTTTGTACATATATTGAAGGAAAAAGTTATTCCACTACAGGCCTTCGGAAGCCCTTAGAATAGTAGATTGTTAAAGACTTACTTTCCAACAAAAAAGGCACAAGAATCATCTTGTTTGTCAGCCCTAGGTGATAGTCGACGTTACCCTAGAACATGCTTTTGATATACATTTCAGTTGTAGGCTAAGTCGACTCCAGGACCATGGTGCCACTAGAAGATCTTAGGCCAGTTTAAAAACTCAGACTCTTTTTCGGGAATTGAAAAACCACATGAAGTTGTGTAAAAAAGTATAACAAATTAAAAGGTATTTAATATTTGTAGGAAATAACACTATGAAGTTTCTTTTAATTATTATGAGTTAGTTATTTTGACTCACCTCATATTTTTTTATATTCTACAGACCATAGTTTTGTCACATTTATGTGACATTGTTGATGAATTCTAACTGTTGTAATTGTGGTTGTTGGTCCTGTATGTTGATATCTGCTCCCTCTGTTGGCTGACTGATGAACTTCCAAATCAAATTTTTTTCCCTTTCCCTGGGAATTTCAAAATTCACATTTTTCTCCTTATTCATGTGGATCTAAATGTTCTCCCAAATTGTGAGTTCCTTAGATTTATCTGACTATTTCAGTAATTTGGCCTTAGTTTTGATTCTGTGTTTTTATGACCATGCATGTGCAGCTATTGCAGACTTTTCTATTTCCCCCATTTTTAATATTACTAATGTGTTCTTTCACTCTTGTATCCAATTTCTTTTATTGTTTTTCCAATGTATATTTTTCACAATCTTTACAATCAGTTTGATAAATCCCTGATTTGTTGCCTTCATCAATCTTTTCATTTTTGTTGGTTTTAATCAATTTATTCAAATTGTAATCAAATTTTGACACAAGCAGCAAATGAAAGCCTGGGTATAAAAACTAAATGGAATCGAAAAAATGACTATGGATATGGGATGAAAACATCAAAAAAGTAATTGATGATAAATGTGAAACATACAAAAAATTTTTGTCTACAAAAAAAGATGAAGATAAATTAGCGTATCATAGGAAGAGAGCCATAGCTAAAAATTAAGTTCATAAAAAACATAGACAAAGCTGGGAACAGTTTGTATCATTTTTGGAAAATTATATCACTAGGCCTCAACCAAAAATATATAAGATTTAAAAAATTTAAATAATTATTCAAAAGAAAATGCACATTTAAATTGTATATCTAAAGAATCTTGGCTTAACTACTTTCATCATGTATGGACACAAAAAGATGATTTATTACAAATACCGATCTCTAATAACACTGCTTTGGAACAAATTTCTATAGATGAATTAACTGATGTTGTTAAATCATTAAAAAGTAACAAAGCTCCCGGAGAAGACCACATTAATCAGGTATTATTTAAATTTTCAACTAAAAAATGTTTAGACAGATTTCTTATTCTCCTTAATATGATATGGGAAGGACGAGAACCACCACAACGCTGGAACAAATCCATTGTAATACCAATCTTCAAAAAAGGCAGTCGCCAAACTCAGCTCACCAGTGATTGGAAGAAATTGAGAAGCAACAAATGCATGCGGCCTTAAGTATGAAGGCTGTTCAATAAACAATGATTGTTATTATTTTTTTGACAACATAATTTTACTCATCCATACGATTTTCATGGTCCTTCTCAGAGTAGTATTTTGTTGGATGCAATCAGATTATCCCAGTATTTCTGCCAGTCTGCAAAGACATGCTGGAAATAATTTTTTGGTGGGTATTTCAAAACTGCCTTTACTACTGCTTCTGAAGGTAAGATAGCCTTCCTGCAAAGGTGTTTCTTCAGGTTAGGGAATAGAAAAAGTGATATGGGGCTAAATTTTGGTCTATAGTGAGGAACAACAACATTTGCGTTATGCAATCTCATATTATCGTGGTGCAACATCCAGCTTGTTACATGGAAATGTCTCATTTTACGCATGATATGGTCTTGCTGAGTTCTTCTTCCTTCCAAGTATTAGGCCAAGGCCTGTTATGGTCCTATAGAAAATTTTCCCTCCAGCGTTTCATAGGACGGCCCAGAGATCTTTGTCCTCTTGGTATATAATTATAAACAGCTATGGCATTTGTGTAGTATTACTCACTTACTGTTGATGTGCATGTACGATATGCTCATTAATCATTACATGAATATAAAAAAATAAGTTGACCATAACTTTCCCAGCAGAAGAAACCACTTTTGCTTTTTGAAGAGTTGGTTATGAAGATGATTTCCACACAGGGCTTTACTGTTTTGTCTCAGGATCAAAATGATGTAGCGAAGAAAATAAAAGAAACTCCAGATAACCTCCATTATATACATAGAGAGTACTGAACATGTCTTGACTTGTACACCAGTCTCAAACAGGAACGGGAGGGCTGATCTTGTAACTTGTGCCACATGCACATAATGCATTAAGCTAACAAATATCATAAAACCAAATTTTTGCATGTTAATTTTTGACTGTAAAAAATAATGATCATTGTTCATTGAACAGCCCTTGTTAATAAATCTATTTACTGTTGGAAAATTATGGTAATTTATATCTGGAGCTGTGTGTGTCTGTAGTCCTTTCTTATTTATGGTTGAATTATTAATTTGCAATGAACAATTAATCCCTGAACCGAGATTCCAACATGAACTTACAACTTTGTACATCAACATGCTATTCACACTAATCCGGGCTTCTGGTGCAAGCATCAGTTTTTCCTTTAGTCATATACTGTTCTCTACATCTGAGGCAACTAACCATTGCTAGCAGTGTGATCAGATGGCTTCTAATTTAAAAGGTTAATAATTTAATAATAAAATATTTGTCTTGTAAACCAAAAGTAAAGTTCCTTTTAGAACTTCAAAGAGGAAATATCCATTCTCTATGTCTGAGACAGCTAGCCATTGCTAGCTGCCACAGATATAGAGAATGGTATATGAGGAAAGGAAAATTGATGCTTGCACCAGATGCCTGGATTAGTGTAATGGATAGCATGCTGAGGTACAAAGTTAGGAGTTTGGGTCCGATTCCCAGTTCAGCACTAATTTTTCTTTACAAATTAACAATTTGTCCATGATTGCAAATGTTAAAATGTAATTATAACTTTTGTTATATTTGGCTTGTTCTCTGTTTATTGTGAGAATCATTTCCCTTGCTGCCTTCTACAAATTATTGACACGCTACAGAATTTGTATTGATATTTAGAAGATATTCCCTTTCGTGACAGCTCCTTGTTGTAAGTGATTATACATTTGCACTCAACATCTGGGTCATAAGTTCACATGTCACTCATTCCATATGGGGTTTATGGTGAATTAATCAGATCAAGTGCAGGATTTTCTTGGGGTTTCCCCTGTTTTTCCCTGTCAAAAACTTCATTCCATTATTCCTCCATACTCATGTTTACCATATTGTTCCACTTTATCTGCCCCTTGTGATGTGCCACAGGCCTTTTCAGCTGGTATTACAGACATTCAATAATAGGGATTTCATCTCATATCATTCTACAACCTGGCATTATACCAGACACAAATAGAGTGCTAACTTACAATTCCCTTTTAATTTGAGCATCCTGAAAGACATTCTCTAGCGTTTTATTTAACGGAAGGCATGAGATACTAAATGAACAAATATTTTTGTTATTTTTTTGTGGATGGGGGTGAAAAGGTAAGTTTGATGTGAACCTTCTTATTCATGATCATACAATTGAATTATGACATTGATCAAATATTTTCTTAAGGCAAGTAGAAGCTGGAAAAATTGAAATCATATCTGGAGACATCAAAACCAACTGTTGTTTTTATTCCTGTGCTTTTGTGCTTTGCACTCTTGTTAAAATATAGTTAACCATGTAACTGATTCTCATGATTGAAATGTATAGCTGCTGCTGCAGAAAAAAGAGGAGAGGCATGGACGCAATCCAAGTGGTGACAGCAGTGGCTGTAGTTCAGGTCATGAAAGTGTGTCATCATCCTTGACTTCAGGAACACAATGTTCTTCTGATTCAGGCACAGAAGTAGACCAGGTGAGATACATTTACTCATAGTGATGTGGCCAAGTAGATCTTCTTGACAAAATCAGGCAGTCAATATTTCATATATGTAACAACTTTGAATAAAATTTACACTGCTAAAATTCCTTGAGCACTCCCTAACATATCTAATAAATTACAGCAAGTAAATGTAGTTTCTCTTTTCATTTGAACTATTTACAATAATTTAATTAATGTTTGACTGCAGTGGTCTTGTGGTTATATTCCTTGCCTCTAGTCCCAAGGGTCACGGGTTCAAACCTGGCTAGGGTCAATAGATCTTTAAGGACAAGTCCTCCAGGAAGGACTTTAAACTGTGGGTACCAAGTGTGAAGATTTTCAGGCTTGTAAAACAATCTCAAATTTGAATAAAATGGCTTCTTAGCAAAATTTAACCAACCTTCATCCATCCAAGTAATAACTTACTTTCCCACTAGATGTCCTGTGCTGATGTCTGTAGGGAAGTATGCATAACTAAATTAGTCTGGTTAAGAAATTTCCGACTAGAGAAGCACCCATGTCCTGCAGCATGACAAACAGGAATATTCAGTCAATCAATCAATTAATTTAACTTTTACAGGAATTAATCACTGTGAGGTTTAATTGATGGTAAAATCAAATGTTTCTTACGTCTCCTCATACAAATCTTCTAAGTAGATCGCGATTTTGAGACCATAACGATCTCATCTTCAGTACTATTTTGGTGACTGATGTTATGTCGATTAGAAGAACCTCTTCTTCTTCCCTCACTTGTTTCCTATGTAGACTTGAGTCACGTATATTTAACTTTTACAGGATTTAATCACTATGAGGTTTAATTTATGGTAAAATCAAATGTTTCTTACCTCTCCTCATACATGACAACTCAAGTCTACATAGCAAACAAGAGAGGGAAGAAGAAGAAGAGTTTCTTCTGATTGACATAACATCAGTTGCCAAAATAGTACTGAAGATGAGACCGTTATGGTCTCGAAATTGCGATCTACTTAGAAGATTTATATGAGGAGAGGTAAGAAATATTTGAGTTTACATCAGTCAATTAATGTTTATTTATACTCACCACTTGAAAGCACTTCTTGTATTAATCTTGCATATATTTTATGGTGAAACTGCAGATTTTTTCTTTTCCTTGATATCTACAAAGTTACATTATATATAGGATTTTCCATGTCTTGGAAAATAGTATTGCTCTTATGGAAATGCTGTTACTACTTGACGCTGGAGACTGAGTGACTGAGATGGAAATATATATCCCTCTTCTCCTTATAGCATCAACAGTTTACAGCTCATTATCTTCAATACTGCTACTGATCATTGAAGTGTGGTTACTGAAGAATAACATTAACATTTGGAAGTAAGCTCTTCTTTAAGAATAATCCACATGAATTTAACTTTCACAAGGAAAGAACACCATGAGGTTTAATTTAAGAATTAAATTAATGTTTTTATTACCTCACCTCATATCCTTTTTCTTCTATACTGCAGTTTTGGAGCCAGAAGCTACTGACGATGGAGATAAGCTCCAAAACTGCAGTATAGAAGAAAAAAGGATATGAGGTGAGGTAATAAAAACATTCTTAACCCTTAAATTCGTAATGTATCCTTTTGGATACATCAGTTGGTTTAATTAATTAAATTTTTTAATAAATCAGAAGAAAACGAACAAAAATAAACCACTTAAATGTGTGTCTATTTATACAACATACCTAATAATAACAGTTACACAAGATTCCGTTTTCACTGCGGTCCGCCACATTCGAATAACCAGAATAAATATGTGTTTTGCCAATTTAAGGGTTAAATCCACATGAAATTAAAAACAATGCTGTGTATACCATAAAACAGTATAATATAAAATTTGAGATAGGTACATATGACGTCAAGGTAAAATATCTTCCCCTCTAACAACAGTGAGTTTTTTTTTCTTTCTCCACATAAACAAAATTCATGTACTTGAGAGTCCTGCATATGGTTACAATGGAAAAATTGGGAGATCTACTTCATTGTTAACTACATTTAGAATGGTTGCAATAGTTGGTGGTTGATTAAAAGAGAAAATATATGCACTTCTGTACCTGAATTAATTTTTACGCTAAATCACAACATTTTATTTGTCTATTGTATTTTCTTGGTAAGTAAAGTGATCCCACAACAGGCCTCAGGAGACCCTTGGGGTAGAAGGAGGTTAAGGCTCCCACTTTTTCTAGACAATCGGCTTGCTATGACTTATTTACGTTGGAGGTACCACATGGCCAATAGAAGCCTTACTAAAAATTTTATAGATTGTGAACATAGAAATGCTGGTAACTTCAGAAAATTATTAGGTTGCATACTCTTCCTTGACCATGGCTATACACAACAAAACAAATTTTGTTGAAAGGGGATGGTTCATGGGATCACTGCTAGCCACTGTTCCAGTAATTGAGTTCACACCCTTAAAACTTTATTTAATATTTCATTGATAATTTTACATCCCATAATGGTATTTTTTTCATAAATTTGGCAAAGTTGTAGATGAAACTAATTAACTTAAATATTTATTTTAAATGTGTCATAATTTATGTAAAAATGAAACTGGCCCCTACCTTTAAATGTATATATTCTATTTGTATTATTTGTGTAACTGAACTGCACCCAAGCATGAGCACTTGCTCGTTCGGGTGTCAATACTGTATATACATTTATTTGTAAATAAAATGTATTCTTATTCTAAATTAATTAACTACTAAAGCATTTCACATATAAGGAGGATACATTTACTAGCAAGGATTGTTCCATGAGAGCAATGCTATTTTCTAGATGTGAAAACTGCTCTAGAACTAAATGTGAGTATAGAGAGCATTTCATTTTGATGAATGTCATGTTTTGCTTATTTTTAACCTGTTTATTTATAATTTTTTTTAATTTGAAGCAATATAAAAATTTGAAAAATTGCTTATTTTTCTGAAGTAAATGAGAACATGTATTCCGATATTTAAAATTTATTTTCTTGTCTGTATACAAGGTTTCTGGAAAAAAGATTCCAATAATACTCAGAAAATTCAAAAATTTTTTACTCCTTTCAATGAAAATTAGTGATTATTTATAATTTGACCCCACTGAATCCAAATCTGAATTTGGATTTTATTTTTCATTTTTATAAAAAATTAATTTCCTCTTTAATACTACATCAAAACTTGAAATAATTTTTGTTTCTTTAACACTCATAGAAATAAAATCGAAGTGAATAGTTATGAAATAGAAAAAACGCAAATCTGATTCGTGTGACAAAGGAACGCAATTTAATGACCACATCAAAAGGTAGAAAAAAGCACAATTTTACTCGCATTTATCAAATGTTTTTCTTCGTGACCTCTTCCGTTTTTAACTCCTCTTATAAATAGTCTTGGTGTAAAAATCTCTTTGCTGTATTCATCACTAACCACGGCCATGTTTGGTGGTAATAGTCCAAACACAGGAACAAACATTGAGTTTTCAAGGACATATTGCACGCCCATAACGATGAATGGAAATATTCAACAATTTGCCTTGTAGTTGTCAGCTTTCACTTTTCCAATAAAATTTACAGCGGATGGGCCGTTCTCTTCTTTTGTTAGCAATTCTACAAATTTTCCCCTCCTTAATGCTGTCACATATTTTGTGGGCCGTGTCTTTAACTTACTGTAGCGGAGTTCAGGAAATGTTTCTCTCAAGTACCAAAACTCTGATCATGTTTATCCAAAGCCTTAACAAAATTTTTTAACAACCCTAATTTTATATGTAACTTGTCTTTCCCAACTAAACAGTGATTTTAACACTCTTCTCTCCAAGAAGTATGTTTTTTCCCATTGGCCAGTACTCAATGTTATAATGTTTATCCGTTCTCAACTCTCCCAGTCACAAAGAAAACAACAAAATTTTGCAAACCATGCCTAAAACTATACCAAACATTTTCCGGTCTTCACATATTTGCCAACCATATTTTGCATTATTTATTACTTTCAATATTGCATTTTCATATGTTTCCTTCATGCCAAAAAATAGGCGAGGGGTACTGATGGGTAGATATGTTCATTATGAAACAATACTGCTTTTAATCCTTCAGCGACGGCAGGCTTTTTAAATCAATTCCACTCCCGGATGAAGGAGATTTAAACATTTAAAGCTTGTTTTACCAGATCATTTTCAAATTCTCTTATCTCAGCTAAATAATATAGAATTTAATGAAATTTGGACTAAAATGTTCACAAAAACATGGAGAAAATTAATATGTAGGCCTATAATACATTACAATTGGCATGCACAACTATGAAGAAATTATTTTGGAATCCTATTTTAAAAATGTTTTTTCGATGTAATTATACTGTGATAGTAGAATATATTGACACCAGAGTTTGGGCTGCCCTCTCATTATGAAAATTGCATTTCACTGGCTAGTGCATAATGTTTTATAGAAGCTGTGTTTGTGTTTCTGAATGTCATGAACAGGAAGTTAATCACATAGAAAACTATTATTTTTCAGAACTAAAGTCTGCATCTGGGTGAAAGAATAAGTTTAGGTTTGATCTTGTATGAATTCAATCAATTTGCAAGCTAAACACACATCAATTCTACTATAATTTTTAAGATAACATTACAGTTTATTATGAAAAGAATAATCACTTAGATACCGCCAAAAAAATGGACAAAATGACAAAATTCATTCAAATCTTTCTCTGCTTATGATATCATTGAAACCATGTGTTGCTGTTTCTTTTTGCAATATAAAGCTTGTATACATGGTCTCATGTGAGAAATGGGTACTCCCTAGCGGGGGTTTCTTAATCAGGTTAATTTAGTAATCTATAATTGAGTTGGATAAAATGTTTTTATATCTTAACTCTGTGTTTCATGATACCGATTTCAAAGGCCTTTGCTTTTATCTTTAGTCAAACTGTGTTTATTTACCTACAGATGTCAATGAGTAACAAGTGGTTAGGATGTTGCCTCAATGAGACATCAAGTAGGCAACTGTAATATATTACTTGGATGGTTGAAAGTTGGTTAGATTTTGCACAGAGGCCTTTCTTATTCAGCTATGTGGTTCTATTATGACCCTGAAAATCTTCAGACTTGGACACATGGCTTAAAGTCCCTCCCAAAGTATTTGTCCCTTGGATTTTTCAATCCTAAAAATCCATTGTCCCCTGCCAGGTTTGAATCATTGTCCCTCAGGACTAGAGGCAAGGAACATAACCACTAAACCATTGTGCCCGATGAAATAAAGCCTAGTAGTATGTTTTTGAAATATCCCTGTCAACATAAACAATCCTAGAATTATATAAATCTCATTTACGGTGGCAGGGTGCGAAGATTATACTGATGAACTTAAAAATGAGTTTGATTTAAATTTTTGTATTGTTTGGCTTATATGTTTATTTCTTGAATACAATGTCTCTACTGAAATATAATTCAAAGCATTCTACAATTTCACTGAGATTTTGTGTTTCATTCTGAGGTCCAGAAACACCACAAAAAAATATTTTTTTTCCAATATAATTATCCATATTTTCCCATATAAAGTTTATATTCTGTTCATGATGATTGACATTAACTTCTACAACAGTAATATTGTCAATGCCACTTGAATCACAAAAGTCACTTTCCTGAATTTAAAATTCACTAGACACTTCACATTCATCTAAAATCTTATTTCAGTATCACTTAAACGTATCACTAAATGCCATGGTAAACTCTAACTAAGCATGTTTTATGACTAAAGGTAGGCAATGCAGATGAAATATAAGTTTATATTCTGTTCATGATGTTTGACATTAACTTCTGCAACAGTAATATTGTCAATGCCACTTGAATCACAAAAGTCACTTTCCTGAATTTAAAATTCACTAGACACTTCACATTCATCTAAAATCTTATTTCAGTATCACTTAAACGTATCACTAAATGCCATGGTAAACTCTAACTAAGCATATTTTATGACTAAAGGTAGGCAATGCAGATGAAATATAAGTTTATATTCTGTTCATGATGTTTGACATTAACTTCTGCAACAGTAATATTGTCAATGCCACTTGAATCACAAAAGTCACTTTCCTGAATTTAAAATTCACTAGACACTTCACATTCATCTAAAATCTTATTTCAGTATCACTTAAACGTATCACTAAATGCCATGGTAAACTCTAACTAAGCATATTTTATGACTAAAGGTAGGCAATGCAGATGAAATATAAGTTTATATTCTGTTCATGATGTTTGACATTAACTTCTGCAACAGTAATATTGTCAATGCCACTTGAATCACAAAAGTCACTTTCCTGAATTTAAAATTCACTAGACACTTCACATTCATCTAAAATCTTATTTTCAGTATCACTTAAACGTATCACTAAATGCCATGGTAAACTCTAACTAAGCATATTTTATGACTAAAGGTAGGCAATGCAGATGAAATATAAGTTTATATTCTGTTCATGATGTTTGACATTAACTTCTGCAACAGTAATATTGTCAATGCCACTTGAATCACAAAAGTCACTTTCCTGAATTTAAAATTCACTAGACACTTCACATTCATCTAAAATCTTATTTCAGTATCACTTAAACGTATCACTAAATGCCATGGTAAACTCTAACTAAGCATATTTTATGACTAAGGTAGGCAATGCAGATGAAATATAAGTTTATATTCTGTTCATGATGTTTGACATTAACTTCTGCAACAGTAATATTGTCAATGCCACTTGAATCACAAAAGTCACTTTCCTGAATTTAAAATTCACTAGACACTTCACATTCATCTAAAATTCTTATTTCAGTATCACTTAAACGTATCACTAAATGCCATGGTAAACTCTAACTAAGCATATTTTATGACTAAAGGTAGGCAATGCAGATGAAATATAAGTTTATATTCTGTTTCATGATGTTTGACATTAACTTCTGCAACAGTAATATTGTCAATGCCACTTGAATCACAAAAGTCACTTTCCTGAATTTAAAATTCACTAGACACTTCACATTCATCTAAAATCTTATTTCAGTATCACTTAAACGTATCACTAAATGCCATGGTAAACTCTAACTAAGCATATTTTATGACTAAAGGTAGGCAATGCAGATGAAATATAAGTTTATATTCTGTTCATGATGTTTGACATTAACTTCTGCAACAGTAATATTGTCAATGCCACTTGAATCACAAAAGTCACTTTCCTGAATTTAAAATTCACTAGACACTTCACATTCATCTAAAATCTTATTTCAGTATCACTTAAACGTATCACTAAATGCCATGGTAAACTCTAACTAAGCATATTTTATGACTAAAGGTAGGCAATGCAGATGAAATATAAGTTTAAGGAAGTCCTCCGGGTGATTGAAAATATTAAACTTTATATATTATTCCAGAGATTGGAATGTTGAGTTTCAATCTGAGTAAGAATATTTCAAATAATATTTAAGGTAGGAGTTCAAATCAATCACTGTGCAGTGGTTGTCATGGTCAATAAAATAACAGTTTCAAAGTTTGCATTTGCCATCTTGTGCTTATAATCAATCATAATACATTCCCCAACATGTTAGTGAAGGTATATTAATATTTATAATTATTCATTTTATATTTTTTCCACATTTTTCAGAGAAAAGTGAATACTACGAAAAACATACAAGTGAAAATTAAGTTTTCATTAATGGGAAATATATATAATCTAAGAATAATAATAATTAGCAGATATATTGGCAGCTACATATCATGTCTATATTGACAATTTTAGTAAAATTGAGGCCACAAAAGCAGTGTAAAGAACTTGCCGTTTGGGTCGGTACCATGCCAGAGGCCACTGGTATATGATAACTAAGGCCAGGATTTTTATGTAATACTAACATGCAATAATGTAATAACATTAAGTAAAACATGTAAGATTACATAAAAATTTCTTAAAATATGTAATATTTAATACGTTAAAATTTAATTTTATACAAATTTATATTAAATGTTAACTTTAAAATAGATCAAATTTGAAGGAACGGACAGTTATGTACTTGACAACGTGGTAGGAAGGGTATTGTTATGTTTATATTATAAAGTGATCCCACTACAAGTCTTAGGGATATTGGGAGGTTAAGGTTTCCATCTTTCTAGACAATCGGCAAGAGATTTCAGTCTTATGTGATAGCTCTCTTTACCTCCACAACATAGTATGGCATTAATTTTTTTATAGGCTGAGTCGACCCTAGGGTCATGATGCTGCAAGAAGATTAAGCAGTTTAAAAATCCTGACCCCATCGGGTCTCGATCCTCGATTTTTCCAGAATCAACTCTATACCATGGTGTGCCCCCCTATATATTTCTACTATTTCATTCATAAACAGAGTAGTTTGTTCAGGTTTTAAATGAGATGTTGCTACATGAAACCCTGTATTAAATATTCAGAGGGTCTTCCTGTATCTGTGATTATCGTGTTTAGGAAATGGGATTCTTCCTTGACCGTTTCTAACCAGCTTCTATAAAAAGCTGGTTGGAGAAAATAATATCAGTATACAATCAGGTATCTGAGAGTTTTTTAATGTAAACAAACATTGTTACAAATATTGTTTTTAAATTATTTCCCAATTATGAAAATATTTCTTTAATTAAGAAGCATATTATGTAAATTTACATGAAAAATCTTTAAAATATGTAATGAAAAAATTTTCATATAAGTAGTTTCTAATCCGTGGACTTTTTAAAAATTTTTCCCATATATAAGCAAAGCAAAGGGAAAGACTATACAATTACATACATATCCTAGCCTTAATGATAAACCCATAGGTGATTATAGCGCATAGAGGCAAGAATTCAGTGGTTAAAAACTATTGTTAGATGAATCTAAAAATAGTCTCCACCTGTTTGGTTTGTGACTGTTTCCAAGTTATTGCAGAAGGCCTTTTACATCATTGCAGTAAGTTACCTCATTAATTTTATTTATATGTTAATATTTCTGCTTTACAATATATAGTATACAATATATAGTAAGCTACAAGCCTTTGTGGTAAAATAGGGTTTCAAAATATTTGGAGATTCAATAATTAAATAATAATAATTTTATTCATGTACACTTAGCGACAAAAAGAATGAGCCGCTTCAAAAAGCAGAGTTCTTGTTATGGCCCACTGCACATACTCGAAAAGCCATAGCTGAGGTTCACGAGGTAACACATTGTTAAATGTTTTAAATACGCTGTATTTGGTTTTAAGAGTGTTGGACAAATGCAATATTACTCAAATTGCGACATTTTAAATAAAGTTCAACTCTCGTTCATAGTGTAAAAGTAAACATGGCAACTAGTATCAGACGTTCGAATAGCGTAGATGGTTAAACTACTTACAATAAGATGAAATGTATGTGAAAGCCAGGGTTCAAATCCTCTGACAATTTTTTTTTATTCATTTGTATTTTCACAAAATACATCCTATAATATTTCATTCTTACCACATAATCTACGTTCACTTTACACTATCTTAAGTAATATTCCTGCCTCTCTAACACTATTTAGCTACTGGTATAAATTTAATTGTGTGTGCGGTACCGTGTTTTAATAAAAATGCTATAAATTTATGTAATAAAATATAATATAGCTTCATATATATTTATGTGTTTGTTTATTTATTAGGTATTAGTGAGGAAAAAGTTTCAACCTTCAATTAAAATATTTAGTTTATATATGTCAAGTCCATCATAATAATAGGTCATAGATGATGGACAATAATAAAAAAATATTATTATTATTATTATCCGTCATCTATAGAAATAATAATAATAATAATAATAATAATAATAATGGGATGTATCAATTGATGTGAAGAATATAATTACCTGGGGATCAAAATTAACTCAAAATGTCCCCAAGAAAAGACATAAAATATAGAATTCAAGAAGGCAGATCAGTAATAACATTGTTAAATGGAGTTTTGTGGGATAAGAATATAAGAATAGATACCAAATTAGAAATTTATAAATCCATAATTTGAAGCACGCTAACATTCGGTGCAGAAACTTGGCATCTGAATAAAAATTTGAGTTTAAAGCTTATGTCTACCGAAATGGATTCTTACAGACACACAACTAGACATTCTAAATTGGAAAAAAATCAGAAATCCAATCATCACACAACAAATGAAAGTCCAAAATTCAATATAAGATTTTGTGAGATACAGACAACTAGAATGGTATTGTCATATATGTAGGATGCCAGAGACAAGCTTTGGAATGTATTCCACCTGAAAAAGAAAAATAGAGGTGGACCAGATTTAAATGGATGGATGATGTAAGAAGAGACATGAGAGATCTAGGTCTGGAAGAATTGGAATGAGAAGATAGAGAAGAATGGAGAAAGAAGATAAAAATTTAAAAAGCTTTGGGTATAGGAAGATGTTTTATTACACTATAAACCTGTTTGTAAATAAGTAAGCAATAATATTAATACTTCTAAATAATTAGTACTTTTTTCTTTAAGAATGAATATACAGAATAAAATAGAAAGCACTTTAATAACAATTTAAAAAATTAACCTCACGTTTTCGCTGCCTTGTTGCGTTTAGAAAGAATACTCTTCAAGGGGAAGAAGGAAAACGTATTGCAGCACTTCTGTGCAATTAGTTTACTCGTGTGAATCGTGCGTTAGAACTTGAAATATTCGAGATCAAGAGTCTGCCCATTCTTTTTGTCGTTAAGTGTACATATCCATGGTATCTTTACCTTGTGGTGGTGGAGTGGCTTGCATGCTTAAATGACTCAGAGAGCGGTAGCATTGCTGCTGAAAGAGTTACCCATGCTGGACAGGTGATAAGCCAGACGAAAAAAGTTCCTTGGTCAAAAGAATGACAATCTTTCACCGTAAAAATACTACCATCAAGAAACACGGACATGGGTTGCACTGAGGTAAAAATTGTTCACCAATCAGTTCTCCGGGCGGGAACTACTTCAAGGAAATCATACCAAGGGCTCAAACACAGGGACATGTTGCTAGGAACATGAAATACTAGGATATTATATAGTATTGGGGTGTTATATATTAACGCAGGAATTAGATAAATCACTCATGGATACAGTTGCTTTAGAGGAAATTAGATGGCCACGACAATGTAGTCTGGAATCAGGAAACTTTGCATTATATTATGAGGGTGCAGCGAGACCTGAATTTGGAACTGGTTTTTTAGTCCGAAGTTGGATTCTTTTCGCTATCCGAGATATATTAAGTTTGTCAGTAATACGTAATTCTAAAGGGTAAAGACATTATTTTGTAATTGTATATGTACAGTCTTTGAAATAATTGATGGTGCACAGATAATTTTTATGTCCCAAAATGAAGATATTGCATTTAATCAGAGGTCAGCTACTTGATTCACAAGTGCACAACTATTTGAGAAACTAAACTGCATTCTATTTTGTTGTGTGTCATGCAAGGGAAAATAATTTTGCATAAATAAGTAGTGCAGTAAATGCTATAAATAAAACAAAGCAAAAGAAATAAAACTAAAGGAACAAAATTAATTCAAATAAGGATGAGAGAGAGAGAGAGAAACATGGCAACAGGATTGAACACACAACCTCATGCATGGGAAACAGACGTTCCCTCCACTAGACCACAACCATCCCAGTTGGAAACAGTCTGTATGAAGCAATGCATTACTCCAGGACTTACTTGTGTATTGAATTTACATATTAACTTTACTTAGTTTAAATTTAAGCAGACACATTTTGCATTAGTTGTGGAAACAATCAATCTTGTTATGCCTCGTGTTTTGTAAACGAAGTAATGAGATGTTACAGTCATTATTCATTTTTTATATATGATCTGTCGGTGCACTGGTGCTGGTGCAGTATGTCCACTTTTTTCCTTTTATCGTAAACTAAACACAAATTCAACAAACTTTGATGGCAAAATTCTAGCAATTTTCTTAAGTTTACAAAATCTTTTATATCACATCCAAAAATTTACAAAAGTTGTAATTCTATGTGACTCCAAAGCAGCCATTCTCACTATAACACGAGACACAACACCCAAAAGCATCAAAATTATCGAATGTCACAAAATGATAAAACAGTTATCCCGTCTACATAAAAAAGTTGTACTTCAATGGATTCCGGCCCATTGTGGAGTGACAGGCAATGAAATAGCTGATTTTCTAGCCAAGAAGGGTAGCAAAATTGTTTCAAACCCAACTTCTACTCCAGTTTCCTTTCACTCTATCAAAAGAATTATCTCAAATAAATACATCAATAAACTTAGAGAAGAATACACCACCAAAACATCTGGAAAGGAATGGGAAAATCTACAAGCTTATGACATTACTACATTACAAAGCAAATCTGCAGTAGCAACATTCAGACTGCTAATGGAACATGACTGCTTGAATAAACTCCTACACAGAATTGGCATAACAGATTCACCTAAATTTCATATTTATCAAATATTAAAATTCTCTTTGTTTTACAACTTATCTATTCAAAATAAACCTACTTTCCAGTGCAAATTTCGATGTTTTGTACTTTTTGAAACTAAATTCACGCATAATGTATATTTTAAAAATTATGTTTAATATGATATTACTTGGACATTTATTACAGCATATTATTATTCCTTTATTTTAATGCATAAATTAGCTATGTCTATTTAACTCGTGCCCCAAATGGGAGTCAATGACCAATCACATTTCAATGATTTTTTATTTACAACCAATCACAGTTGTGTTTCGCCTAGAATTTACCAACTGAATTTTATCATAATAAAGAAAGCACCTCCTTTTCAGCATTCTGAGTAGGTCGTAGCATTATTTTGTAGTGAATTTAAATGAAGATATGGAAAGAAACCATCTCCTCCGTTGTCCAGCTTTTGTAGAAGAGACCAGCATTTCTGCTAAATATTGGAGTGCAAGAGAGCGAATGATTTCATTATCAAGTGTTCGACATTAGATACCAACCAACCATATATGATCTGTTTCCTTTAATTAATTATTCTCCTATATATACAAATTTATATATTTAACAATGTCTGATAATATGTAGGCATTATGAAAATTAACATTGTTATTTAAAAAAGTTCTTCCTGACTATAATGGAACCTAGGCCTGCCTAGTCACAAGAGAGCATGTTACCGACTGCTCCACTGAAGCAAATGATACAAATACTGCATGAAGAAAGATTTATGATGCCCGATTTGAACACAAAGGAGACAGCACACGTAACAACTTACTGGTGTGAATTGCTCTTCTAAACTTTAACTTTCCATCATCAAGAGTTGAGCCATCAATTTTTTCAAAGACTGTACATTGTCCTACAGATGATAAAAATGATAAGATCAAGGATAAGTTCTATGTAGAATTAGAATGCATATTTGGTAGTCTTTCATGTCTTCATATGTACATTGTCTTAGGAGATTTTAAAGCAAATATTCAGGCCAACAATAGGCAAATTCAGTCTTTGTAAAGATATGTAATTAATATGGGGTTAGATTAGTCACCTTTGCCATATCAAAGACTCTTATTGTTAAGAACACTGCATTTAAGCATAAGGATATTCATAAATACACCTGACGTCTCCAGATGGTTAAACTCATAACCAGATAGATCATGTATTAGTGACAAATGCTGGCATTTGATGTTAGGTCAGTTAGAGGGACAGACTACAATTTGGATTGTCAGCTGGTCAGTGTGAAAATCAGAGAACAGTTATTGCTTATGAGAGGAACAAACATTAAAGATGACCCTGAAAATTTGTATAAAAACCCTGAGAAATGATGAACTGTGGCAAGAATACTAGATCAAAATTGCTGATAGATTTAAAATGTTAGAATCTTCAGATGAGAATATGGCAATCGAAGAAGAAACTGATATAAATAAAGAATGGGAGGCTATAAGAGATACGATTAAATTGTCAACATCAGAAAGCCTAGGTTATTTAAAAAAGGAAGTAAAGCAAAAAATGGTTTGATGAGAAATGTGCCAATATTTTAAAGAATAGAAAGTTAGCAGAAATGAATTGGTTACACAAGACAAATAAAATAAATTTAGAACAGTTGAGTAGCATTACATGCGATACCACTAAGTTTATAAATCATAAGAAGAGGGAATATATAAGAGAGAAGATTAATGATCTTGAAATAAATGCAGAAAATAGGATCATCAGAGAAATATGTCAGGGAAGTAGGATAGAACGGAAAGGGTTTCAGGTTAGATCAAACATAATAAAAATGAAAATGGAAATATGATTGCAGATTCCATGAGTATAATAAATTGATGTAAAAGTTACTTTAATCAACTATTAAGGGTCGAATTTATAAATGCATTATACAGTAAAAGGCGTTCTCTGCTGAGAAAATTTTATCCTAATACATTTTGCTTACTCAGAAATCTATTCATGCGATAATAATTGTAAGCTACCTGACGAGGTACCTTAAGATCATAGCTCAAGATAGAAACTTATCGTGAAAATCCCGAAGGGAACCGATGGTAACGATGTAGTTTGAAACCTTTGCAGCTTTATCCAAGATGTCGGACCTTGAAGACTTCGATCATGTTTTCGGTATACGCGGAGAAGAGGAATTTGATAGAGTCTACCAAAGAATTCAACTGGAAGAACAGGAGAATCGGCGTAATATTGCGCGATGCAGACGTTGTTGTATACAGTATTATTTGCGGGATGCAAGCGTTAAATGCGTTCCTCTATAGCAGACAAAAATAACAGAAGTGGTTTTATCGCTGGGAATTCTGGGTAATTTGTTGCCAATATTACAAAAATGTCAACTTTCATGCATGACCGGTAAGTCGGCCATTAATTTGATCTCAGCAATTGCTCACGATGAGTCAGCTCACCAGTGATTGGAAGTAATTTGAGTAGAGACTAATGTATTTGCATGCGGCCCTAAATGTGCATGCAGAAGAGGATGACTTACAGACAGCAGAAATGTTAGTCACATAACCAAATGTATTAGAGGTTGAAATGTAGCAGAGAAATTAAAAATTTATAAAGCATCAGGTTATGATGAGATCCCAGCAGAATTGATCAAATCAGGGGGAGAAAAATTGATACTTAGTATGATTTGGAAAAAAGAAGCTCTTGCAAATGAATGGAAAAAATTTATTATCATACCAATCTACAAGAAAGGAGGTAAAAATGATTGAAACAACTACAGGGGCATCTCATTACTTTCAACTTCATACAAAATTGTAACAAATATATTAGTAAGCAAACTCACTCCCTATATTGATGACATAATAGGAGATCATCAATGAGGATTTAGAAGAAACAGGTCTACAACAGATCAGATTTTTAGTTTAAGACAGATTTTAGAAAATAAATGAGAATAGTAAAGCTGCAAAGCATAGCATGAAAATGCTATGATTGCAGTGAAAGACATGCCTTTGGGTAGAATTACTGTGGATGGGTGGATGGGAATGAAATGACACTGTGCATCAACTATATACAGACTTAAAAAAGGTGTTGTGTCGCAGGGAATATGAATAAGACACTATTCACTACGTAAATTTGTTTTTATTGAATATCAGTTGAATACAACGACTGCTCGCCTGGGGATCTGTTGAGCTACTGACGCGCGGGCTCTAGGAATGCGTGTCCTCTGGTTAGTCTATGGTGGCTACAGAGTGCTGCCACATGTCGATGGCCAGTTGTGGCAAGATGTCGCCATACCAGCCCTCTTGGGAGAAGAGATGCTCACGGCTCGAAGAAGTCCAGGAAGTTCACATTGCACCCTGAACGCGTGGTCAGAGGAATTGTCTGGTTGTTGAGCTCTGTCGTCCATTGAATGTGGACATGTTCGAACCAGACCAATGGTGGTTTGAAACTTCCCAATGAGGTCGGCACATGTTGGTTGATTTTGGTTTGCTGGCAAGTTTGCACCCAGGTGCGACAATCGTTTTGCATGTTGGGCCAGACAAAGCATTCTGAGACCATCTTGGCGGTGGCCTTAATTCTAGGGTGACTGAGTCTGTGTAGGGAGTCGAATACTTGTCGGCAATATGGTGGGGTTATGTAGGGTCTTGGTCGGAGCGTGGATGTGTTGCACCAGAGAGTTGTCTCATTTCATGGAACTGGGATGCGCTGGAGCTAAAGACTAGAGTCGCTGTCTAGGAACTGCTGAAGTTTGGGGTCGTCCTCTTGAGAGCGGGACAAACTGAAGAGGTCTAGGTGACTGTTAGTGATGAAGTATCAGCAACCATTTTGGAAGGGCCGTCTATATGCTGTATGTCTGTGGTGAATTGAGAAATAAATGTTAGTTGGTTCAATTGTACCGGCAGGAGTTTGTCTCTTCGTTGTCGGAAGGTGTAGGTCAAAGGTTTGTGGTCTGTATAAATTGTGCAGTGATGTGCTTCCAGTATATGCCTGAAATGCTGCACAGACTCTTATATTGCCAATAGTTCTCTGTAGTACGCAGGCCAGGTGACCTGCTGCAGGGTCAGCTTCTTGGAGAAGAAGGCGAGCTGTGTCCATCGCTCTCCTTGTCGTTGCTGGAGAGTGGCACCTAAAGCTGTGCTGGAAGCATCTGTGAAGAGACCTAATGGTGCTGTCGGGTCCGGGTGTGCCAGAAATGATGCTTCTGCCAGAGTGGCTTTGCAAGACGTGAAGCTGTTAGTCAAGTCTTCCGTCCACTGGATCGGGCTCGATCCTCGGAGGCTGGTAATGGCTGCATGCAGCGGTGCTTGATGAGTCATAGCCGATGGAATGAAGCGGCGATATAAGTTCATCATCTAGAGGAATCGTCTCATGTCTCGAGCTGTCTTCGATGGTGGAAACTTTTAGGGTTGTGATATGGTCTGCAAAGGTCGTGTGCATGTTGCTGAGACTGTATATCTGAGGAAGGTAACCTGTGGAGTGCCTAGTATGCACTTTTTGGTATTAATGAGAATACCATGCTCGGAGAGTTGTTGGAAGAGTTTTTGGAGGTGCTCCTCATGCTCAGCTTCCGATTTGGAGGAGATCAGGATGTTGTTGACATATGGAAATGTGAAGTCTAAGCTGGACATAGCTTCGTCAATGAATCTCTGGAATGTATGTCCAGCATTTCGTAAGCCAAAGGTCATGAAGGGGAATTCGAAGAGGCCAAAAGGGGTGATGATTGCAGTTTTTTGTATGTCCTGAGGATTGACGGGAATTTGTGTGTAGGCTTTTACAAGGTCAATGACGGAGATGACTGTAGAACCATGTAGTTGATGAGAGAGATCATGGATATGACGAGGGGAATATCTGTCAGAGATGGATCGGGAATTCAGCGCATGATCATCTCCACATGGGCGCCAACCCCCGTCCTTCTTTGGTACTAAATACAAAGCTGATGCCCATGGTCCTTCCGAACGTTGAGCTGTGCCCTCCTGAAGCATGGCATGGAATTCTTGCTTTGCAATGCTGAGGTGGTTTGGGGCAAGTCGACGTGGTCTGCAGGAGATGGGTGGTCCTGGAGTCGTTCTGATGTGATGTACTGTGTGGTGCTGGACTTCTCTAGGAGCTCCGGCGAGACAGGTTAGGTCGGGGAACGCTGCAATGATGTTGTGGTATGGAGTAAGGATAGTTAGGGATTTGATACTAGGTTGAGGAGTGGGCAGGTACAGACAAGCTGGTAAGGCCATCCACTAAACGCCTGTTATTTCAGTCTGGAAGTAGATGGAAGTGGGAAAGGAAATCTGACCCAATGATTGGAATATCGGCGTCCGGAATGACAAATTTCCAAGTAAAGTCTCGTCGTAGGCAAGGTTAAGTCTCACTGGCAGAGCGCCGTATGCTTTAATGGGTGTTGTTGGATGCGATGAGTTAATAGTCTGTGTGTCGGCGACGTCCTTGTAGGAGGCGTCGTGGGTAACAGCATAAATCGGATCCGGTGTCAATGAGAAATTTGTACCTGCTGTTCCTGTCTGTGACGAAGAGGTGGCTTCCGGTTATATGGCAGCTGTTTGCCGCAATCACAGGCTGCCGGTGGAGTTTGTTGAAAAATTGTAAGGGAGTGTATATTTCTGCACCTGGTCGCGGAATTTTCTGTGATACCAGCAGAAATTATCGTCTGTGGATTTTGGTGATGAGTCGGACTGTTGGAGCGGCGGTGTTGTCCACGGGAGTGGGATCACAGGCAAAATGAGGTCTGTAGTGCAGCCATTTGTTGCATCAGCTGGTCAATGCATTTACTTGGTTCACTGATTTAACTGTTGTGGTATCCAGGTTGTATTGCATGAACAGCCAGTGGAGGGCATTAGTGATGTTACTTCTATAATCTTGTCAGCCAGTATAGCGGCTCTCTCCAGTTGAAGCTCAGCCTGTGTTTGCAGAATGGCTTGCATTTGCTGTGGGAGGCATTGTAACCACAATTGTAGCAATAGGTTATCTTCAACCTGATTGGCACCAGCCAATGATCGGAGGAACTAGGATGATTTCCTATCACCTAGCTCTTCTTCCATTAAGAGTTGCCTCATTCGTTGTTCCTCGGTTATGGAGAGGTGGCGGATCAGCTCTGATTTTAGGAACTGATAGGCACCCTGCACTGTGGGTTGATAATTAAGTCCTCCACCTCGGCTGCAAAATGACTCTCGAGGTTCAATACAACATACATGTATTTAGTTGAGTCTTTGCTTAATGCCTGATTAACTAAATTGCACCTTGGCTCAGGCGAACTCGACCGCCGGTGTGTCGGGTCAGAAAGCAGGTAGTTTCACGTTCACAAGGTTAATAATAGTGACTAACTGTTTTGAGTAGAACCAATGGTGGCTTTTGTCTGTGTTTGAAATTTTGCTGTTGGTAAATGCCTGATTCTGTTGTAGCAGTGTTTGCAGTTGCTCTTGTACGCTTTCCATGTTCAAAGAAGTCACACTAGTTGTAGGCTTCCCAAGTTGGGGTCACCAGTTGTAGGATGTTGTGGTCCGCAGGGAGTAAGAATCAAGAAATACTATTCAACTATCTAAATTTGCTTTTATTTAAGTAACAAATTGAATACAATGACTGCTCACCTGGGGATCCGTTGAGCTACTGACACGCGGGCTCTAGGAGTGCATGCTGTCTGGTTGGTCTATGGCGGCTGCAGAGTGCTGCCATCTGTTGACGGTTGGTTGTGGCAGGAGAACGTCTCATGTCGCCACAAAGGCATATTATTCAATTAAGAGAGAGAAGTTATATAGTATCCTGCTGGAGTTTGGAATTCCTAAAAAGTTAGACTTATTGAAATGTGTCTAAGTGGCACTAAGAGTGGGGTATGTGTAGGCAAACAATTTTTGGATACTTTTGAAATTCACAGTGGGTTAAAGCAAGGATATGCACTATCTCTTCTACTATTCAATTTTGTGCTACAACATGCCATCAAATCTTTAGAGAATGAAGAAGGCCTATAACTCAATGAAGTTAATAAGCTGTTAGTTTATGCTGATGATATAGTATTATTAGGCAATAGCGAGGAGATACTAAGGGGCAACATACACATTCTATTTAGTGACACTAAGAAATTGTGACTGGAATTAAACATCAATAAAACTAAAAATATGTTCACACATAGAAATACATTATACAGGATGTAACAGGACCTCACCAACAAAATGATAAGGTTGATGGGCCATGCAGAGAGGATAATTTTTTGTGAAGGAACATAGAGTTGCAAACATGTCTTTTTTGAGTTATGCGTAGATGAAGGTGTTCACCCGTAAGGGTCAGAATTAAATACGAACCATTGTACATGCATCATTTTATTGAAAAATACATGTTTTTACAATAAGTGTTCAAATAATAAATGTTTTGATGATGCCAAAAGAATCCTGCCATGGTCGTCCATGCTGGCCGATCATTGCTGTGGCGATATCAAACATGCAATGAGGCACAGGGTCGCTGTTTGAACACTTATTATAGAAACATGTCTTTTCAACAAAATTATACATGTACAATTATTTGTATTCAATTCCGACCCTTGTGGGTGAACACCTTCATCTGCACATAACTCATAAACGACGTGTTTGCGACTATATATTGCTTCACAAAAAATTACCCCCTCTGCATGGCCTATCATCCCTATCATTTTGTCGGTTAGGTCCTGTTACACCCTGTATAATGGAAACAGACAGTTAATAACAGATGAGAGAAATTTGAAGAATAGGCTGAATTCAAATATCTGGGAATAATAATTACAAATAGGAATGCGATACACAAAGATATTAAATATAGACTCAATTCTGGAAATGAGTGCCATTATATAATATAGGGACTCTTGTTGTCCCAGTTTCTCTCAAAAAATTGTTAAACTGAAGATATATAAAACTTATTCTCCCTGTTATATTATATGTATGCGAAATACAGACACTTACTTTAAGGGAGGAGAAAAGATTACAAGTATTTGAGAGTAAAATTCTTAGGAACATTTTTGTACTAAAGAGAGATGAACTGACAGGTAAATGGAGATGACCTCATAACTATGAGCTACATGATCTTTATTGGAAACTAAATATATTAAGAACAGTTAAATCTCATAAGCCGCAATGGGCAAGACCTGTGGCATGAATGGGAAATGAAAGATGGGCATAGAAACTTTGGAAAAACCAGAGGGAAAATGCCAAGTTGGTGGACCAAGAATGAGGTGGGAGAATAACATTAACCATGATTTGATGGAAGTAGATTATAGAAGGGTTGATAAGAAAACATTAGTTTAGGATATGGATGTATGGAGAGCTTGTGTCCATGTGCCCATGAACCTATGGGTTTGATAGAGCCAATGAGTTAGAACTAGTTAATTACAGATTTTCAATGTTTATACATCTTTCCATTCCTGAAGTTTTATTTTCCTTCTCCATTCATTTCTATCAATCCACTCCATGTCCTCCAGTTCTCTTGTTCTCATTCCATTTCTTATTTCTTGTATCCATGAGTTTCGAGGTCTCACTTTCTTTCTTCTTCCAGGTATTTGCTCATACCAATTTAATTGATTACATATTATATAATCCCTTCCATGGAATTTTTACCTTATCATGATGGAGTGGCTTGCATGCTTAAATGACCCTGAGAGATATGCCGTTGATAGCATTGCTGCCGAAAGGGTTACCCTTGCCAGACAGGACAAAGGCAATAAACCATACGAACGAAGTGCTTTGGTTGAAAGAGCGACTATCTTTCACCGTAAAATTACAACTGTCAAGAAATGCAGACATGGGTTCCACTGGGGTAAAATTATCCAGAGGTTCTCTGGTCAGGGATTACTGCAAGGGATCCATGCCAAAGACTCAAATGCAGTGACATGTTCCTAGGAACATGGAATGTTAGGACATTGTATTAGTAGTGGGGCACTAGAAATATTAGTACAGGAATTAGATAAATCACACTTTACACAAATTTTATGGCCAGGAGAAGGTTCTCAGGAATCAGGAAGCTTTGCATTGCATATGGAGGAGCAGCGAAACCTAAATTTGGAACTGGTTTTTTGTCTAAAGGAGGATCCTCTCCATTATCCGAGATATGAAGTTTGTCAGTGATAGGATATAATACATAAAAAATAAGAGACATGATTATCATACATAAAAATAAAAGACATGAATTTGTAATCATAAATGTACACTTAGCGACAAAAAGAATGGACCGACACTTGATCTTGAATATTTCAAGTTCTAATGTGCGATTCACATGAGTAAACTAATTGCACAGTAGAGCTACAATATGTTTTCCTTCTTCCCTTGAAGAGTATTCTTTCTAAACGTAACAAGCCAGTGAAAGCGTAGCTCAGTGCTTAGTGGCTTGATCCGTATACAAGAGGTTGCAGGTTTGATTCCCGGTGAGGTTAATTTTTTTTAATTGTTAAAATGCTTTCTATTTTATTCTGTATATTCATTCTTAAAGAAAAAACGTACTTACTATTTGGAAATATTAATATTTTTATTTTTACTTACTTATAAACAGGTTTACAGTGTAATAAAACATCTTCCTATGCCCAAAGCGTTTTAAATGTTAATCTTCTTTCTCCATTCTTCACTATCTTCTCATTCCAATTCTTCCAGACCTAGCTCCCTCATATCTCTTCTTACATCATCCATCCATTTAAATCCGGTCCTCCTCTCTTTCCTTTTTCAGGTGGAATCCATTCCAAAGCTTGTCTGGGTAATGTTTTTCTCTGGCATCCTACGTATATGACAATACCATTCTAGTTGTCTGTATCTCACAAAATCTAATATTGAATTTTGGACTTTCATTTGTTGTGTGATGACTGTATTTCTGATTTTTTTCCAACTTAGAATGTCTAGTTGAGCGTCTGTAAGAATCCATTTCGGTAGACATAAGCTTTAAACTCAAATTTTTATTCAGATGCCAAGTTTCTGCACCAAATGTTAGCATGCTTCGAATTATGGATTTATAAATTTCTAATTTGGTTCCTATCCCACAAAACTAAGTTTAACAATGTTATTGCTGATCTGCCTTTTTGAATTCTATATTTAGTCATTTTCTTGGGGACATTTTGAGTTAATTTTGATCCCCATGTAATTACATTCTTCGCATCAATTGATACATCCCATTATTATTATTTTTATAGATGATGGATAATAATAATAATAATAATAATAATAATTTTTTTATTATTGTCCATCATCTATGACCTATTATTATGATGGACTTGACATATATAAACTAAATATTTTAATTGAAGGTTGAAACTTTTTCCTCACTAATACGTAATAAATAAATAAACACGTAAATATATGAAGCTATATTATATTTTATTACATAAATTTATAGCATTATTATTAGAACATGGTACTGCACACACAATTAAATTTATACGGTAGCTAAATAGCGTTACAGAGGCAGGAATATAGTTAAGATAGTGTAAAGTGAATGTAGATTATGTGGCAGGAATTAAATATTATAGAATGTATTTTGCAAAAATACAAATGAATAAAAAAAAATTGTCGGAGGATTTGAACCCTGGCTATCACATACATTTCATCTTGTTGTAAGTAGTTTAGCCATCTATGCTATTCGAACGTCTGATACTAGTTGCCGTGTTTACTTTTACACTATGAACTAGAGTTGAACTTTGTTTAAAATGTTGCAATTTGAGTAATATTGAATTTGCCCAACACTCTTAAATATCTAGAAACATGTCTCCTTCACTGTTCTGTAACTATTTAAGACCATTAAAACCAAATACAGCGTATTTAAAACATTTAACAGTGTGTTACCTCGTGAAGCTCAGCTATGGCTTTTCGAGTATACACAGTGCGTCATAACAAGAAGCTTTTTGAAGTGGCTAAGTGTACATGGTCCCACAGAAGATAAGGATGACAAGATGAAGGATGAGTTCTATGAAGAATTAGAATGTTTATTTGATATTTTTTTAGGAAATCGTATGAAAATTGTCTTAGGAGATTTTAATGCAAAAGCAGGATTGGAAGATATATTCAGGCCAACAATAGGCAAATCCAGTCTTCATGAAGGTAATAACGGCAATGGGGTTACATTAGTCACCTTTCCATATCAAAGAATCTTTTTGTTAAGAGCACAACATTCCATTATAAGGATATTTTGATATTTATAAATACACCTTGACATCTCCAGAAGTTGAAACTTGATTCTAACTTAATATCTTCCAAGTTATGGGTCTGTTGTTTACAACCATTATGAATTGTCATATCACTGTTGTTGATCTACTTTTCATAACGTGTGCTCAATATGACTATAATTCATTGCGATGTAACCTATCAACCTACATCTGAGAGAAATGCACATTCTTTGGAGCATTCCTAATTCTTGGTAGATTATTTAAATTTTGTAATGAATATAATATTGAAATATAATTAAAATTATATTTATTAGATAATTTCAACAATTTTTATGATATACAGAAAAGAAGATAAATATTTGATTTTTTGTTTGTCTTAGTGGATTAGTCGTTACCATTCCCACCTTTAATTTTGAAGTTTCCACTTTCAATCATAACTGGATTCAGTGGATTTTTTAAAGGGTTAAATTTCTGAGTATGGTTTTATTTGGAAGGGAAGTAAACAGAAAGGTTCTGAGCAGAATTTTTGTCTTACTTTTCTTGCCCAGCTTTAAAATACAACAAAGCTGGGCATATGCAACACTAATGAATTTTGCTGTTACACAATGTCATTCAATAAAAATGAAGGACATTGGACAAACAATGGTCACACACAATCAGAAACATATCAGATTGACTGAGGAGTGAAGCAGTAACAGAATTTATTTTAAGAACTGGATATGACTGGAATATACTGAAGATCAACCTGTTGCCAGCATGATCAAGAGGAGGAAAATGTTAAGGACCATCTGATATGATGTGCTGCTTTGCAAGCCAGTATTACTGGAAGCTAGATGTGGTAATGACTATGTCATAGTGCCTACCTTTTTCTTAATAATAATAATAATAATATTAATGATAACAACGATGTTAATAATAATAGTAATAGTAATGATGATGATGATAATGATAATAATAATAAATAGATAGATCATCGGTTCATTAATGTCTTCGACATCATCCGATTCCCAATAGCCAACTTTGTCGGTCCGTCCAGTCTCCTGGTTGTAGATGTTTCTCCTTCATGTATAAATATATTCACTGACTCCAGGAGGTTTTAGGTCTTCCTCTGCCTCGTCTTCCCTCAGGTTTCCATTCCAAAACAGATTTTGGTAGCCGATCCTCTTCCATTTGCTGGATATATTCATACTATCTTAATTGCTGAGTTTTAATATAATCTAAAATGGTGTCTTCAATCTTCATTTTCTCCCTTATATCTGAGTTCCTAATTTTTTCTCTTCTTGAAATTCTTGCTGCCCTTCGTATAAAATCCATTCCATTGCCAAAATATACTTGTTTATTTTTGTTGTTAATGGCCAAAGTTCTGCTCCATAAGTAATGATGCTTTTAACAATTGTATGATATATATTAATTTTATATTTATTACTTATATTTTTATCCCACAATATTCCATTGAGGCAAGCAATCACAAACTTTCCTTTATTATTTCTACTTCTTATTTCCTCTTCATAACTTCCATTTTTATTTACTTTAATTCCTAAATATGTGATCTCACTATAAGATTTAAATTGTTTCTCCATTCTCCAAAATTAAATTTTGTTCTGGTTCACCAATTGATAAAATATTTTGTTTTTTTAATGTTCAAAATTAATCCCCATTTTTCATATTCTTTTATTAATTTTCTAGTCATATATTCTAAATCTTCATAATCTTGTGTAATTAACAATTGATCATCTGCAAAATGATGATGATAATAATAATAATAATAATAATAATAATAATAATAATAACAACAACAACAAAGTATGCTCTATGTACCTTTGATTTTGGAATACATGTGCATGGTTTTGTGAGAAAATATTTTTTTTTAATTTGATATCTCATTTATAAAGCATAAGAAATTAAAAAGCATGGGTATGGTATTCAATATGATTGAACAACAAAACCTGACATGATAATTTCTCTAGAAATAAACATTAATATCCTTAGATGTCATCTCTGTTTAAAGTACACTGACTATTAATAAATTACATTTTTATATTTGATTACATTTTTTTTTTGTACTCTGGACAAAATTGTTGGAATGTGCATTGCTCTTTATCAACTTGGTAGAAAAGTAAAAAAAAAATAATTTCAATGTGTCAATGCACAGCTGCTATTGCTACTCATAATACGCTGGCAATGAGATAACTTGGTATCAGTTTACTTTGCAATGTGTTTCTCCTGACTCTCCGTGCTTGGACTTGTAGGGAATTCCCTAATCACCTAACAACACAGCCATTAGTTTAAATCCCTGAGGTAGATAAACTTGTCCTGAAAGTAAACTGTTTGTTGATTCACAGTATAGAACATACAATTGAGAGTTTATACTAGATACAAATAAGTAATAAGAAACTGGAGGAACATGTTTTAATTTTTCATGAAAGAGAAAGTGAAATTTTTGAAAGGAAATTAGCCAAAAAAATTTGTTGAAACTCAAAGGCGGTATAACTTTTACTCCTGCTTGCTCTAATAAGCTAGGGTGGCTGAAAGGGAGTACCTGTAACAAGAGCTTGAGAATGAGAAATCCCGATATTCTCATAGAGAGGATGATATCAAGCATTGTTCGTGCCATACAAGAAATGTTTGCTGCATGTACGAAGCTGTATGTTCCTCAACAGCCAAAGGATATTCTTTCTTTTACAAATAAACCATTATTATAATTTATTATTATTATTATTATTATTATTATTATTATTATTATTATTATTATTATTATTATTATTACTGAAATATAAATCTACAAAACATTTAAGTCTCATTCCATATGAAATTGACAAATATATATATATATATATATATATAAACTGAACTAGCATCTTCAAAAATTTATAATTTTTTATGGTGAATATTATGGTGTACTGAACATCTAAATTGAATTTCAGATCTCAGTTTGATATACTGTAATTAAAGAATAATAGATCTGTAAATTTATAATATTTTTAAAAACAAGCCTTTTGTTTGAAATAAATTTCTCAATGAGTAACTACTCCCTGAACTTAAGGTAGTCAAATTACACTGAGCAACAAAAAAGAAACTTTTTTTGTCTCAGAAAGAAAAATATGTGATTCTGATAGTATTTTTTTCTCCTGAATTCAAATATGTTATCGGTTTTTCTCCATCATGCAAGGTTTCCAAGAGACAGGAATTTATAATTTCAAACACATTCAGTGCCAGGCACTGAACAGGGCATTTAAACCCACAGGCCAGCCATTTAAATACCCCAGCTACCCTTTTCGTGGCACTTCAGAAAATGGACCATTTTTCACAAACTATTAGTCCTAGAAAATTCAAATTTTGTACATACCTAAAGGAGATATCCTAGTAGGATTTGATGGTGAAATAACTTGGGTGATTGACATCACATGGTATCGGCGTATCAATTTCAGGAAGTGGAAGTTTATCTTCACTTTCACTTTGTGAATCTTCTAATTCAGGAATCAGTTCATCACCTGAATCATCATTATACAAAATATTCACTAATTCTTCTTCAGTGAGATATTTTTCTTTCGCCATGGTTTCACTCACGCACAAACAACAGCGCGATAACGAGAAACATATACGACTGGAATGGAGCAAGTTTGGGTGAACGAATTCCATGTGTTGTTTGTTTTAAAAATAAAAGGGGATTCACCAAGGTTAAACGTGTCAAACGGGAATAGAAAATGTACATTTACATGCCATCTATGATCTCCAAGACATACTAAGCCAACACAATATTTAGGCACTGAATATAAACACAGTTTGTTTGCACCCACTTTAAAACGAGTTAACTGACCGACGGCCGCATACACGATAGTCTCTTTAAACACCTTAACTGGTTTACGGTACTGAATGTGACACATTTTTTCTGCATTCTACACAATATTCGAACATTCGGACCCCTCACCTAGAAAGTAAGAAATGACGATTTTCTACAATATTTTGCCTGTGGAGCATTCCTCTTGATGGTCCAACAATAATCGGCCAGCATATTAGGATTCCATTTGTCTTGATATCTCTTTTCCATAGCTGAAATCTCCTGACGAAAGTGCTCCCCGTTTTATTTTACAAAATGTTTATTAAAAAATAATTATTTAAATCCATTATTTGAAATTGAAATAAAAAAACTGTGGTTGATGGAGAAATTCCGAACACATATTTGAAAACACAATGAAAAACTGCATTAAGTACAACTATTGGTACTCATGAGACAAAAATCATGTTGACTGGTGTTATATATATTATGCACTATCGCTTGAAAATTAGAATGCTGAAATTTACATTTTTCTAACTGCCATAAATTAAATTAATGAACAATTGACCATTTTAACCATTTTATATAAATAATAAGTTATTCTATACTGACCAACTATTATCTGATATTTTTATATACTGATAGATATTAGGCGACCTCATAATTTATAATTTTCTTAACAATTTCACATAGAAATAAATTGATGTAAATTCTAAACATGCATTTAGTGCTATCAGAGTACATTCTATTTACAGTACTAAGCACATATTTAATTATTTTTTTAACTTGTAATGTACAGGTTTATGTTCAAAGCGTAAGGCATATATATAATTTAGGTTCCATCAGATAAATTATTTAATACATTCTCTCTAGTTTTCGGAGTCATTGTGTACAATTATTTTGCTTGTGAAGACTGTATACTACTCACAGGAAATCTGATCCAACAAGGAGTCCCTGTCACTCTAGCTTGCATTCTACTCCCCTGCATGCGTTTGTCATTCCCCTCCCACTCTCCTGAATACCCAAAGTTCCTCTGTACAAGGAACAAGACTAGGAAGCTCGGGAAGCAAGATTCGAGCAGGAATCAATGTGTACTTGACCAGATCTACTCAAAGTAATTTAAAATGTATAAGTTACATTTTTTGATGGTGGTCTTTGAACAGAGGTTTACTGTACAACTGCATTATACTGCCAGCATTCATGAATAAAGAAAATGCATAATCATTTTTTTGGCAAAAGGCACATTGTCTTGATATATAAATGAAAAGTATTCATACTCCACATTTGATGTTTTGAATCTTGAAACTTAAATTACACAATAAACACAAAATGCAAGTCTATTTAACATTGTATAAGTACTGGAAGTTCACTACTTTGATTATTTTTATTTCAATTAATGCACTTTTTATTGATTTTGTGGTGGAGAACTCAAATTCAGGAGGTAAAGGAACCCTTTACCAAATTCCAGTGCAATCTTCATCAGAAATATTTTCATGGTTATCCCGAATCATTGGGGTTAATGCTGATTGCATACTTCTTCCATGATCTAAATATACATCTCAATTAATTTCACTTGTTTCATTTATAATAATAAATGCTAGCCCATATATCCAGCCAGGGGTTAAGAGCTTTGGCATGTAGTGTGAGTATAGTTATAAAGCACTGACTGTATTATTCTGTCAGCACCTAATGGGTGTTTGTTAGCAAAAATTCAATGGTCAGAAAGCTTAATAAGCAATTTCCAGAGGAGAAGCAAGGGCTGCATGATACAGTGATTCTGGTGAATATCTATAATCTTTAGATATGAAGACACATATTCCTCAGAAATGGAGTTCATCCTCTGTCATTGCAATTTGTCTTGTAGCACACATAGGTGATGTCAGATCTGCAAAATAAACCAAAACTAATTCCAAACCTTTCAACATACTAACTTTCTTAAGGTTTAACTAGTTGTCTATTCAAAGTTTTAAATTAAAACTCTTCAGAATAGCTGTACTGACAACTAGTTCTGTGGCTTATGGAGCCATTAGGTTCAATGTCACATTCACTAAGGCTACCTGACATGTCTCCAATATCCATTTCCCTAAGATCCATCCAAATACAGGATGTTTCAGAAGTGATGGTCAATAATTCACACATGGAAAGTATAGGCCAAAAGTAACTAAAAAAACTCCAATAAACATGTGTCCACAAATCAACCGTTGTCGAGATACAGCACATTTTCTGTTGCGGTTCATCAGTTTCTAGGAGCACATGGCATCTCTAAACTTTAAAGTAGGTCTGATGTAGATTGAAAACCAACGCACTCCATTTGCAGATCCTCAGGCACCTTGTCTATTTTAATGGAGAAAGGGGAAGAAAACAGATTGAAACTTATAACATTCTTCTTGGCACATTCTTAAAAATTAACTGCTGTCCCGAATGTTTAATTCTAGTTATTAATTAAATAAAAATAAAACGTAGTTTTATTTGATTTTCATAATCAAATAAAACTACGTTTTATTTTTATTTAATTAATAAATATGGATTTTCATCAAGTAAACACCAACTCAATTGATTGTTTAATTCTAAGTTTGGATATCTTGTCTTGACGAAATTGACCTTCAAATTTTTCATATGAAGACATATGTTTGGTATCGTAATGTTGCTTTATGTTATACCCCTTAACCCGTTGGGTGGGCGTTGCGTGAATATCCGCCTCAAGAAAGCCTTCATTCGGTGGGAGTTACGGATATATCCAACGAGATATATATATATTTTTTTTCTAAGTTATTTGACAATACAGGAACGCAAAACTTTGAAGATCTGTTCTGTATGGGTATGACATCTAGTGTGATTTCTTTCAACCCCCTTTGACTGGTCTCTTAACAGTTTCTTATTATGAGAGTTAAAATCACATATCATGTATGCGCACAAGAACGGACTAACGTATATCGGTAACTGGCCAGCTATATAACATTCATGATAAAATATAATTCACTAGACGTGTTCAGAAAATAAATAGACACCATCTGTTTGCTCAACATAATATATCTCTCAACTCAGATTAGCCTTAAACCTTAATGCAAGAACGGTCTAAGTTAATGAAAAAATAACAACTCTGGTACAGTTGCTTGTAACTTCTCATTCACACGTTTAAATGAGAGGTCTGTCTTTTATCACAGTAGAAAAATATTGCACAAACATTCAATTGGGGTTGCTAACTTTTACCCTCCATTCTCCAGTCTTGAAGTAACTAGTTCAGACGTGTTATTTCGCTTCTAGTTTTTTTTTCACTTCATCATATTTTTTATAAGCTACTTACAATTTACTGAAAATATGAGTGGTTTCTAAAATGAAGTTATGTAGCATTCATAATACTAACAACAATAATAACCAGTGACTTCTCAACACACCAGTGTTCAATAACGCCACTGATAATATCTGATGACGTCAATAATCACTATTACTACAATAAAACTACTAATTGTACAGATATATATTTTTACGGTATATTAAAGTTCTAAAAATAAAAAAAATTGCGATTATTTGTAATAACTCCAAACTGACAGTATTTAGTAACGCCACTGGTCATATGTGTCGTAAAATTTTAATATTTATACAGTGTTAAAAGAGATTGTATATTTACATTATAAACTTCGGAGTAAATTGCCAATATAAATAAATTAATTAATTTATACATATAGCCTAAATGCTTAGTTTATATCGATGTAAGACTTGAAATAACGCCACTGATGACAGACACCATGTGAGGCCAGAGTTAACATTTATTGCATTTAAGAGATTTGCATACTTTTTAATATTCATTACATGTAATATAAATAATGTTTTCCAAATTACTTTTAAATTGAACACGAGAAGACACTTGTGCCGTTTTTGTACTAAAGTTGAAAAAAATAAAAATATGAAATTTCGATTAAAAAATATGACCATATGAAAGAGAATGGTTGTTTTGTATAATATTTGATGGATATGTTACAAATGTTTACTCCCTGTATTTTTTATAATATTTTAAATTAAAGGAAGAAAAGGCTCCCCACAGAGCTGTAGAACTGCACTAGCTAGGTCCCCAGTTAAGGGGGTTAAGCACTGAAACTCTTTCACTGCAAATTAAACACACTGCTTTCTTGTTTACTTCAGTAAAAATGTACTGTTTTGTCCACTTTATTTGAAATGATCTACCTTCGTCTGAAACTTTTTTTTTTCCTTGCCGCTACACATAGAGACCATAATTAACACTTATAAAAATCACAGAATTAATTATATTCTTCAAACCTCTCACTAACACAGACACTATAAAGTGAGCGAACAACTGCAAACTGCAAACCAACTTCAAATGTACAAAATATAACAGTAATAAAACATCTGGCACACACTCAACTTTGAAAGTAGTAACCACGCGGTCAACATCGCATGAAGATTTCAAAGTGATGCGTGGTAGGTAGGATCATAAATAAAAATGTTGGCTGTGTGTTTCTCAAAACAGATGTGATTCCTCCATGTTTTGGTTAAGATGATGAGTAGGATGAACTTTTGCACACACATATGTTGGAAACAGAGAAAGTCTTGCTCTTTCAAGTTTATCTTATTCCAAATAGAAGTACTTATTTCATTAATTATATTAGACTATAACTTACAAATATTACTGCGGGCCAAAAAGCAATGTGATAGAGCAAATATCATCGCGGGCTGCAAGCGATGGAATTGAGGGCAGCAAGCAGCCCGCAGGCCATAGATTGGACACACCTGCATTAGAATATTACATGATGTCAATGAAAGAGAAAATTCACATTTGTTTTGTTACCTTTTGATGGATTGAAAAAATGATATATTCTTATTATATGTATGTCTTTATTTTTCATAACCTATTAGAATTTTATATGATGTCAATAAAAGACAAAATTCACAATTGGTTTTGTTAGTTTTTATGGATTTAAAAATTTATGGATTCTTTCCGTACTTGTGGTAGTTCTTCCTTATTCCATATTAAAGAATGAGCTTGTATATTTCATTGTATAATTTGCCACCACCTCCTTAAAAGAACTTGGCTAAGGTTTCATATAATATTTTGCAAGGAGATTTGTGCTTCTCTATCCTTTATCCTAGAGTACTATATACCATCATCAGCATCAAGGATTAGACCTGCTGATTTGTTCCGATCTCATGTTAGAATTGGTCTATCCAGATTTCAATTTCCTGATACATTCACTATTTACCATACTTCAAATATTTATTTAATTTAAAATTTGTTACTAGAAAATGTACAATGTATTTATATTTGTGTCCTGCCTATAAGCTCCAGCTATTTTCAGCATTTTATCTTATTTCAGTGTAGAAATTTTATTGAACTTCTCATTTTAACTCAACCACAGGACTCAGGAAGGTATCAGAGTTTCCACTTCCATCATGCTAGGTTTTGTAACATCTTGTTTTGTTGTTTGTAAAAAATACTCTTTTGATACATATTTCAAATTTTATTAAAGAACTGTTTCCATCTATTTAAAATGCTATCTATATCTGCAACAATTATAATACCATCATCTTTCTATGGCTAAATTCTTCTTCTCGTGTTTGAAAATATGTGAATGACATTTCTCTTATATATTGTTTAATAAAAGAAATAAAACTTACACTAATTATAGAGGACAATTGCTTTATTTAATTTTACCAATTAATTGAGAATGTCATTTTGAATTGTTTGAGGAAGTAGTAACCATTCATTTATTTTTAGTTGTCAGGGTATTAGCCATTTATTAATGGAGTGTGATTTACAGATAATATTTAATATTTTGAACTGCATGCAGTTTTATGGTAACAGTAGATAAATAATCATAAATTGTATTTTTTTTAATTAGTATATTCTTTTATTCTAATTCAAGTTCATGTGACCTTGTTTTGATTCCGGAACTGTAGCTTGCTGGTCTGAAGGTATGTTTAATGATTACAAAATACTTACAATTCTCCATTGATCAATATTTTACAAATTCCAAAATGATACAAAGTTAAATAATAGTAATAATAATAATAATAATAATAATAATAATATTTTAATAAAAATACTGTGGCGAGTTAACTATGAGGCAAATTATCAATATTGTATATTTGAATCTGACATTTTTATACCTTTTTCTTCTTTATCTCAGTTTTACCTCTCACTTTATAGGTACTTTTTACATGCCATGTGCCACCTGGGCTTTACTGTGGCATGATCTGTCAGGAGATTGGGATTTCAAACTGTTGATCACACACATATTTTATTGACCACACAAGAATAAGGAAGGCCTCCCTGAATGAGTGATCAGCTCAATGTCAGTGCCTCATCTGAGACAACACAACATAAGACGAAGCACACCATTCACACACATATTCGTAGTGAACATGGAGAATATGGTAATGATTATTATGATGGCCAGATGATGTTCGGAGACTGTTTGGGCCTTAAAGTTTCCAGACATTCATCTTAACAGGTGAGAAAAAACCCTGAAAAACCCATCACCAAGGAAGCTTGTCCCGACTTTGGATTTTGCTGCATACGAGACAGTGATGCTACTATGAGACCATAGCAGTGGACCATTTTTCACTTCACCTCATAAAAATATGTGTTTCTTACAGACTAATTTCAGAGGCCATCACCTCAATCATCAGCTAAACTCCGACTGTTGAAATTGAGCTGTGAACAACACCTCCTGTTGCAGGTTGAATGAAATTCTAGATCAAATCTTGCTCACCGGGAACTTCAAAATTTTTTTTCTGAATGTATATCTTTTCCTAAACTGTTAATTCCATAAGTTTCTTTAAATATTGTAATAGTTAGTTTCTTTTTTCAATTATGTGATTCTGTATTTTCAATTTCACAATTTTTAATTTTCCTAAATTATCATCAGCATTCATGAATTAAATTAATGTTTTTATTACCTCACCTCATATCCTTTTTCTTCTAGACTGCAGTTTCGGAGCTTATCTCCATCATCAGTAGCATCTGGCTACTGACCAGAGGCTACTGATGATGGAGATAAGCTCTGAAACTGCAGTCTAGAAAAAAAAGGATATGAGGTGAGGTAATAAAAACATTAATTTAATTCTTAAATTAAACCTCATAGTGTTCTTTCCCTGTGAAAGTTAAATAAATCAGCATTCATATTCATCTTAGATTAAGCTTAAGGATTAAGGACTCTCCTGGCACACCACTATCGTCATCATCACCCATCATATCATCGGGACAACATAACTCCACCTTCCAGGTGCCCAACCTCAGAAGTGTGTTGCAATTATGCCAATGCCAGGAGAGAACACCAGAAATTTCCAAAAAAGAACAATCTGCGACATTAAAAAAATCCTAAATTATTTTTTCATGTGAGTACCTAAATATCTTTTAGTTTTTCCTGTGTATACTTTAGTGTGGTCACTGCAACTAATTTGGTTAACTCCAGATGATTCATTTTCTGGGGTTTTAATTTTCTTATTTGTTATTAAACGATTATCGATGCTGAATTTTTTATGGGTGTTAATGTAATATTGAATTTGCTTAATATTTTTTTTAATTTCCTGTATGTTTCAAGATGATAAGTAAATTTATTCAATAGTTTTTTTTTAACATTCGTTTTTAGAATGGTTGGAAGAGAATAACCAAATCCCATTTTGTAATTTTGATATAATCAGGAATGACCAAGAACAAAAAATTGAATTCAACATCCACAGAAAAGACACGTAACACCGATAATTACATAAAATCTCAGGTTTCAATCATATAATACATAATTATGCAGTATTCAACAGTATATTATACAGGTTAACAAATATTGCAGTAAGTGAAGAGAACATTAAGAAAGAATACAATAACACTTTATACATTACCAGACTAAATGGTTTTGGCAAAAAGATAATGTCGTGGGTTCGAACCCTACTGGGGTGATCGGATTCTTAGAATGAAAAAATCCAAGGGACAAGCCTCCTCCGGGAGGAACTTTAAGCTGTGGGTCCTGAATCTGAAGATTTTTGGGCTTAATAAAGAATGAATAAAAAGACCTCTGAGTAAAATTTGACCGATCTTCATCCATCAAAGTAATATCTTAGTTTCCTACTAGATATTGCCTTGAGGTGATGTATTAATCACATGTTGCTTGCTACATCTGTAGGGAAATAAGTGTAACTAAATTAGTCTGGTTAAGAAACTTCCCACTAGGGAAGCATCAATGTCCTGCAGCAAACAAACGGGAATCGATCAATCAACATCAAGAAGGTAATAAAAGATAAGTTAAAAAAATTCAAAGCAACAAAAACAATTGAGAGAATACCACCTCTCTACACAGTAATAGCAAGAAAATTGAAAAAAAAAATACAAGAAATTTACTTACTATCCTGGAACGCACCGAAAATTTCAGAAAATATTAAGCAAATTCGATATTACAACTTCAGCATGGGTAATTGTTTAATAACAAATAAGAAAATTGAAACCTCAGATAGTAAAAAAATCTGGAATTTATCAAATTACTTGCAGTCACTGCAATAAAGTATATATAGGAAAACTAAATGAAATATAGATACTCATTTGAAAGAACACTTTAGAAATATTAAAAGTAGTGAAATAGAAAAATCGGCAATTGCAGCTCATAGTTTGATACAGAATTACATAATTATAAAAGAAACTAAACTATTAAAAGATTTAGAGAAATCTATAGGACTAAAAATTTGGGAAAATATATAATCAAGAAGAACAAATGTAGGTCCATAAGTTTTGATCTCGAAGTTCATCCAACCTGCACCAGGTGGCAGGAGGAATGTTGGTGTTGATGGCTCAATTTCAACAATCAGAGTGTAGCTTATGATGGAGGGAATGCCTCTGGAACTAATTGGTGAGAAATACTTATTTGTAAGAGATGAGATGTAGAAATGCCAGATTCAATTATATAATAATAATATAAACAATTATTTACATTTTAAATGTTAAAAATGAGGTTTTGTGGCTGAGTTGAGATTCACAATCCATTATTGCCCAGCGTTACGTAAATATAACACCTGCATCTTTAAACAGTAATACTTCAAACCCATTGCTGACAGTATAATGTTTATGTAAGTTGCACATTGTTGCATTCCAGGAAGTCTGACCTTTCAGTCTGGTCTTTGAATGAATCATAGTGTGAAACAGTGATACATGTTTATCACCAATTTTCGGATTGCATAATTTATACTACACCATGGATGAAGAATAAGTATAAATGAAATAATTAAATTAATGTTTTTATTACCTCACCTCATATCCTTTTTCTTCTATACTGCAGTTTCGGAGCTCTGTCAGTAGCCTCTGGTCGACCGGTGTTATGTCGTTTCTTGGCAGTTTCCTTCTTACTTGTATCGGTGGACTGATGAACCTCTGGATCAGGTCAAAATTTGCGGGAGTTTCAAAATTCATGAGTTTGTCTTTTTTTGTTTTTTTGGATATGGATTTTTTCCCAGACTGTGAGTTCCTTTAGTTTATCTGTTTGTTTGATTAGGCTAGCTTCTGTATCAATTAAATGCTTTTCAGACCAAGCATGGGCTGCTACTGCTGACTTGTCCACTTCACCCTTTTTTACATTTCTAAGGTGTTCCTTCAATCTAGTTTTTAAATTTCTTTTTGTTTTTCCTATATAGATTTTGTCGCAATCTTGACATTTGATCTGATATATTCCTGATTTATATTCTTCTCCAATTTTTTCATTTTTGTTGATTTTAATTATCTTGTTTAGGCTGTATTCATTCTTTTGGGGCCAATCGAATGTTAAACTTATTGAAAATTTTCTGGAACTTGTGGTGTTTTACAGGATGGTAAGTGAATTTTTTTGTTTTTTAAAAAACAAACAGAAAAGAACATAAGATTCAAAAAATTCACTTACCATCCTGTAAAACACCACAAGTTCCAGATAATTTTCAATAAGTTTAACATTCGATTGGCCCCAAAGAATGAATACAGCCTAAACAAGATAATTAAAACCAACAAAAATGAAAAAATTGGAGAAGAATATAAATCAGGAATATATCAGATCAAATGTCAAGATTGCGACAAAATCTATATAGGAAAAACAAAAAGAAATTTAAAAACTAGATTGAAGGAACACCTTAGAAATGTAAAAAAGGGTGAAGTGGACAAGTCAGCAGTAGCAGCCCATGCTTGGTCTGAAAAACATTTAATTGATACAGAAGCTAGCCTAATCAAACAAACAGATAAACTAAAGGAACTCACAGTCTGGGAAAAAATCCACATCCAAAAAAACAAAAAAGACAAACTCATGAATTTTGAAACTCCCGCAAATTTTGACCTGATCCAGAGGTTCATCGGTCCACCGATAGAAGTAAGAAGGAAACCGCCAAGAAACGACATAACACCGGTCGACCAGAGGCTACTGACGATGGAGATAAACTCCGAAACTGCAGTATAGAAGAAAAAGGATATGAGGTGAGGTAATAAAAACATTAATTTAATTATTAAATTAAACCTCATAGTGTTCTTTCCCTGTGAAAGTTAAATAAAAAAGTATAAATGAAATAATATATTAAAGTTGATTATATACAAAAGTTTTGAAAATTGAGTAATATTAATATTTCTGGTACATTCAGTTGTTATGAATTCTTAGAATTAACACAGGGTGTTATTGAAGTTTGCTGTAACATAAATGTTACACTAGGCAGTAATGTAAGCAGATTTCAATATCAAATGCCAGTTTATGTTACCCAGTATAATTTATAAAATGTTATCTCTTTCTTTTTAAATAATTTTGTGGCAGTAGAATTTAGGATCTTTGTTTATTTTTATGGAACTTACTAAGATACTAGCACTGGATTCATAATCAAGGAAGTTCTAGACACTTTATTTGGTGAGAAAAATGATGACGTTGAAGATATTTTTATTGCCCCTTCTGATTCTAACATCTTGACTGATGAAGATTCAGGATATGAATACACAGGTGGGAATCCTAATAATCTCAGTGGAAAACAACTCCTTGGTGAGGCTGAAGTATGAAATGCCGATGGAAATACTACCTGAACCAGCTCAAAATGACGTAACCTCCCAGCCAGATGCACCAGAAACACGACTTCCTCCGGTATCATATACACATTACACACAAAATGCACATTGGGTGACTGGTAATTTTCAAAATATCAATAGACATTTTGATGCTGGTAATTTACCTTCACATGAAGAAAAAATCAAACTGAAGCTTTAAAACATTTCCTCACTGACAAACTTACTGACTTCATAGTAGAAAAATCTAATAGATATGCATTGCACAATAACTACCCACTCTAACCTATCAGCAGCCAAAATTAGATGTTTTATTGCTATTTACATTCCTAATGTGTACAATCAATAACCTTCTAAGAGAATGTATTGGGAGAATAATGAATGACACTCACGATAAATTAGTGATGCAATGAGAAGGAATAGGTTTGAATAGATCTTGAGATTCATAAATTTTTTAATAATAATAATGCATTCAACACTGAAAACAAAGACATTGTGGAAAATTAGACTACTTATAAATTGACTCAGGTGTATATTAGTACTTTCTTTGTGCCTGAAAAATCTTATTGTATGATGAGAGCATGGTAAAATATTTTGGAAGATATGGTTGAATCAGTCTATAAGAGGAAAATCCATCCAATTCAGATATAAAGTCAGGCCTTTGAACACCCCTAAAGGATATCTTGTTGACTTTGATATACATCATTTGCTTAAACCATTGATATAGAGAAGAATTTTGGTAAAGCAATGTTCTAAATGTGACACATGATTGTGTATTGATTGCTTTTCTGTGTATCACAACCAATAAATGACTGAAATAATTTATTTCCTAATGTTAATTATGTGAATGATAAGTTATATGGTGTGTTTAATGTTATTAATTTTTGCTCCCATCTCTGCCTAGCATTATATATATATATATGTCAAGGACATTTTTAGACAACCAATAAACACAACATTATAAAATCTTATTTTTTGCCAACTTTATAGAAAAATAGTACATATATCATGAAAAAACTAAAAAAATTGACGAAAAATTAATTCGGGCACTAATGGGTTAAGCCAGAATGATGAAAAAAAAATTGTAAAACATTTTTATTTCCTATAACATAAAAATTGCTATTTCATATTATGTTGAATATTGTTATTTTCAATGTACTTTTATTAATTTTAATTGAATGGGCAATACAAAAGAACACTCCTAAAATATTATCAAAATGAAATGGCTTGTATGTAATTTTGAAGTTACTGTAGCTTTGTTAAATTAAAATAGAAATAAAGTAATATATCCAAAGAATGTGCTAACAAAATATTAATCATTGCATAAACTCACTGTAATGGACGTTTATTCAGCCATTTATAATAATACTCATATCATGGAACAAATGAGGACTTCTTCATTCACTTTAGCCAATTAGAAAATTAAAATGCAATTTCTTAAAAATGCACTTTTACATAGTGAAATCATTTACTTTTTTTTAAATTTATGGTGAAATGAGTATTGACGATATTAACTTATTATTTATGTCCATATAATTTTTATTAAGTACTTGTGTACTTGAAAAATTACTAATCAACTGCAAGATTTATTGTTAGATTCACTTGTCAGGAAACTCACTATTCTCCTCTCTTCCATATACAATAAACTGAAGGGGAAAGAAAGGAGGTAAGTCACCTTTTCATTGTTTTGAAGTTCGGAACCATATAACTTTTTTTAATAGAGAAATATTTAATATGAAAATTCTGTTTAAACCATATAAACTACATCACCCAGGCTACATATAGCTGTTGATAACTCATTTTATCTCTTGTATTGACTTACCTCCCATTTCCTATGTCACTTCAAAACATGCAGAAAAAGCATTTCAAAATCTTAGGGGAAAAACTACAGTTTGCACAAACATCACAATTAATGTACACTTAGTGACAAAAAGAATGAGCCACTTCAAAAAGCAGAGTCCCTGTTATGGCCCCCTGCGCATGCTTGAAGAGCTAAAGCAGTGATTCATGAGGTAATGCGCTGTTAAATGTTTTAAATATGCTGTATTTGGTTTTAATCATCTTAAATCGTTAAAGAACAGTGAAGGAGACATGTTTCTAGATATTTATGAGTGTTCGACAAATGCAATATTACTCAAATTGCAACATTTCAAATAAAGTTAAACTCTCGTTCAAAGTGCAAAAGTACAAGACAGTCAATATTTAGACAACTACTATCCGACGTTCGAGTTGTGTAGATCGTTAAACCACTTACAAGAAGATGAAATATGTATGAAAGCCAGGGTTCGAATCATTCAACAATGTTTTTTTATTCATTTGTATTTTCGCAAAATTCATCCTATAAGTTCTATAACATTTAATTCCTGCCACATAATCTACATCCACTTTACACTATATTAAGTAATTTTCCTGCCTTTGTAAACCCTATAACACTATGTAGTTACCGGTATAAATTTAATTGTGTGTGCAGTACCATGTTTTAATAATAATGCTATAAATTTATGTAAAAAAATATAGCTTCATATATTTGTGTGTTTATTCATTTATTACGTATTAGTGAGGAAAAAGTTTCACCCTTCAATTAAAATATTTAGTTTATAGTTACAAAGAAATAAACATTATCTCAGTCAAAGCATAAATTTATTATGTCGACGTTTCAATCTCCTTATGTGAGATCATTTTCAAGACATGGTTGTTTATAAATTTATTGTACATAGTTACCATCACCAAGACAATTTTAGTTTTTTTTATTTTGTTATATATATATGTATGTGTGTGTGTGTGTGTAAATTTAAATTATTAATAAATTTAAAATTCCAAATTTATAATTTAAAATATTTCAGCAAGGAATCATATGTTCCACACCATTCATTTAAATCTTTTTGTTTATTTAATGCTTGTTTAAATGAAGGATTGGTAAAGATATTGAAACCATTCAAATTTGTTTTTGCTGATAGTGTTCCTAATAAACTTGAAAGAAATTTAATAAAAACTGACAAAGACAAAATCGATACTTGTAAATAGACAGAAGTTGTATACAAAATCCAATGTGGTAATTGTGAAAATCCTTATGTAGGCCAAACAAAAAGATTTATAAGAAAAAGAATCGACGAACATAAAAAGAATATCAGTACACCAGGTGCGGAACTTTCAGTAATCAGTGAACATATAATTAATCAAAATCATAAAATGAAATGGAATGACATAAATATTTACACAAAGAAAATAATTAACAAAAAAGATTAATAGCAGAAATAGCCTATATAAAAAGAACAAAATGAAGCATTAAATAAACAAAAAGATTTAAATGAATGGTGTGGAACATATGATTCCTTGCTAAAATATTTTTAATTATAAATTGGAATTTTAAATGTATTCATTTAAATTTGTGTGTATATATATATATATAATAAAAATAAAAAAAAACTAAAATTATTTTGGTGATGATAACTATGTATAATAAATTTATAAACAACCGTGTCTTGAAAATGATCTCATAAGGAGATTGAAACGTCGACTTAATAAATTTATGCTTTGACTGAGATAATGTTTATTTCTTTATAATTATGAATATTAATTACTCTCAGTGAAAAATAATTTAAAAAAGTATAATATATTTAGTTTATGTATGTTAAGTCCAGCATAATAATAGCCCATAGATCACAGACAATAATAATAATACTAATATTATTATTATTATTATTATTATTATTATTAATATTATTATTGTTGTCCATCATCCATAGTAATAATAATAATGGGATGTATCAAAGGATGTGAAGAATGTAATTAACTGGGATCAAAATTAATTCAAAATGTACCCAAGAAAATGACATAAAATATAGAATTCAAAAAGGTAGATCAGTATTAACAACGTTAAATGTTGTTTTGTGGGATAAGAACATATGAATGGATACCAAATTAGGAATTTATAAATCCATAATTCGAAGCACACTAACATACGGTGCAGAAACTTGGCACTTGAATAAAAATTTGAGTTTAAAGCATCTACTGAACTAGACGCTCAACTAGACATTCTAAATTGGAAAAAATCAGAAATACAATCGTCAGACAACAATTGAAAGTCCAAAATTCGATATTAGATTTTATGAGATACAGATACTAGAATGGTATGGTCTACACGTAGGATGCCAAAGAAAAGATTACCCAGACAAGCTTTGGAATGGATTCCACCTGGGAAAGGAAAGAGAGGTCCACTTAGATTTAAATGGATGGATGATGTAAGAAGAGGTATGAGGGAGCTAGGCCTGGAAGAATTGGAATGTGAAGATAGAGAAGAATGGAGAAAGAAGATAAAAATTTAAAAAGCTATGGGCACAGGAAGATGTTTTATTACATTGTAAACCTGTTTATAAATAAATAAATAATAAAAATAGTAATACTTCCAAATAGTTAGTACGTTTTTTCTTTAAGAATAGACAGACAGAATAAAATAGAAAGCATTTTAACAATTTAAAAATTTAACCTCATCGGGAATCGAACCTGTGCCTCTAAGCACTGAGCTAGCGTACGCTGGTTAATTGCACTTGAAAGAATACTCTTCAAGGAAAGAAGGGAAACATTATAGCTCTACTGTGCAATTAATTTACTCGTGTGAATCGCGCGTTGTATCTTAAAATATTCGAGATCAAGAGTCGGCCCATTCTTTTTGTCGTTAAGTGTACATGCAAAGCTTTAGGTCTCTCTACTACATTTTTAATATAATGTAGCACAATTTTTAGTTGGTTGAGATGGACTAATAGTTAGCATGCTTCCTTCTGATTCTGAATTTCATGGCTTCAAATCCATGGCATAAAATTTTTCCTTCAGAATGGATGTAAAGTCATGAATCCCATGTCACAGATTTATGACATAAAGTAATTTCAAGCCTGAAATAAGAGGTCACTGAACAAAATGTGTTGGCCCTTGCATTCTCAGCTCTGAATTGTGATGCTATAAATGAAATACTGTATATTACCAGCACATTATTTTAAGGTCTACCTGGAAGACAGAAAGTTTGTTTTCTGACAAATGTGAAAATGTACAGGATTTGGAATTGTATAACAATGAAGAACATAATTTGAATGTTTATTATTGTTTACAGCATCCACCCTCTCCTGATGGTGTGTTTGCTGATTCTCCAACTTGGGAATCATCTTCACTTCGGCAGAGAAATGTGAGTTCATCACGACCAGATGGAACTGATGCCTCCCGGTGGGATCCCTATGTGAAAATGGGAAAGAATGGAGGAAATGGAGGTACAGGTTCTGTTGCTCGCAGCACTCCAAATCTGACGGAATTAGAAGGAATGGGTGTTGGTACTGGTGGCTACACATGTCTGGGTACATGGTCATCAACAGGTTACATCAGCATGCCTAGTAGCGAAGAGATGGGAAGTACTGGTGGTGTTTTGGCAACAACTGGAGGGTACTGTAGAGTGGGACTTGATGGTCAGCCAACTGATGGACAGAATTCACAACAACCAGTTGCTCAACCAAACAAAGGATACGTTAGCCTGGCCAGCATGATAGATACTTCATCTGCCCAGTCGACTGCTAACTCCAGCACTCACTCCAGTCCACGTCAAGCCTCACAGTCTCCCCCTCGTGGTTATGTCTTGCACCATCCTCTATGGCCCAATCCTAAAGAAGCAACAGCTGGAAAGGGTTATGTGATGGCTGGTGAAATGGCAAACAAAGTTCCTGGTGCCTCTGGCTCACTGATGGAGGAAGAAGAGGTTCAACGGCGAGAACAAAATTGTGAAGATGAAGAATTACATTCACCAGAGTCTTACTGTCGCTTTGCTCTACGTCCAGGGGTGTCAAGCTCAGCAACAAAAGAGCCAGAGCAGGAGAGAAATATTTCTGGTTATGTGATGTTGCCAGAGTCAAAGGCTGCTAGTGGGACTAGTGCAGGCACAAGTGGTTATGTCCCACACAGACAGTTTGACAAGAGAGATGCATACCAGGACCATTCAGATCAATCGTACACCAAAGTGTATCCTTCCAGTACAAGTGTGTAGAGTGAGGGATTGACAGCACGTTGTCAATATCCCAGTTCCATTGCCCGTGTAGCAGACTGAAAATAGATTACCATTGTTTACATGAGGCAGCCAAGTTCAAATGCTGACAAGCATGATTGATTATAAATTTATCAAGCTGTGCTTTTAGTGCTTAAACTTAAAGAAATAATATTTTTACAATTTTTGACAAGCTCCGGAGGAACTGAGAAAATTGTTGCAACGTGCTGTTTGAGATGTAGTCTCATGATGTACATCACAGTTACTGTTAAATGTTTAGTATTTAATGTATAGAAGATATAGCGAGGCTTTTGCCTGTGATCTGTTTCAGTGTAAGTTCCTGTGGCACAGACACAATCAAAATGGCAGTGCTGCATCTCTCTAAGGATGTTAAAGAAACAACGAAATTTGAGTGATGGCTTTGTGTGCCACTCGAAGCTGATTGGCTGGTGATGATGGATATAATTAATGTTAATAGCTTTCTAAACATAATGTGCCATGAATACTTCCCCATGCACCAAAAAGTTACTACTATGTGTTTCATGCAAAGCAAATGATTCAGGCTTGGTTACATTGTCATTCTTTCTGTTGTGAGGTGTTTTAACAGTTTATTTCTTGCTGTTTAACAAAATCTGAGAGAAAACAAAATTGCCATGTACCTTTTTTGTACAAAATGTCACAGTCAAACCTATTTAACATGCTACAAATTAAGTTTTATTAATAACAGTAATGTGTGTGTGTGTGTGTGTATGTATGTGTGTGTGTGTGTGTGTTTGTTTATATACATACATATGTACATACATAAACACAGTTTTTATGTATTTTTATGTGTACTGCTGAAATGTATTGCAATAAGCCAGTTTGCAAGCAGATGACCTGAAGTAATGCATGTGTCCATACTGTTTCACTGAATTCTGTAATATTAGAACTATGAATGAATTTCCTATGTAGCATAAGTGAAATGGAAAGCCATTTATCATTTTTGCACTGATAATAATTTTAAAAACAATTTCAAATTGAATATAAATTAGTTTTGTATTGTATAATAAATTACAATATAATATTCATACATTACTTATAACTGTGATGAAAATCATCAATTTGATGACATTAACTTTTTAATGTTTAGTGCTTAGACAAAATTGTTATTGATGAATGATAACTATACCAAGTGATGGGAATTTTCTAACATCATGATATTTTACTGTTTTAGTAATTTTAAATTCTAAATTTGATTAGAACTTTCTTTAATAAAACACCAAAGTCATTTACTTTTCATGGCTGAAATATTAAACTGTCAGTATATGCTGATGCAAAGAATGCTATCTACAATGGTTCAGGCTGTTATTCATTCATTTATAGTACTTGATTTCTCTTTAAAATTAGATTATGCATTTTCTATGCAATATTAATTTTTGTGGACAAAAAATTGGAAAAGTTATATCGAAGTAATAAAATCAGGTTATTTCTTATTTTCTTTCTCCAATCCCTTCATTCAACTGCCTGGCAAGTGTTTATACTGATCTGCTCTTTATTGATTCAAATTAGCTTCTGAACTCTTCTCAGAGAAAGATCAAAGCTACATTGTTCAAGTTGCCCTGTGCTCTTGTCTGAAAGTAAAATTTTGTTTTTTGATGTATGTATTTTTCAATTATCCAGGCATCTCATGTCTTTACAGAACATAAAATAACAATTACATTTGCGTCTAGATCGTAACTCGCCTCGGTAGCTCAGTTGGTAGAGCACTTGGCCCGGAAAGCCAAGGGTCCCGGGTTCGAGTCTCGGTCTAGGCGAAAATTTTTCTCTTCAAATATAATGTAAAGTTGTTGAATGAAATTTTTAAAATATGATGATCTAACATTGAATACCATTTTCTAAGCTTCAAACAATAGGCAAATGGGCTAACATATTTTACTTTTATTCGCCACCATTTTTAAATTCTAGAAATTTTTAATGTACCTTCAACTAGATTATAAATATTTTAGCAATGAATTTTATCAATTTATGACCTTTATTTGTCATTTATATTCTAATATGTTCTACATTATTGCTTTTAGCTTCAGTGATTTATATATCAAATACTTATTTTTTATTATAGACTTAAAGATATTTCAAAGATCTGAATGATTAAAAGAATGAAATAATGTTAAAGTTGTTAAACTTGAAAAATAAATACACTTTTAATCATATGTATAAATGTTTTATAGAAATGACATAGAAACAATCATGCAGAAATTTTTACTTTCTTCATATGTGTTTTATGGTTATATTATTTTATCTATGAAGCAGATATGATTTTATTTAATTGTGTGTGTATACATGCATAAAAAACTGATTGCTGTGACTCTATAAAAACAGTCCTTGCATAGAGCATAGGAAACGTATGCATTTATAGGTAAAATGTGTGTATCTCTCATCTTATTGTACTAAGGTGTGCTAAAAGTTGCAGTGTGTTCTTATTGAATTCTGTTATATATGTTATTGTTGGTGGCATAAACATAGGATCAAATTCAACACAAACCATTACAATAAACCGTCTAGTGGAAGAAGGTGTAATTTTGAATTAAATTAATGTTTTTTATTATCTCACCTCATATCCTTTTTCTTCTAAACTGCAGTTTCGGAGCTTATCTCCATCATCAGTAGCCTCTGGTCAACCGGTGTTATGTCGTTTCTTGGCGGTTTTCTTCTTCCTTCTATCGGTGGACCGATGAACCTCTGCATCAGGTCAAAATTTGCAGGAGTTTCGAAATTCATGAGTTTATCTTTCTTGTTTTTTTTTTTATGTGGACTTTTTTCCCAGACCGTGAGTTCTTTCTGTTTATCTGTGTGTTTGATTAGGCTAGCTTTTGTATTGATTAAAAGTTTTTCAGACCAAGCATGGGCTGCTACAGCTGACTTGTCCACTTCACCCTTTTTTACATTTCTAAGATGTTCTTTCAATCTAGTTTTTGAATTTCTGTTTGTTTTTCCTATATAGATTTTGTCACAATCCTTACATTTGATCTAATATATTCCTGATTTGTATTCTTCTTCAAATTTTTTTCATTTTTGTTGGTTTTAATTATCTTGTTTAGGCTGTATTCATTCTTCGGAGCAAATTGAATGTTGAACTTTTTAAAAATTTTCTGGAACTTGTGTTTTAAAGGATGGTAAGTGAATTTTTTGAATCTTATGTTCTCTTCTGTTTGTTTTTGCAGTGTGCTTTCATAGATTCATTTTTGCCTTTTAAACTTGTTTATTTTCTTGTGTACCATGTTTTCTGCATAACCATTTTCTATTACTACTTTAATTATGTATTTTTTCTTCATATTTTTCTTTGTTCAGGGCTACATTCACCAATCTGTGTGTTAGACTATTGAATACAGCTTCTTTGTGAGTGAAATGGTTGAATCCTGGTGCCTTAATGTAGTTATGTGTGTTCTTTCTGTATATTTCAAATTCTATCTTGTTTTTTTTGTTTCTTGTTAGGTGTAGATCCAAAAATGAAATTTGTATCTCAGTTTCAGTTTCCATAGTAAATTTTACAGTTTTGCTCTGAATGTTCAGGAGTTTTAAGGCATCTTCTATTGGTTTATGATTTACAATGGCTATTATATCGTCAACATATCTGCGCCAAAATTTGAAAATTAAAGGGTGTCCACTTGTTCTTTTCTGTTCAAAACTACCCATGAATAAATTGGCCAGAAAGGGAGGTAGGGGTTCCCCATAGAAAGTCCAAAATTTTGTTTGTAGTATTTCCCATTATATGTGAAAAAATTTATTCGATGCACAATTTGGTCAAAATTATATATTCTTCTATCTTTTCCTTTTCTATATTATTGTTCATTAACCATTTTCCAGAATTTCAATAGTGGTTTCTCTTGGGACACTGGGAAACAATGAAACTACATCAAAAGAAACTAACCTGTCAGTTGGTTCTAATTCTATGTTCTTGAAATTCTCTATCTATTCTAATGAGTTGTCGATAGAAAGGTTCTCAAAACCCTGCCACATTCTTATATTTGCTACATAACCATCAAGATATTTGATATGTAGGAGACCCTATGCAGTTGATAATGGGTCCCATTTTGTTTCCTCCCTTATGTGTTTTCGGGAGGCCATGCATATTAGGGTTTTTAGGGTTAGGAACCTTTAGGCAGAACTTTTTTTCTTTGGTTAAAATTTCGTTTATGTTCTTTAAGGTATTGTCCACCTCTTTGATGCATTTTGGAAGTGAATCAGATTTAATTTTGGAGTATTCAGTTGATTCCAAAAGATTGTTCATTATATTTTTATAATCATTATTGTCCATGTTTTGTTTGAATGGTTTTTCTCTTATAATTTGGTTTAATATGTTAAAAGAATTTTCCTTCAAATTGTCCCAATAAAAATTCCCTACAATTTTTGTGATTTTTAAATGTAAGAAATATAATTTAGCGTCTAAATTACTAATTGTTTCGAAATGTTTCCCTTTCTCCATCTTTAACATTTTTATCTCCAAGATCCCCTGTTCCTTAGTACCGTTGATTTTTAATGGTTTTTGTAATGAATTTCGGCTAAATGTCCAAGTCTAAGCATTTATTTATAAATTTGATATCTAAAATTTTCTTTCTTCTTTAATTTTACAAACGTTTTGATATCTTGGTTTAAACCTCCCAAGCTTGTGTTGAAATTTGGTGTTGAGGTTATGTGTCTGCTGTCTGCCATCTTTGTTCCCTCACTTATTTAACTTTCACAGGTGTAATTATACTGAGTGTTATATTTCAATACAATTTTGTAGGAAGCTTTGTTACACCACTATCTCAAAGTAAACATATTTTCAAATTTTCAGTTAATTATATCTTAAAAATGTATATTAAAAACCAGAAGACTAATCTGATACAATTACTTTTTTTATAATACTGTAGTTGTAGAAACTACTGTAAACACAGAACTATATAGGAGTTTAAGTTTCCCTCTATAACAAGTGTAAGTCACAAGTTTAACAGCTTTAACTGAAAAGTACACTGAGTTATTCCATAAAATTGTGCAAAACTGAAGAAAAATAAAATTCCTAATGCATATTTAAAAATGAATTATTTGGTATTTGGAAAGACAGATTAAGGATATATAGGACTGTAGGCATATTTGAATCACATATATTAGGAAACCCCTATCTCAAATTTGAATAAATTCAATCATTTAAACTTTTTTTTTTCTTTTGTGCAGAGGAGTTTGTGTCCTGGCCAGTCCTAGCTGTAACTCCTGCCAATAGGTGCAAAAAGCTTGTACAAGTTTTGTGATCTTCATAGACAACAGACTCACTAAAGCCAGTGATCTGTTCTTATAAAGTTAAGTGTAATCAATTCTTTGCTTCAATATGATTACACATTTTTAATCAAAATTACAGAGAGAAGTAACACTAAGGTAATTTACAATTGAGGGGTCTAGTGAGAGAGGGAACTATGCCACTTTGAGAAGAAATGGAAATAACCAGTGATATTTATATTAAAATTTATATTTTTTTCCTTTTCATAGTTTACATAACAGTAAGTTAAAGAAGAAAGAAGTTACTCCTTTACTGTATGAATCATTTTGTAATATAATGCTTTATAAACCCAATTTATTTCCTTTTCTTCTCAAAATGGCATAGCTCTCTCTCTCTCTCTCTCTCTCTCACTCTCACTAGATCCCTCAATTAATAAATTGAGTTGAATACATTTTTGTACACTTCACCTCATAAAGTTCCGTATTTTCACAATATCGGTTTCAAAGGCCTTTGAAACCGATATCGTGAAAACATGGAACTTTATGAGATGAGATGTAAAAGCTTTTTATCCAACTCAATTTATAAAATGATTACACATGGTGTTTCCAGGTGGACCTATGGTTACCAGCTCGCCTCTGATTCTGAAGTTAGTGGGTTCAAACCTGACTGGGGTTAAGATGTATTTTTTTAAGGGTGTAAAACCTTGTGTATGGCTTCCTTTGGAAGGGAAGCAAGTCTGTGTGTCCTGTGTCATACATAGAGTTATGGAACATAAAAGAAACTCAAACCTTAAACCAAGAGGTCTCTGAGCAAAATTTGTTGCCCCTTTGATTAAGTTAAAATTCTTCATACTTCACCTCACATGCAGTTTTCTAAGTAGACCGCAGTTTCAAAGCCTTGGCAGCTTCATCCTGAGTAATTTCTCATCGACTGATGTTATGTCGATCAGAAGAACTACTTTTCCTTCCCTCTGTTGGTGGACCAATAAAACCTCCGGATCCAATCAGAGTACGTGGGAACTTTGAAGTTCATAAGTTTTTTTTTTAATGTGGATTTTTTCCCAAACCGTGAGTTCTTTTTGTTTTTCTATTTGTTTAACTAGGCTGGCTTTTGATTCAATTAGATGTTTTTCAAACCAATCATAAGCAGTTGCTGCTGACCGTTTTTAACATTTCTAAGATGTTTTTTCAGCCTTGTTTTCAAATTTCTTTTTGTTTTTCGTATGTAAATTTTGTCACAATCCCTACATTTGATCTGATAAATTCCTAATTTGTTTTCTTCTTCACTTTTATAATTTTTATTGGTTTTAATTATGCTATTTAGGCTTTATTCATTTTTTGGTGCCTATCTTTTTGAAAATTTTTTGAAACTTGTCGTGTTTCAATGGATAGGTGAATTTCTTGAATTTTATTTTTTCTACTGTTGCTTTTATAAGTGTGCTCTCATTAATTAATTTTTGTGTTTTAAATTTACTTATTTTCTTATATACCATATTTTCTTCAAAGCCATTTTCTTTTGCCACATTTATTATGTGTTCTTTTTCTTTTTCATAGTTTACTTTGTTCATAGGTATATTTACTAACCTATGTGTCAAACTATTGAACATTTTTCTAATTGTAAATTGTAAATTAGAAAAAGAAAACATTTTTCTAATTTACAAATTAGAAAAAGAAAACATAAAGGAATATATAATTTTAACCAAATTGTGCACTGAACAAACTTTTTTACATATAATGGAAACTTTTACAAACAAAGTTCTGGACTTTCTATGGGAAACCCCCTATCATCCTTTCTGGCTAATTTATTTATGGGAAGTTTTGAGCAGAAAGTGGACACCCTTTAGTTTAAAATTTATGTTGACTGTGTAATTGCTATTGTGAATCATAAACAAATAGAGGATGCTTTAAAGCTTTTGAATATTCAGAGTAGAACTATAAAATTTACCATGGAAACTGAAATTGAAAGACAAATCTCATTTTGTATCTAAATTTAACAAGAAATGGAGAAAACAAGATAGAATTTGGAATATACCGAAAAAATACACATATACATAAAAATAAAGCATCGGGATTCAACCATTTTGCTCACAAAGAAGCAGTGCTCAATATTTTTATTATTAATTTAATTGGATAAATCATAATTGAAGAGAAAAATTATATGCTCAGACCGGGACTTGAATCCAGGACCCTTGGTTCTATAGACCAAGTGCTCTACCAACTGAGCTACTCCTCTATATACGTTGTAATTCCTGCCCACCAAAAGCTATGAAGCCTTTGCTTCTATCTTTGCAAATGACGGCTTCTTTATTAAGAAGACATATATTTGGGAATTATACATTACATTATAAATGCCAGTACGGCTTCTTTCGATGTTTTTATTATTAATTTAATACATCTCAATGATAGATAAATCATATTTGAAGAGAGCACTTGGTCTAGAGAACCGAGGGTCCCGGGTTCAAGTCCTGTCTGAGCATATAATTTTTCTCTTCAAAGCTGCCATTTGCAAAGATAGAAGCAAAGGCTTCATTTGGTGGGCTGGAATTACAACTTACATAGAAAAAAATTTGCACTTAGATTGATACTTGCTCCAGTAGCTCAGTTGATAAAGCACTTGGTCTAGAGAACCAAGGGTCATGGGTTCAAGTCCCGGTCTGAGCGTATAATTTTTCTCTTCAAATATGAAGTGTTCAATAGTTTCACACATAGATTAGTAATTTGCTATGTAAAAGGATACATAATTAATGTTGCAACAGAAAACGGCTTTGAAGAAAATATGGTATACAAGAAAATAAATGAATTTAAAACACAAAAATTAATTAATGAAAGCACACTTATAAAACAAGCAGAAGAAAAAAATAAAATTCACTTACCATCCATTGAAACACAAGTTTAAAAAAAATTTCAAAAAGCTTATACAAGATTGGCACCGAAGAACGAATGCAGTCAAAATAAGATAATTAAAACCAATAAAAATGAAAAAATTGATGAAGAAAACAAATCAGGAATTTATCAGATCAAATGCAGGGATTGTGACAAAATGTACATAGGAAAAACAAAAAGAAATTTGAAAACAAGGGTGAAAGAACATCTTAGAAATGTCTAAAATGGTGAAATGGAAAAGTCAGCAGTTGCTGCTCATGCTTGGTCTGAAAAACATCTAATTGAATCAAAAGCCAGTCTAATTAAACACATAGAAAAACAAAAAGAACTCGCGGTTTGAGAAACAATCCACATTCAAAAAAACAGGACAGAAAAACTTATGAACTTCAAAATTCCTGCGTATTCTGATTGGATCCAGAGGTTTGTCGGTCCACCAACAAAGGGAAGAAGAAGTAGTTCTTATGATCAACATAACATCAGTCGACGAGAAATTATTGAAGATGAAGCTGCCAAGATTTTGAAACTGTGGTCTAATTAGAAGACTGGATATGAGGTGAGATATGAAGAACTTTAATTTAATCTTAAAAATCTAATTAAAAAATAATTTGCAAAAATTAAATTTATGAGACGTACTGCAGGTTACTCAAGAACAGACTATAAAAGGAATTTTTAGATTCTCAGAGAATTACATGCAGAATCAGTCATGGAAATGCAGAAACAACTGGAAATCTCACGTAAGAAGAATGAGCAGAACGAGAATACCACGTCAAATCTTAAATTACCAGCCACCAGGCAAGAGATCTTTGGGCAGACTCTTCAAACGTTGGATTGAGACCGTAACAGACCACTAAGTCTATCACATGAAAGGAAGAAGAAGAAGAAGAAAAATAATTTTTCTTTAAAATATGTTTTCCCACAATTTTTTTTATCGTTTGAAACCAACTTTCTTACACTAAATATATATATATCTGATATAATATTATTTACATGGTATCTGTATGTTTATATGTATTTATGTTGTTAAAAATTCTTACTGTATTCTTTATTATGTTTTTGCAATAATATTAGAAGAAAATAAATTTGAAAATTAAAAAATCATAGAAATTACTAATTATTTTTTATGAAATTAATGCAAAAAACAATTTCATTAAGACTTATTATTATAATAAGTGAATTATAAGCTTAAAAATTAGCAATTATGGAGAAAAATTGGTTTTGAAAATATTGCTAGTAGTTTTAAAAAATCGATATAAAAATAAATAATTTGGATAATTGTAGGCTTTCACAGCCGGCATCAAGATCCATGTTTGGTTCGTGTTCCAGGCATAATGGTCATGGTCTGGTTTTCTTGAAACTCAACGTTTCATCCACTGCTGCAGTACTGCAGCCGACTGTTGAGGAGTTCATAGAGTGCACGCAGAATCTCCTGATGGGGTCCACTGCAGCATTGGACAAAATTTTGAGTTCTGTTGCAGTACTGCAGCCGACTGTTGAGGAGTTCATAGAGAGCATGCAGAATCTCCTGATGAGGTCCACTGCAGCATTGGACAACATTTTAAGTTCTGTTGCAGTACTGCATCCGACTGTTGAGGAGTGTGAGTTCTGTTGCAGTACTGCAGCCGACTGTTGAGGAGTCCATAGAGAGCATGCAGAATCTCCTGATGAGGTCCACTGCAGCATTGGACAAAATTTTGAGTTCTGTTGCAGTACTGCAGCTGACTGTTGAGGAGTTCATAGAGAGCACGCAGAATCTCCTGATGAGGTCCACTGCAGCATTGGACAACATTTTAAGTTCTGTTGCAGTACTGCATCCGACTGTTGAGGAGTGTGAGTTCTGTTGCAGTACTGCAGCCGACTGTTGAGGAGTCCATAGAGAGCATGCAGAATCTCCTGATGAGGTCCACTGCAGCATTGGACAAAATTTTGAGTTCTGTTGCAGTACTGCAGCTGACTGTTGAGGAGTTCATAGAGAGCACGCAGAATCTCCTGATGAGGTCCACTGCAGCATTGGACAACATTTTAAGTTCTGTTGCAGTACTGCATCCGACTGTTGAGGAGTGTGAGTTCTGTTGCAGTACTGCAGCCGACTGTTGAGGAGTCCATAGAGAGCATGCAGAATCTCCTGATGAGGTCCACTGCAGCATTGGACAAAATTTTGAGTTCTGTTGCAGTACTGCAGCTGACTGTTGAGGAGTTCATAGAGAGCACGCAGAATCTCCTGATGAGGTCCACTGCAGCATTGGACAACATTTTAAGTTCTGTTGCAGTACTGCATCCGACTGTTGAGGAGTGTGAGTTCTGTTGCAGTACTGCAGCCGACTGTTGAGGAGTCCATAGAGAGCATGCAGAATCTCCTGATGAGGTCCACTGCAGCATTGGACAAAATTTTGAGTTCTGTTGCAGTACTGCATCCGACTGTTGAGGAGTTCATAGAGAGCACGCAGAATCTCCTGATGAGGTCCACTGCAGCATTGGACAACATTTTAAGTTCTGTTGCAGTACTGCATCCGACTGTTGAGGAGTGTGAGTTCTGTTGCAGTACTGCAGCCGACTGTTGAGGAGTCCATAGAGAGCATGCAGAATCTCCTGATGAGGTCCACTGCAGCATTGGACAAAATTTTGAGTTCTGTTGCAGTACTGCATCCGACTGTTGAGGAGTTCATAGAGAGCATGCAGAATCTCCTGATGAGGTCCACCGCAGCATTGGACAAAATTTTGAGTTTCAAGAAAACCAAACCACAGCCATTAAGCCCGGAAGATGAACAAAACAGGGATCAAAATCTGAAGCTTGAAACTTTGTTTTTTATACAATTAAAAAGCTATAAAAATTCAAGTGTAGTAGACTCAATAGTTTAAAAAAATCATTATTTTAATGGAGTGTCCATTTAATAAATATTTTATCCCTAGAGATTAAACACACCTTAACATTAATTAACTTTTATAGAAATTAATCACTATGAGGTTTAATTTATGGTGAAATTAAATGTTTCTTACCTCTCCTCATATAAATTTTCTAAGTAGATCGCGATTTCGAGACCACAAAGGTCTCATCTTCAGCACTTGCTTGGCGACTGATGTTATATCGATCAGAAGAAACTCTTCTTCTTCTTCCCTCTGTTGGTGGACCGATGAACCTCTGGATCAGGTCAAAATTTGCGGGAATGAACTTCGAAATTCCTGCAAATTTTGACCTGATCCAGAGGTTCATCGGTCCACCAACAAAGGGATGAAGAAGAGTTTCTTCCGATTGATATAACATCAGTCGCCAAGAAAGTGCTGAAGATGAGACCTTTGTGGTCTCGAAATCGCGATCTACTTAGAAAATTTATATGAGGAGAGGTAAGAAACATTTAATTTCATCATACTTTAACATCCTTATTTAACTTAAAAAACTCTAGATAGATTATGATACACATTTGGAATATTCTGAGAGGGAGTACACCAATTTTTAATTTTTGTGACAAACACAGAATTACATTTTTAAGTCTAATTCATAATCTTCAAGAAGGAAATGTATGGAACAATTTCTAACAATCTGAATGTTAATTTTATGAACTCAATTATAATGTTACAATTACTTTCCTTGCATTTTTCAGTAATTAATGATATTGACTTCTTAGGAATTAATACTACGAGGTATTATTTATTTAAGAATAACGGCTTGTGAAATGAGATTCATGCGCAAAACAGCAGGTTACACCAGATGGGATCGGAAAAGGAACACCGATATCTTAAAAGAATTGAAGACTATGCCAATTTTGGAATATATTAAACAGTACCAACTAAATTGGAAACACCATCTTGAAAGAATGAGTTCAAATTGGATCCCCAAAGCTGTTTATAATTATATACCAAGAGGATGAAGATCTCTGGGCCATCTTATGAAATGCGGTGGATGGACCATTTTCTATAGGATCGTAACAGGCCTTGGCCTCCTACTTGGAAGGGAAATAACGAAGAAGTAAGAATTTATTTAAGAAAAATTGTATCACCTCACCTCATTTATCCTACTTCTATTAAACCCAGTTTCGAGACCTAATAAGAATGATATGAGGTGAGGTGATACAACTTTTCTTAAATTAATAATATTATTACATTCATGTATGTATGAATGTAATAATATTATTAGATTAAGCATCAGCACAATAAATATTTGTACTTTTGCACAAGAGTAAATCAAATTAATGAAAATTTGCACTGCAATGAGTTTTAATTAATTACTATTATAAATTGTCCAGAGTGCGATGTTTTTTTCCGTGATGTTACGAAATTGATATACTAGGATACTGATGTACAAATGGGTCTCCGTACACAAAATAGAGGTATATATTTCCTGGAAGAGCACAAAAAAATGAAGAATTATGGTATAAATCGTAAGTTTCTCCGACAAGTAGTTACCAAGAAAAAACGAGTTTCAAATTTAGGCTTTCAAATCAACATCCACCAGCATTTTGATTGCAGCAGACGAATCGCGAATCACATTCCCTAATATTTACATACAGTGTTGATTCAGATTAGTGTTTCAGATAATGTTACAAGTGCAAGTGTTGAGTGATAATATATAATTCAAGATGTTCTACTTAACATTATTTGCAAAATGTCTGCTGGAAGGGGGCAATGGCAGTATAAAAACTACTTAGTACCTGGATGTTTATCAACGAACACTAAACACTGAAACAAAATATTTGTGTCTTCCAATGGAAAAAACACAAAGAAAACTTGGCTTAAAGCTGCCTGCTGAAATTTTCATGACATTTCACACACATTGCAACTGTTTGTTTGTGAAGACATTTTGATGTAAATAGTTTGGTTATGATTCATTATTTTGAATTGTAATACAATTGCTTTCACAATTACGTACTTCTAAAATTATGTATTTTTATAGAAATAGTACAGTCATTTGATGTAACTGTATACCACTTTTTTCATTGACTAATATTTATACATTTTCTTAACATGTAATTTTAAAAATATATTTTATGGATATTGTAAACAATACCATCTCCAAAAGATGTTGAACTAAGGAATATTTAATTTATTCATAAATGTAAAATCTTAATTGTTAAAAGTACATTTGCTTTACTAATAAAATTACTCAAATGCAATTTTATCCATTCTTATAGTTTTGGAAAATGTAGAGATTATATTTATATATATATGTCCACCGCTGTGGTCTCGAGGTAGCGTACTGCCTTGTCACACAGCGGGCCCAGGTTCGATCCCCGCTCGGGACAGTTTTTCTGGGTGAGGTTTTTATCGGGGTTTTTCCTCACCTGTAAGACAAATGTCAGGAAAACTTTAAGGCCCAAACGGTCCCCGAAATCATATGGCCATCGCAATCATCATCATTCATATTTGTTTTATCATCATCATCCTTCATCGGTGTGGAAAGCAACAGGAAGCTACCACACCTAAAATTCCCTAGTAAAGCCGCAAAGCATAGCATGAAAATGCTATGATTGCAGTGAAAGACCTGCCTTCGGGCAGAATTACTATGGATAGATATATATATATAGTCCTCATATATTGATGTTTTTATTATTAATTTAACACTTCTCACTGAAGGATAAATTATATTTGAAGAGAAAAATTTTCGCCTAGACCAAGACTCGAGCCCGGGACCTTTGGCTTTCTGGGCCAAATGCTCTACCAACTGAGCTACCGAGGTGAGTTGTGTTCTAGACACAAATTTTTCTCTGATATACGTTGTAATTCCCTCGTGCCAAATGCTTTGAAACCTTTGCTTCTATCTTTGCAAATGGCGGCTTCTTAGTTAAGAAGACATTTATTGGGAATTCAACACTACTTTATAAAGCCAGTAGGGCTTCCCTTAATGTTTTTATTATTAATTTAACACTTCTCACTGAAGGATAAATTATATTTGAAGAGAAAAGTCTTCACCTAGACCGAGACTCGAACCCGGGACGGCTTTCCGGTCTAGGCAAAAAATTTTCTCTTCAAATATAATTTATCCTTCAGTGAGAAGTGTTAAATTAATAATAAAAACATCAATGGAAGCCCTACTGGCTTTATAAAGTAATGTTGAATTCCCAATAAATGTCTTAACTAAGAAGCTGCCATTTGCAAAGACAGAAGCAAAGGTTTCAAAGATTTGGCACGAGGGAATTACAACATATATCGGAGAAAAATTTGCATCTAGATCGCAACTCGCCTCAGTAGCTCAGTTGGTAGAGCATTTGGCCTGGAAAGCCAAAGGTCCCGGGTTCGAGTCTTGGACTAGGCAAAAAAATTTCTCTTCAAATATAATTTATCCTCATATATGTTTACGCAATTGAATAGTTACCCTGAAACCAAATCTGAACCCATAAACTGCTACTCATTACTTGACTAACTTCTTCTGCCATTTTGTTACATATGTAGATCACTAATCGCATGAATGCCAACGTTAAAATATACGTAAAATAGGTCCAGAAGAGAGCAGGGATAGTTTTACATGCACCATGCCATGATATAGATCACTAATACACTGAAAATTCAACTTTCTTATTTTTGTGGATAAGATCTCTTTGGGTCAACTATTCAATTATTAAATAATTATTTCATGAAGAAATTTGTAGTTTCAAAACAACAAGCTTCTGATTTAATTTGTTTCACATAGTTTTCATAGTGGCCGTACCTAGTGCACATATGCTCAAAGGAGCTCTGTATGAAAAGTAAAAGTATATATTTCCTGAAATAATGCAAAAAACTAAATATAGCCTAAACCATAAGTTTCTCTGGCAAGTAATTACCAAGACAAACAATTTTCAAATTTAATTTCTCAAATCAACACATGCTGCCATTTTGATTACAGCAGACAATCCTATGACGTCACCAATCACATTCTCTAATGTTTACATGCAGCGTTGATTCAGGTATAGTGACTCAGATAATGTTACATGTGCAAGTGATGAGTGATAATATTAATAATTTAGATATATTAGTAATATAGGATGTAATTCAGATCTAAAATGATTTATAAAGAGGTCTACATGTGGGAGAATTGGATCACAGTATGACCAACTTCAGTTCTAAACAGTTATTGATATTACTTTGCACTTTCGGAAGTTTTAACTTATTTTCTTTTTATTTGTTTTTTTTTTTTTGAGAGAGAAGTTTAATCCCTACATATTAAGTTTCTCAATTGAACTATAATTTCTAAGAACTTGACAAATTATTATAATAATAATGGCCGTTTTCATACTATGAAATAGCTTGGAATTTAGTCCTACCTTCATAATTCAGTTTTGTGTGGTAAAAAACATTCCTCCCAATATGTTGTTGTTGTTGTTGTTGCCAATGCTTAAGGACCTTGGACTTCCTCCATTCTCCTACGGGCATCCCAATAATAACATGTGAGCTGAGATGGTAGGTCAGCATCAAACATCTTAATTGCTAGACATTTCAACAAATGTTCTTCATTCATGATGGAAGCATCATCTTTACAAAGGGTACAGTGTGGTGAGGGATATATATTGATTCTATGAAGATGAGAGGCCAGACAGTCATGGCCCATTAACACATTCAGTACCGTAAACCAGTGAAGGCATTTAAAGAGACTATCGTGTATGCAGCCATCGGTCAGTTAACTCGCTTTAGAGCAGGTGCAAACAAACTGCATTTATATTCGGCGCCTAAATATTGTGTTGGCTTAGTATGTCTTGGAGATCATAGATGGCATGTAAATAATACATTTTCTATTCCTGTTCAACACGTTTAACCTTGGTGAATCCCCTTTTATTTTTAAAACAAACAACACATGGAATTCGTTCACCCAAACTTGCTCCAATCCAGTCGTATATGTTTCTCGTTATCGCGCTGTTGTTTGTGCGTGAGTGAAACCATGGCGAAAGAAAAATATCTCACTGAAGAAGAATTAGTGAATATTTTGTATAATGATGACTCAGGTGATGAACTGATTCCTGAATTAGAAGATTCACAAAGTGAAAGTGAAGATGAACTTCCACTTCCTGAAATTGATACGCCGATACCATGTGATGTCAATCACCCAAGTTATTTCACCATCAAACCCTACTAGGATATCTCCTTTAGGTATGTACAAAATTTGAATTTTCTAGGACTAATAGTTTGTGAATAATGGTCCAATTTCTGAAGTGCCACGAAAAGAGTAGCTGGGGTATTTAAATGGCTGGCCTGTGGGTTTAAATGCCCTGCTCAGTGCCTGGTACTGAATGTGTAATAATCTGAAAAGCGCCACTGACTTCCTCCTAGGTAGATCAGGAATGCAAGATTTGTCCTCCAGTAATATTTTCCAGGCTGTATTTGTGCTTTCTTCTATATGTCTTTCTTTACAGGCTTGATGGACTTGTGCTTGATCCAGATTTTCGTATTCTGTAGAGATATACTATTGTTGTTTGCTTTATATTTGTTCCTTTTTTTTGCAAGGAAATCAGCTGTCTCATTTCCTGCAATCTGGCAATGTGCCGGTAATCATTGTATAACTCTATCTTTATTAAGTCCTTGAAGAATTTTGACTAGGGTGTGGATCTCTCATTTTATGTTTTTCAGCATGTTGTGAATTAATTGCCTGTAGTCCTGTCTTGGAATCTTCCCCCAAATATATCCAATGTTAAATTCCATGCAACATAAACTGTCCCTCTCTTCTTTCCATTCTTAAATCACAATCTGATATAATAATTCTAACAAATGAATCATGTAATCAAGGTTACTTAATATAAAAAATGGGGGTAAATATCCAACGTTTACCATCCTATTCTGGAGTTCAGCATTTTTTTTATTAACTAACCTGTCTAACTTAATGTTACATATCTCTGCAGAAATGTGGTCATCACAATTCAAAGCAAATCACTTCAATATAAAAGCATCTATTTTTGGAAGATTATCTTTCCTGCATAAACCCTTCATCCAACATAGTTGGTTCTAAATATTTGATGGTAGCAGAAAAATACAAAGTAGAAAATAATGTATTAAGACATAACATATGCTCTTTCAAAGAAAGGCCCAAACCAATGCATTTGCCATACATGATTATATTTACCTGCAATATGCTAATATTTTCAAAATAAAAACCAATCACACAAATGATATATCTTGCATAAATCACATATAGATATTATTGCTTTCTTGTGAATAGTGATGTCATGGAGATGCTCAGAAATCTTTGGTTGTGCTCAGCCCATGATTAGTATTTGTATCTCTTTTTTTTTTTTTTTTGCATTTTTAAAATTCAATTAAAGATATAACTTAACAAAGAGATGTAAAATTTTCATACACCACATTTAATACAAAAGTGGTTACAGTGATATATAATTTACTTAAATTTCTGTTTTCGTGCAGAACCCCATTAAAAGTGTCAAGAACACATTTCATATTCAACTGCCATAAAGGGAATATGTCTCTCCACAGCAAACTAGTAGAAATCATTGTACAGGACAAAGGGTTATTTTCAAATTCCCATACCTTTGCTAAGTATTATCAAATTTTAATGAAATTTGGATTAAATTATTCACAAGAACATGGAGAAACTGTATATGTACAACATAGTTATTGTTCTGTATAATTATAAAGAAGTTATTATGGCATGTTACGTTTTACAATTCTTTTTGGACATGAGTTATTATCCATCCATAGTAATTCTGCCCGAGGGCAGGTCCTTCACTGCAATCATAGCACTTTAATGCTATGCTTGCAGTTTTACTAGGGAATTGTAGATGTGGTAGCTTCCTGTTACTTTCCACATCGGTGAAGGATGATGATGATGGGCATATGATTTCGGGGACCGTTTGGGCCTTTAAGTTTCCCTGACATTTGTCTTACAGGTGAGGAAAAACCCTGATAAAAACCTCACCCAGAAAAACTGCCCCGACCGGGGATCGAACCCAGGCCCGCTGCGTGACAAGGCAGCACGCTACCTCGAGACCACAGCGGTAGACATGAGTTATTGAAGTACATTATATAGACTCTGTCCACCGCTGTGTTCTCGACCTTGTCATGCAGCGTTCCTGGGTTCGATTGCCGGTAGGGACAGGCTTCTGGGTGAGGTTTTTTCGGGGTTTTTCCTCACCTGTAAGACAAATGCCAGGAAGCTTAGGGCCCAACGGTCCCATTCTTTATTTATATCAGTTTCTTCTTCATTTGCCGCATTGTCATCTGAAGATTCTAATACTTCAAATCTATTAGCAATTTTGATTTGGTATTCATGCCGCATTTCATCATTTTTCAAGTTTTTAATTCAAATTTTACAGAATCATCTTTAGTGTGTTCCTCTCATAAGCGATAGCCGTTGTCTGATTTTCACCCTGACATTATGATGATCTGAATTGCAGTCTGTCCCTCTAAGTGATACACATCGATGATGCTACTGTGCCAGCGTTTGTCCACTAATACATGATCTATGAAGGTTGTGTTTCAGATCTAAAATAATTTATGAAGATGCCTACATGTGGGTGAATTGGATCACAGTACAACCAGATTATAAACAGTTATTGATATTAGTTGGCACTTTCAGATGTTTTAACTCTTCTTCTTTTTATTTGTTTCTTTGAGTGAAGATAAATCTCTACATTATTTTTAATTTTAGTTTCTTGATTGAACTGTAATTTCTAAGATAATTTGACAATGTATCATAACAAGAATGGTAATTTTGTTACTACAAAATAACTTGGAATTTTGGCTTACCTTCATAATTCGGTTTTGTGTGGTACACCTGAAAACATTCCTCCAAATTTATTCAATGTTAAATTCCATGCAACAATAAACTCTCTCTCTCTCTCTCTTCCTTCCATTCTTAAATCACAAAATGACATCATAATTCAAACAAATTAATCATGTGGTCAAGGTTACATAAAATGAAAGAGAAGGGCATATATCTGACATGTTGTTGTTTTCAAATGCTGGGCCTTGGCAATGAAGCCATTAGCGTTCTTGCTCTCCAATATTTCTCTATGGTGGATCCAACAGGTAATACTATCTGACATTTACTGCCCTATTCTGGATATTAGCATTTTTATTAGCTAACCTATTGGACTTGATGTTATGTATCTGCAGAAATGTGGTCCTTGTAATTCAAAGCATTTCACATCAATATGAAGGCATCTATTTTTGGAAGATTACACTGAGCAACAAAAAAGAAACTTTTTTTTTGTCTCAGAAAGAAACATATGTGATTCTGATAGTATTTTTTCTCCTGAATTCAAATATGATATCGGTTTTTCTCCATCGTGCAAGGTTTCCGAAAGACAGGCATTTATAATTTCAAACACTTTAATATTTTCTACATTCATAACTACACAATATTCGAACATTCAGACTCACCTAGAAAGTAAGAAATGACGATTTTCTGCTCTATTTCGCTTGTGGAGTATCCCTCTTGATGGTCCAACAATAATCGGCCAGCATATTAGGATTCCATTTGCTTTGATATCTCTTTTCCATAGCTGAAATCTCCTGATGAAAGTGCTCCCTGTTTTAGTTTACAATGGACAAATGGACCAAAAAAAGTTTATTAAAAAATAGTTATTTAAATCCATTAATTGAAATTGAAATAAAAAAACTATGGATGATGGAGAAATTCCGAATACGTATCTGAAAACATGATAAAAAAACTACATTAAGTACAACTATTGGTACTCATGAGACAAAAATCATGTTGACCAGTGTTATCGGATCTTCCCTGCATAAACCCTTGATCTGACATAATTGGTTCTAAATTTTTAAAGGTAACAGAAAAATGCCAACAGAAAATAATGTATTAAGACACAACATATGCTCTTTCAAATAGAAGCCCAAACCAATGCATTTGCTACACATGTTTATGTTTAATTGCAGTATACTAATATTTTTGAAAAATGGCTCCAAACTTCTTTATAGAACAATATCTTTGCATTAATTAAATATACACTTCAAAATAAAAACCACAAACAATGTATCTCACTTAACCCATCTGTGTGAGGGGATTTAAATTCCCTGACGGTTCTCAGCTGAGGGAGGATTTCTTGGAATGACATTTAAATCTATAAGTTAGAAAACAAAGTTTTGTAAAATGTTTATATATCGTTTGATATTTGAAGTATCTAAATAGAAATTTTAACATATATTCAGGTAAATGTGAAGCTAATTATAATAATTGTAAAGTACAATATTACAAATAAAATTTACAATACCTTAGAAATTAAGTTAGTTGACATTGATTTGAAGCACCCCTCATACATAATCCCGCTTCATAATCAGAGCATCTAAATACTGTATCTTTCTATTTATTTTTTTTATAACACACAACACATATTTTGTTAGGGTGGGCAGAGGTTTCCCAGGTGGCATTTCCCAGAAAATGCCTTGTAACTTGGTACTGTTGAATGACATCCGGGAGCCTTTCTTTCTACCCCACCCCTATGCTGCACATGTTACACTTCACCAAGGTCAATGCGAAAACGTATTTTGTGGTGAATTCTCCCTACAGATAATCATGCTGTTCAATTAGCAATGTTTAGTAGACGAAATGTATTTTCATGTACTAGTTTTTATTTTCTTCCTTTCCAACAAATATACATGTAACAAAATTAGTCTGTTAGGTCCAAGGATCCTATATTTATATTATAATCTACAATAGATTTTATTTATAACAATTCTGTTTTGAAACATGTCCAAGAACAAATCAACATTAATATTGAGGTAAGATGTCCAAACCAAAAATAATATAATTAAAATAACCTCAAAATATAACTTCCTAAAATTAAATATTAATAGATTTTATGTTTGTTTTCCAGTTCCTCATCTAATCATTTTGTAATATTCTCACTATGTTTATTTGTAGGGGCCATGGCAAAACACTGCCACCCTCGTGCTAGTCTAACAGGATTGAACAGAGCCACTCATTCAAGTCAGAATTTCTTTCACAAATTTGGTGCCATATAGGTGACATATATCATTTGAAAGAAGAAACCTTCACCAACCCAGCTATGTAAACAAAGTTTTAAATAGTTCCATTGTTTCCAAAAAGAGAGCAGAGAAAAATATTTTTTCAAAGAATGATAATAAATCAAACACCGGATATAGAACATGCTCAGTCAGCACTTCAAACTTACCCACATTTAACAATAAATTACACAATATGAAAATAAGTTTTATTATTAATTTTGTATATCAAATAAAAGGATATTCTTTCCTCTATAAATTTATATTATTTAATCATTTATTTAGTGAATCGTTTCCGAAAAAATAAGAACTAGTACCTGTAAAGAAATCATGTGGGCAGTACATGTCACTCTACAGAGAAGAAGTGTTTATTTATGTGGCGTGCATGTCACTACACACTGATGGGTTAAATCACATACAGATATTATTGCTTTCTTGTGAGTAGTGACTCACAGAGATGCTTTGAAATCTTTGTTAGCACTTGGTCCCTGCTCAGTAGTCACATTTTTAAAATTCAATTAAAAATACTACTTGACAAAAAATGTGAAATTTTCATATATCAAATTTAATTGTAATAGTGGTTGCAGTGTTAAATAATTTACTTAAATTTGTTTTTTTGTATGGAACCCCATTTTACTTGTCCTGCTGTACAATCATGAGTTTTGACTAGGGATGTACAGGTTCCCACAAATGCTCTTTCGGGTTTTGAACACGTCTAACTTGCATTTAAATAAACTTACAAACATGAAACTAGTACTAATGGAAAGAGAAGCTAAAAAATTTTTGGTTACAGTACCTTACAGATGTGCAATGTGAGCTCCATTGTAACACGACATACATCAAGCCTGTAGTCCATTTCTGCCTAAGAACATTGTAGCATATCATGGTCAACTGTTTCGATGTCTGCTGTGATGCGCCATCTAAGATCAAGGACAGTCTGTGGAAGAGGTGACTTGTACACCACTTACGAATTGAAGGATCACTGGGTGGATCTTCATCAAATCTTGTTTAAAAAGTTGTTGAACAGCAACTACAGATTGGTGAACATGATAGTCGAGAATACAGAATGCTTGCCTATCCTCTATACCAGCCCTTTTCTCACTTTCAGCAATATGCAATGTTGTATGTAATTATACGTCATTGTTGCCAACTGTGATACTATAACTAAAACTTGTTTAGTTTCTCTTTCCATTAGTACTAGTTTCATGTTTGTAAGTTTATTTAAACGCAAGTTACACGTGTTCGAAACCTGAAAGAGCATTTGTGGGAACCCTCTACATGAATGCGAGTGGCAGGCAAGGCTTAAGGCCTTTACACTGCTAGGTAAAATAAAGCTGTTAATAATAATTATTATTATTATTTTGTTATTATAGTACTTATTATTATTACTTATTGACACTTTTAACATGAGGTCATATAGGTATTTTTTTTATTTGTTTCACCCACTTTGGGATATGTTGGAACAATTATTTCTCTGTGTGTTGTTCCTTTCTTAGTGCCCAGTATTTCTTCATTATTTCTGATCTTCTTTTCCTCTCTTCTTCCGAGATAATAGGTTTGGATTTTTGTGTAGATTTATCTTGGAACCTTGTGTTTTCATCTTGAAAAAATTAATTTGGCTGTTCAATTGATTAGTGAATTTTCTGTAATCTTTAATTCTAATTAGGTCTTTTTTAGTTTATTTAAACCAGTTGGGTTTTGTTTTGCAGTTACAGAAAAAATCAAAGATTTGTTTGGTTAATCTGTTAGAGTTCATTCTGAGAATGTGTCCATAAAAATGTATTCTACTTTTTTGCATAGTATCTGAAAGTTGTTAAATTTTTTTGTAGAGAGTTTCATTCTTGATGTATATTATCTTATTATCTTCAAATTTTGGTCCTATGATTTTCTTTGAAATTTTCCATTCCTTTAGCTCAAGTCTCTCCATTTGGCCTTTGAAATTCATGGTTAAGTGTTTCTGCTGCATACAGTGCTTCTGGTCTATTTATATATTTGTATGTTTTTTCTTTATTAATGGAAGAGGAAAATACACATATGGCCAAACAGACCCATGTGTAATGTAAATGAAAATGTACCGGGCTTCCAATATAAAACCGGACTGGCCTCATGGAGTTTCACCCGGCACGCAGTGCTGTCTCTTCCTCCCGCAGTTAAACGGACATTATACCGAGTAAACACATTTTGTTGCTTATGTGCAGAAGATACTGAAATCCCAACTTGTTGTGCTAATTTCGGTAATGATTTTTATGGTGAACGTTCCAAATTTTCGCCAATTTCGTCTAATTTTTCTTCAGTGAGAACCGTATGCCTTCGCGTTTGTTTCTTATTTTGTACTGAACCAGTGGTCTCAAATTTAGTCACAAGATCGTGGATTGTCGATCTGGAAGGAGGTAATTGTCCAGGGAAGTTCTGAATAAATTCCTCGCGAATGCGACGAGCTGATTTGTATTTGTAATAACATTTACAAACATAAATGCGCTGCTCTAATGTCAGCTGACGTCTCATCTTGTCGAACGATAGTAAACTGACTAGTTCAAGGACGAGTGGCTGGCAGAGTGAAATGCAGACGAGGAGAGAGCGCTGCCGACGGGTGAAACCCCGTGAGGCCGGTCCGGGTTTATATTGGAAGCCTGTTATTTCCTTTCTTAAAAAAAGTCAATAAATTTCCATTTACTATTTACTTTTATGATACTGTGAAATACAGTAGTGAATATGATGAAATGGGTTTGGGTAATGAAATTCTAACCTAAAATTTGCCTTGATGATTGAGGACAAAACCATGGGAAACCCTTAGGTTGGTTGTCACTTGGTTTTGATCCTGGGACTTCCCAAATATGAGTCTCACATGCTACCGCTTGAGCCAGCTCACTTAGTTGTTGTTGCTATTATTGTTATTAATATGGTTGGTTGGTTGGTATCTAATGTCGAGCACTTGATAATGAAATCATTCGCTCTTTGTTATTAATATTAATATAATTATTGATTGCAATTTTTTCCTGTTACTTTTTGCATCTTAATGATCCCAAGGATCTCCACAAGATTGACCACCAATTCCATCAGAATTTTTTACTCTTAGGAGGCATATTTTGGATCATATCACAATCCCAGCAGCTAAAAATGAATTACTTTAATATTTTTTTTTAAATCACATGTCAAAATGTTTAGCACATCATCTCATATTTTCTGAGTGATTTTCCATTGCTTAAGATGTAAACAATTACATTAATGGTTATATGATGGTTTCACTTTTTTGCATGAATGTAGAGTTGACTGTTCTTTACCCCAAGAAACTCCAGTCACTGATTCAAAGAATATACTGATCTAAAATAATAAAATGTTATATGATAATGGTATCAATGTAAGAAAACACTTCAGTGATGTGATTGTTTAATTCCAGCATCATTCTTATAAAAATTATGAATTTTTTGTTATGCAGTATGTGATGTACAAAGTGTCCCATTTGTCTTGTGTGCCACAAAAGAGATTTGTGTTTTGCAGGTATTGAATTTTGTTATAAGTTAACATTAGGAATGGAGATTTGTTTCAAGTAACTGCATTCTTGTACAAGATACAAGTGGCATAATAACATTTTCAAATGACACAACATAATTTAATCATGTCAAATGAATTGCATTTTTTAAGATGAGTTAAGAAATGTAGCATAAAGCCTTTCTGTATTAAGATATACAGGGTGGACCGCTCGAATGGACCTAATTTCAATTGCTTGTTACTGGCAAACGGTTGAAGATAGAAACTTAAAACAACGTTCATATTACAGAAAAACTCACCAAGTTTTGATATCCAGATCACCACATCTCTATATGAGCCCCAGCAGTCACTGTGACGATATCAAAGCGATGAACAATTTCTTGCCAAGTACGTTGGAGTATGTCTTCTGGAATGTTCTCAATAGCCTCTATGATGCGCTCACGAAGATCACGAAGGTCTTTGACTGGGGTGGTGTAAACTTTATCTTTGACATAGCCCCAGAGAAAGAAATCCAGTGGTGTTAAATCGGGAGATCTCGGGGGCCACGCGATTGGTCCTCCCCTACCAATCCAACGGCCAGGGAAAATGTTGTCCAAAGTCGTACGAACTTCATTGGACCAGTGGGGAGGAGCACCATCTTGCTGGAAAACGATGTTAGGCTGCAGTTGTTCAATTTGTGGAAAGAAGAACTGCTCCAGCATGTCAAGATATGTGGTACCACGAACAGTTTTCTCGGCGAAGAAAAAACGGTCCAATGACCTTATTATGTGACAAACTGCACCAAACATTCATCTTCGGACTATCACGAACATGCTCTTGAATAGCGTGAGGATTCTCCGATCCCCAGATCCGCACATTATGCCGGTTTACCTTGCATGACAAATGGAAAGTGGCTTCGTCCGAGAAGAAAATCTTGGTCATGAAGTCAGGATCAGCGCCGAGACGTCCATCATCGTATTGGCGAATTCCCCTCGTTTTGGCATGTCATTCGGCTCCAGACGTGCAACTAACTCTGCACTTTATATGCGTGCAGTTTGAGGCGTTTGTGGACAATCCGTTGTAATGTCGATTTTGGTATTTGAAGTTCCCGCGAAGCTCTTCTTAATGACTTCCGGGGGCTTCGCTCAAATGCGGCTTGAACATTTGCTACCATTTCATCGGATGCTCTGCGACCACCACCATGCTTCTTCAACACAGATCCTGTAGCTAATAATGTATCACGCCACTTCTTTATGCTTCTAGCAGTTGGAGCATCACGGTTAAACACACGCCGGAACTCCCTTTGAACTCTAATGATTGATTTAAACTCCGCATACCACGAAACAGCTTGCGCTTTCATCTGCGGAGTCGCCATTTTCACAAACAATTAAATCTAAGAACGAGAAACGTATCTTTGTGCCATCTACCGACAGGATTCGAAACTTGGTGAGTTTTTCTGTACTATGAACGTTGTTTTAAGTTTCTATCTTCAACCGTTTGCCAGTAACAAGCAATTGAAATTAGGTCCATTCGAGCGGTCCACCCTGTATCTTACTTCCATAGTGATAATTATAAAATAGCAGGAAATCTTGTACACAGAATACTGCATTGTAAAATGTTAATCATGAATGATATCAAACCAAATGTTGCTATAAGTAACAAAATAAAATAATGACTCTCCTTTCTGTTTGTTTCAAGTCATAACAGGAATAAAACATACTGATGTGATTCATCTTTCATTGTATTATTACTGTTTTAGATTGCGGCATTATAATACATTTTGAACTTGTCAAAAAGAGTGTAATTCATTGGACATGGTTAAATAATGTGGTGCTAATCATTAAAGAATTGGAAATTAACGCCTTACCTTATAATTGGTTGATTCTTTAGAACATGTTTCAGAAGTATTCCCTTCTATCTTCAGCTTGAATCTGATTGTTGAATTGATGGTTGACGATCTTGTAGGTTGAAGAGGAGCAACCAGCTAGATCGCCAACCACCAATTTAACATTTTTATAGGAGCTGAAGATAGAAGGGAACAAACACTTCTGCAACATGTTCTCAAGTATATTAATTTGCAAGATCTTCTTGGTGATGATAAATCCTGTCAGCCACAAATTATCAATTAAAATCCAATCACCAAACAAAATTAAAAACATTTAAAAAAAATCATTGACACATTTGAACCTATTGACAGCCAAGTTTATAAAGTAATTACCTAATCTTTGTTAGTGATAGCTTGGCATTTGAACAAAACTGTTTTCCACCCTTTAAAATGTTTTTAATTTTGTTTGGTGATTGGGTTTTTAACTGATAATTTGTGTGACATAATGTTCTCAAGAATCAACAAATTATGAGGTCAGGTGTTAATTCCCTATTCTTTAACGATTATTAAAAAAAACTTCATAGTGTTACATCTTAATAATATTAATTATGATGTGCTATTTCAAAATGCAATGGTATCACTTGTATCTTATACAATAATGCAAATACATAAACCTAATCTTCATAGTTATGTTATTATTCTATAGTTGAAAACTTCCGTGAAATGTTTAAAATACCAATATATGCAGAAGTGCACAAATATTCACATCTGACAGAAAGTTGATCTTTCTCAGATTTTAAGTAATTTTCATTATTGTGGTATTTTGTCCATGAAGCATTTGTAAAAGTAGGAAATGAAATTAACATAAAATTAATTTTTTAGTGCATGGACTGGAACAAATACTGCTTAGCTTTAAGCACAGAAAATGAAATTATTTTGTATCTTTGATTGTTGGGTCTATACACTTTTATTGTTTTTTCTTCATACTATTGGACAATCATGGCATTTTTCTTTGGTTCATTTGCTTCTCATGGAATTCATATCAGAGTGATTGTTGTTTATATATAAGAATGCATTACATAGGTTTGACTACATGTAAATAATGTTTTTAACATTTTAAGTTTGTACAGATTGTAGTTAAGATTAATAAAATTTGTAAATTGAGATCACATGATGAAGTTGAGTGAACAGCCACAGCTTGTGTTTCTATTGCTGCTCATCTAAAAGAAGCCATAAACATTTTTCAAAGTAAACAAAAAATCACAAATTTCTTATATGTATATATTAATGAGATGATAATTGGTTGGATTTTGCAGATGAGCTTGAAGGTTTTATTTTGTTGAAAATAGACAATATAAAAAGTCACTGTCTTGGATTTCTCTCTCATATGCCCTATTTCATTCTTAGCCCTATACATAGGACAGTAAAAAAAATGTTTCACACTACTTTTTTAAGGGGTTGGCTGGTCAAATTATGATGGATTTTCAAGAAGAATCCAAATTTTAAAAATGTTTTATTCGGATAATCTAATTATTTCTGTAAATTTAGACATCTCACACAGCTGTCCAATGGGTTGATGTTACTTAGACTACAGTACGTGGGTCACTAGATAAATTTTGAAATACGGCAGTATGGCGACAGGAATGCAATAAACTAATATACCATTTGAAAGCCCAACTCTCAAACGTCAAAACCATAACAGGTAGAAACGATTCCTTTCAGTTGTCTCTGAGCAGCACCTTTGTGAAGTAGTCTGTGCATGGTGAAATCAAACGTGTTGTATGGAGCTTGAGAGGGAGTATTTTTTTGCTATGATTTTATATGATTATAAGTGTGGTTTAAATGAGTCGCAAACACTTGAGCAACTCACACAAACATTTAGGGACATTGCTCCTTCACGTGCAACAGTTTTCCGCTGATTTCCTGAATTTAATAGGGAGAGAACATTCCTTAAAGATGAAGGGAGAAGTGGGAGACCAACAACAGTATTGACAGAGGAAAAGTCTCAGCAGTGGAGACTCTGATTAAGGAAGATCCACGACTGACCTATAAGGACATCGAGGGGGCCCTAGGAATTAGTTCGTCAAGTGTTTCCACCATCCTGCACCAATATTTAAGGGTGAGGAAAATTTCTTCTTGATGGGTGCCACACGACTTGTCAGAAGGGCATAACACACTAGGGTGGAATTGTTAGATAAATACTGCCGAGATTCAACAATGGGGAGTCCTGCCGGGTGCCAGACGTAGTGACAGGTGACGAAACTTGGATCTACCAGTATGACCATGAAACAAAGCACCAATCATAGGTGTGGGTCTTCCCAGATGAGCAGCCTTCGACCAAAGTCAAAAGACCTAAGATTGTGGGGAAGAAAATTATGGCCACTTTCTTCTCAACAAGTGTTCATCTGGCTACAGTTGTGCTAGAGGATAAGAGAACAGTTACTATTAAATGGTATACAGAAGTCTGTCTCCCCAAAGTCTTCTCAAAGATCCAGGAGAAGTGGCCAAAGACTGGACTGCAGGGAATTCTGCTCCACTATGACATTGCTTCTTTGCACGCAGCCAATGCAACAATTAGGTTTCTGGAAAAGATGCCTGTGAAATTAATGTCTCATTGAGCCTACAGTCTGACCTAGCCCTGTGCGATAATTTCCTGTTCCTGAACGTGAAGAATTGCATACGCGGACACCAATTTCTTAGCCCAGAAGATGCTGTTGGAGGAGCTTAGTGCAATGTCTGAGATCGAGTGGCATGGCTGCTTCCAGAAGTGGTTCCAGAGGATGCAACGGTGTATAAAATGTGCTGGAGAGTTGTTTGAAAAGATGTGATAGGTATGGAAACTCAATCATGGCCCATTTTTGCACATCTCAAAACTTATCTAGTGACCTACGTATGCTTCCAAATTTATCAACTTTATTGTTGAATATCTCTTTTAATATTTGAGATATCAATAAAAATTGTAAGAATATATTCATTGGTCTACTATCTACATTTTGAGATGCAGTAAGTGCATTCCGAAATATTTTAGAATATAAACAATTTACTTGAATATAATTCTGTGATATTTTATTATCAGGCATTTTTTAGCATTCATTTTCTTATAATGAAAGGCAACTTAATAAAATAAAACTGCCTACAATTGTAGACAATCCTACCAGGTTTGTTTTAAAAATGTATGAATCTTCTTTTAATATCTTCAGTTACAGTAAAATTAGCAACTTTGGAGAACTAAAATGTATATTCAAAAGAGATACTCTACATTTACTGAAATTTATTTCATAGTTGTATCCTTGCACACAGAAGGAAATTGCTCCATTTTGCAGTATTAAAAAAATAATTTTTAGCAAACTGTGAATGTTTCATAATTGTAATTTAAATTTCTGGAAATTAGAATATTGACCAGCCTGTCTCTTTGATATTCTGAAGTTCATTAAAAATGATGATAATAATAATAATAGTATAATTAAATTAATGTTTTTATTACCTCACCTCATATCTTTTTTCTTCTATACTGCAGTTTCGGAGCTTATCTCCATCGTCAGTAGCCTCTGGTCGACCGGTGTTATGTCGTTTCTTGGCGGTTTCCTTCTTACTTCTGTCGGTGGACCGATGAACCTCTGGATTAGGTCAAAATTTGCGGGAGTTTCAAAATTCATGAGTTTTTCTTTTTTGTTTTTTGTTTTTTTGGATGTGGATTTTTTCCCAGAAGTAAGAAGGAAACCGCCAAGAAACGACATAACACCGGTCGACCAGAGGCTACTGACGATGGAGATAAGCTCCGAAACTGCAGTATAGAAGAAAAAAGATATGAGGTGAGGTAATAAAAACATTAATTTAATTATTAAATTAAACCTCATAGTGTTTCTTTCCCTGTGAAAGTTAAATAATAATAGTACCACATTCCGGCAATCAATTCATCTATTTGTTGATTTAGAGAAAGCATACGGCAATGTGCCCCAGATTAAATAATGGGAGGTTTTACATACATGATTTGAGGGATGTTGATTGTACAGGGGATGATTGGAAAACGCTTTCATGTCTATGTGGCCATGTACCTATGAGTTTGATAGTGTCAAAGATAGAGTTAGCTTTTTTTTACATACAATAACAATAAAACATCCAAGCTGTAAAACATATTGTATGATGAATTTGTTGTATCTAGAGTAAAAGCAGGTGGAAATATTACATTGGGTGTTGGAGTTATTACACACTACTGAGTAACACTAAGAAATTGGGACTGGAAGTAAGTATCAATAAAACTAAATATATGGTCACACATAGGAATACATTATATAGTGGAAATGGACAGCTAATGATACATGAGGGAATTTTGAGGAAGTGGCTGAATTCAAATACCTTGGAACAATAATCACAAACAGGAATGAGATGCAGAAAGAAATTAAACATAGGCTCAATTCTGGAAATGCATGCTATTATGCATTACAGAGACTCTTGACTTCCCGACTCCTTTCAAAAAATGTTAAACTGAAAATATATAAAACTGTTATTATACCAGTTATATTATATGGATGCGAAACATGGACTCCTACTTTATGGGAGGGAAGGAGATTATGAGTATTTGAGGATAAAGTTTTTAGGAAAATTTTTGGACCAAAAAGAGATGAACAGACAGGTGAATGGAGAAGACTGCTTAACAGTGAATTACATGGTCTTTATAGGAAGCCAGATATAATGAGAACAGTTAAGTCTCATAGACTGTGATGGGCAGGACATGTGGCACAAATGGGGAATGAAAGTCGTGCATGGAAGCTGCTTCTAGGAAAACCAGAGGGAAAATGCCTAGTTGGTAGACCAAGAATGAGGCAGGAGAATAACATTAACTATGATTTGAGGGAAGTAGATTATACAGGGGATGATTGGAAAACATTAATTCAGGATAGGGATGTATGGAGAGCTTATGTATGTGCAGCCATGATCCTATGGGTTTGATAATGCCAGTGAGTTAGTTAGTCGGAGTTATTAAAAGTTGTTTATCACTGACTTTACCCAAAATGTATCTGCATAATGCCTTTACACAATGATAAAACAAATGTTTTCCATGAGAATAAAGATAGGATAAGATATAGTTTATTCATTCCTATTTTTTATGATCAGTCTATTGATAGAAAATTACAAAGATTTAGGGCCGCATGCAAATACATTAGTTTCTACTCAAATTACTTCCAATCACTGGCGAGCTGATTTTTCCGTGAGAACATGCAAAGTTCGAATAAGCAAGCCGCTCACTGGTCAAGCATAAATCTCTTTTTTGCAATAAGGTTGGTACTAAATACCTGCTAAAAATGCCTTCCAAAGTTTGTTCTATATGTTTCCAACTTGCCTGAGGCTATTATTGCAGAAAGCTGCTGTATAATGGATATATTATTCATTTCTAATATAAGAATTTAAAAACAAAAATACCTGCAGTTACATGGTTGCAAAGTAAGATACAATAATTAAAAATAAATAACGTGCAAATTTTTACTGAATAAGGATGCCCTGAATTACGTAGGCCTACAGATATTTCTGTAATAAATTGGGCTAATCTTCACAACCTCTGACACGACTTTATTAATTTCTTCATAAACTAGTATAAAATTTTATTCTTAGGGTTTCATTTTTCAAATTATTTCCCACCATTTACAATGATTTTTACACTTTTTCTAATGATTATTTCAATTATAATAATTTTATATATTCATGAAGATCCTCAAATGTAAATGCTTACCGTTGTCTCAAAAATAAGAGACAAAATTACAACATTATGACTTTTATGTTTGATTACTACTGCTATTATTATTGTTATTCCGTGTGAGGTTTATGCCTAAACTAAAAAGAAATCTAAGTAAATAATTTAATATTGTACATCTATTGAAATATTTAACATAATTTTTATAATTTTAGGTTAGACCTACACAGGAAATGTGGTTAATAAATAATCAATTAAAAATACACTTATACCTTCAGTTATATATTTTTAAATGTACATATTTGTAACTCATGAATATAATACTATTGCCTAACAGGAAATTTGGTTAATAAATAAGCAATTAAAAATACACTTATACCTTCAGTTATATTTTTTTAAATGTTTTAAAAATTGTGTACCATATTTGTAACTTGTGAATATAATACTATTGTCTAATAACAAATAACTGGCATTATCAAACCCAGCGATTTGTGGCTGCAAGGACACAAGCTCTACATACATCCCTATCCTGAGCTATTGATTTCCAGTCATTTCTTGTATAATTCACCTCTCTCAAATCATGGTTAGTATTATTAGTTTCCATGCCCCTTTTTCATTCCCCATGTCCTGCACATCACAGTCTATGAAACTTAACCATTCTCATTACATTTGGTTTCCCATAAATATTATGTGTAGTTTCTGCTAAGTAGTCTTCTCCATTCACCTGTCTGTTCACCTCTTTTTGATTTAAAATTTTTATTAAGAACTTTATTATCAGATCATCTGATAATAATGCATCATCAATAAATACCAACAATGTATTAATACTATTTTAATTATACCTCTTCTTTTATCATCTAGAGATTTGATTACCTGTTCTAGTACAAAATTGAATAGCAGAGGAGACACAGCATCAGCTTGCCTTAAACCATTAGATAAAGAGTTTCTATTTGTTATTTTTTTTAATAAAATATAGATATTGCTAATACTAGAATCTACTACAGTTATGCCTAGAGTCACAAATGGATGATCAAATTTAATAAATTGTTTATCACATAATTTTAAGAAATCTGTTGTATGACAAATGGTTTTTAAATGAGATTTACTGAGTGCTAGATTATCATCCTCTTTCCTGTATGCAAATGTTATGACTTTGAAAATGATGTATCTGAAGCAGATTTGCTCTGTTAGTATAATTATTATCTTTGGACAGACCCTTCAAACGTTGGATTGAGACCGTAACAAACCCCTAGGTCTATCATATGCAAGGAAGAAGAAGTATAATTATGCTGTAGTTTAACAAAGGCATAATGTGGTACACTGCATATTAGAAGCACTGTTTAGTTCTATATATTTGCATTAACCAAATACTCTTTTGTTAGGTCAGATGGTAACACACCTGCCTGTTCATCTGTAGATCTGAGTTTAAAACCTCATGTGATAGTTTTTTTTTTTTTTGAGTTATTAAAACCACATATAAGAAGTGTATTGACAAGATTAAGGGCCGCAAGCAAATACATTAGTCTCTACTCAAATTACTTCCAATCACTGGTGAGCTGACTCACCGTGAGGAAGTGCAAAGATCAAATTAACTACCCACTAACTGGTCATGCATGAAAGTCGTTTTTGTAATATTGGCAAGAAATTAACCAGAATTCTCAGCGATAAAACCACTTCCGTTATTTTCGTCTGCTAGAGGAACGCATTTTTACACTTGCATCCCGCAAATAATACCGTATACAACGACGTCTGCATCGCGCAATATTATGCCGATTCTCCTGTTCTTCCAGTTGAATTCTTTGGTAGACTCTATCAAATTCCTCTTCTCCGCATATACCGAAAACATGATCGAAGTCTTCAAGGCCCAACATCTTGGATAAAGCAGCAAGGTATGTGGCAAGGTTTCAAACTACATCGGTTCCCTTCGGGATTCTCACGATAAGTTTTTCTCTTAAGTTACCTTGTCAGGTAGCTTACGAATTTCAACAATTATTATCGCATGAATAGATTTCTTAGTAAGCAAAATCATATTAGGATACAACTTTCTCAGCAGAGAATGCCTTGTACGGTTTAATGCATTCATAAATTTGACCCTAAGTGTGTAGTTCTGCGTATAGCCAAACAGTTTAACACAAGATGCATTGGTGCATATTCAAATCTCCATTCAATTATCTTTGGCCAATATGGGACCATTGCCCACCCAACATTGTTGGAATTTGGGTAACTACAATAAGTATTAGTTCCAGGTTGAGAAAACCAGCTATAATAACTGGGGATCTGATATGCTGACTATATTTCACCCTAATATTAGCTAGATGATCATCCACCTCTGTGATTTACATATGTGGATGTGAAGCCAGCAGATAGGACAAGGGCCTTCTAGACCTCTCATGCTGTGGAATTGGAGATTGAATAGATACCAAATATCTGGATTAATTGTATGAGCAAATATACTGTACTGTTGTTTTATAGGAATATTAACCCAGTGTTACATAAATGCAATATTTCCAAAGATTTTTATATCTGCTGAAAGGACATCATACAGAGTTTATCTACTAACTTGTGTAAATTAAAGTAAATATACATCTTATTGCAATATTTGACAGAGTTATAATGCAATGGAAAAAAAAGTTTAGGCTATCTATAACAAATATTAGACTACGAGACAGATTTTTTAATAATGTTGTGATTATTTTATACTGGGATGTAATGAAGTACCCCTATCAGTCATTAACCCATGAATGATGATCCTTTATCAAAATTAATTGCCATAGATCATTTTGCAAAATGTACACATATATTATGAAAGCTGTGGAAAGCAACGGGAAGCTACCACACCTACACAATTCCCTAGTAAAGCTGCAAGCATAGCATGAAAATGCTATGATTGCAGTGAAGGACCTGCCTTTGGGCAGAATTACTATGGATGGATGGATTATGAAAGCCTCAAAAAAATTGAAAAATGGGCATCAACTAATTTCTCGTAAAATTTCTTAAATATGTTAAATTATTACCACAGAGTACCATCCTCGTTATAAATAAATGTTATCTTGATGAGCAAAATTGTTATTTTATAGACTACAGTTTGATATCTATTTATTTTGATAAAAAATTAAATATTTGTACTATCACCCATTTAAAAATAAGTAAAAATGCTTTTATGTAGGCCTACTTCATTTTTAATTATTTGACAAACAGAAGTGCAATAAGGCCTAAACTCATGTGTAACTTACTATAATTACGTACAAAATAATAGAAAAATCATTCATTCATTTAATTATTAAAGATTATTTTTAACCAAGTTTTGTATGTATTATTAGGCCTAACCTCAAAATTTTTACGACATATTTGAAGAAACATATGATATTAACAAATTATTTATTTAAAATAAGAGACATAAGTCGTGAGAGATAATGACATAAATATTTTATGAAATTAAGAAAAAAAATATACATTGAAGCAGTCATAATTTCACACTTGAAAGCGCAGTCACCTCGCCAGATAGCTTACAGAATTTCGACATTAATTTATCAGCATGAAAACAAGAAATTCTTGAGTACACAAAAAATCTTTGGATGGAACTTTCTCAGCTGAGTAAAAAATGTTTGAAGAAACGACTGGTAGAATGCATTCATAGATACGAGCCTTAGAATATATGACAAGAAAACTTGCAGGAAGAATAAGAAGAATGGGGATTAAGAATCAATATGGACAAAAGAAAGTATATGGTAATATGAGATAAATCAAGAGTTGTGGTTTTAGAAGAAAGACATGAAAAAATAAAAACCAATATTTGACAAGTATGTATATTTGGGAACAAAAATTAATATAGATTGAAGTCTTGATGCTGAAATTAATGAGAGGGTAAGATGGGTAAATCTACGATATATCAAAATTAATCACTGGTGTCTTATGGGATAAATGAATTATAAAGTTCCGTAAACAAAAAACAATAATAATTTCATAAAATAATGAGTAGAAAATGACATACTGTGGCAACAGAAAACATGGGAAATAAATTCTTCTTCTTCGCGTCTTGTTCCCTTTCATATGAAATCACCTAGGGGTCTGTTACGGTCTCAATCCCAATTTTTGAAGGGTCTGCACAAGGATCAAAAAAACTCTTGCCTGGTGTCTTGTAAATTTTAAAAATATTTACATAAGAATTTCCTGTTCGGACTCCATTCTTCTTACGTGAGATTTCCAGTTGTTTCCCTTATATTTTTTGTACCTATTCCATGAATTGAATTCTGTTTTGTAATTCTTTGAGAATCTCCAGTAATTCCGTTAATGGTCCTGTTCTTGGGGTAACCTGCAGTACCTCTCATAAATTTCCATTTCGGCCGCAGTCGCTCTGTTGTTCATCTACATCTTGTGAAAATTGGTCCAAGGCCTTACTGCTGTAACATACTATTGGGTCTGGCCAGTGGTTTTAAATAAATGCTAGTTTCGGTGTTGGTTGCTGTAATCTGTGTTTTTTGGGCTTGAAAAAAATATAATTTATAATTCCTGTTACTCTGTTATATTTTATAATTTTTTGACTAAAATCTTTTTCCTCTTTCTTATGTAACTTGGTATCCGAGTTAGTTTAAAAAAATGTGTCTAGTTTTTTGGTTCTAATAATTTATTAATTATTAATAAAGTTTGCTGCAAACTGGGTCCCTTTTCCTAGGAAAGCCACGACTTTAGATTTTTCTGTTGAGATTTCCCATGTAGTAGTGTTAATGTCAAATTTGGGTGAAAAAGAGTGGACTGACCCGTGTAGGTCCATCTTCTGAATTCGCTAATAAAAAACACAATGTCATCCTGGCAAATAATAAAGGGTGTCTAAATTAAAAATATCATCATTAAAGTGGTATGCCCTGCCCATGTGGTGTGTAGTCCTTCCATTAATTTAATAATTGAAGTTTCATGTATATTATGAAACGAAGCATTGGTAAAAGACCAACATCCTTGTCAACTCCTTTGATTAAATTGGTCTTCATTCAGAGATTGTATTTTTAATCTTAACTTTGAAATGTAATTAATCTTATAAAATTAACATATATTAAGCTTTTTACTCAGTTGGCCTGGGAATTCCTAACAATATTTGAAGAAAAGGTTTTTCTAATAAATTTTGTTTCTATTTTAACTTTGTCAAATGGCCTTCCTTCAAGTCAAAATAAAAACGCCATGTTGGGTTTTCAACAATATTAACCTCTCTATGTTTTTTCGATTAGAACTTTTAATAGTGAAGTATCCATCTGTAACAAAGGAATCTTCCCTTTTCAGAATCCATTTTTGCGCTTCATCTAATAAATTGTCCAAAAATAATAAAAGGTTAATTTGGATTTTAAGTAACTTTGTTGTATATTTTTGTAGCCTGCAAAATCCAAAAGTCATCTGAAATTAAATCACAGTTATTCAGAATCTCCTTTTTTTTTGTAGTGGGATCACAACAGCTTGTTGCCATTTTTTGTGTCGAGGCCCCGCATTCAATAAAAGTCACTCTAACCCATTGGATATTTTTAACAAGTCTTGCATGTGAAGCAGGTAGAAAGTCCACACAGCTCCACCCGGGAGCTACACTTTGTTATTGTGTTAAAACCCTCAACTGTAAAAAGGTTGCTTCTATTTACTTTAATAGTGATTAAAATTTTCTGTTCACCATCTGTAAAAATTTGTTGCAGGTTTTAATGTAAAGCATAAAATATGAAGGCCTATTAATATTGTAATAGTGTATTATAGTTTATAAGTTATAGAATAGTAACAAAAATTGGTGTTTATTTACGGTATAAACATATATATGTAGATTCAATGTTTTTTTTTTTTCTTTTTAAATTTAATGGTTATAATTTCAAACTTTTTTAGATGCAGCCACCGAATGAAGTGAAAGGCCCCTATTTTGGCACTATGCATCCTAACGTTAAAAGTTAGAAATCCTAACATAAAATTATTCTGGAGCAAAAGAGCATTTTTTAGAAACACCCATTTTTAAAAACAGCAAAACTTTGTCCTTCAGAAGTTTCTTCCTAATTTTGAGGTTTCTTCACTTCAGTGATAATGAATCTGTAATTAGAGATGACAGATTTTGCAAAATTAGACCTGTGGTAGAATATTTGAATACAACTTTTCTGTCCTTGTTTGTTCCAAATGAAGACATTTCACTTGACGAATCTCTTATGAAATTTCAAGGTAGACTGGCTTACGTTCGCGATTTGGAATAAAATATTACAAATTGTGTGAGTCTTCCTCAGTATATGATTCCAATATATGCAGGACAAGATGAACATGAAAACTCAGACTTTTCTGCAAATGAGTGTAGTCCTTGAGTTAGCAAATCCGTTCATAGAGAAAGGTTACACTTTATACGTAGACAACTGATATTTTTCACCTAACTCGTTTTTAGAGCTCAAAAGACAAATATATTAGGGACAATAAAACCTAACAGAAGAAATATGCCTCAGGATTTAGTAAACATCAAATTAAAAAAGGGTAGCTAGCAAAACAATCTAGTTGGGGACTTCTAGCATTGAAGTGGAAAGATAAGAAAGATGTTTATTTATTATCATCTGAACATGAAAATGCCAACATGACTGACACAGTAAGATGCTAAGGAAGAAGAAAGTCGGACAACAAGAAGAAAAAGTCATAAAGCCTAAATGTATTCTAGAATACATTTAAGGTATGGGAGGAGAAGATCGACATGACAAGGTTCTGGCTTGTTTTCCATAATGAGGAGATATGTAAAAGGCTACAGAAAAATGGCTTTTTACGTTATGGATAATTTGAGAAGAGAGATAGCAAGAACTTTCTATGATTTGATAATGTGTAGATCTATGCTTATTTATACTTTAAATGATTATTTCATTTTTACTATATACAAAATTATATTGTTTTTGTTACTTTTTCCATTCCTGTTTGAACATATGATTTGTGTTTACTTTCAGAGACCGAGAACTGTTAGTATAAGATGGTTTTGAAATTTTTCTCAACTTTCACAGCCTTGAAACTAACAAAAATAACGGGATACATTACACAAAAGAGGGTAGTAGACAGGCCACATTCCTTTGTTATTCTTAAAAGTACAAAATACAAGAAAAACAGGGGTAAACAAACTATCTGAAAACATAAGTGATAGAACGCAGTATGTGTAGTATGTATTCTGTTTTAAAATCCAGTGCAGCCGGAGTAGCATTGAGGAGATTTAAATGGGTTTTTAGGCACTTGAAACGTGTCTTCATTGGGTTAAAAAATGTAGAAACATTTCATTAAAGGCAGAACTGGCATACTTAAATAAATATATGTTAATATCAATTTCACCTGGTATTTTGTTATTTTTGCAGTGGGACGAGTGTTGTATTTAATTCTTCTAATGTAAAAGCATCTATGTAATTATTGTTAGAAGTTTGGAGATTAAATTTTTTTTTTTTTGCTGCCATAAGTTTTGAAAATATTCTTACCAATTTTCTAAAGGAATTGCATTTAACCCATTGGAGACTTTTAACGAGTCTCCCTCGTGAGCAGGTAGAAAGGCCAAACAGCCCAACAACGACCTACACTCGTTGTGTTAAATCCCACCACTATAAGAAGATGGCACTCTCTTTAGTGATTAAAGTTTTCTGTTCGCCGTCTGTAAAATTTTTTGCAGGTTTATATAAAGCATATATGTAGGACTAGTATATTGTAGAGTATATTATAGAAATAATTTATAGAATAATTTACTTTTTAGATACTTATTACGGTAATATATATATATATATATATATATATATGTAGTTTCAATGTTTTTTTTTTCGAATATCATGGCTGGTAATATAACTTTTTTAGAAACACCTTGATGAAGTGAAGGCCTATTTTACACTATAAGTGAAGATATAAAACCTAACATAAAACGGTTCTGGAACAATAGACCAATTTTATAAATGCCCATTTACAGCAAAACTGTGCCTTTCAAAAGTTTATTCCTAATTTCGATGTTTCTTCACTTCAAAGACAATGAATCCGTAATTAGAGATGACAGAATTTACAAAATTAGACCTGCTGTAGAGTATTTGAATACAACATTTCTGTCCTTGTATGTTCAAAGTGAAGACATTTCACTTGAAAAATCTCTTACGAAATTACGAAGTATATTGGCTTACGACCAGTTCAAAATCTCTAATCGGAATAAAACGGCGCGATTTGGAATAAAATATTAGAAATTGTGCGAGACCTCTTCGGGATATGATCCAAATAAACACTGAACGAGATGCACCAGAAAATTCAGATTTTACTGTAAATTAGAGTGTAGTCCTAGAATTAGCAAATCTGTTCGTAGACAAAGGTTACACATTACAATTAGACAACTTGTGTTCTCCTAATTTATTTTTAGAGCTCAATAGACGAGAGACATATTAGGGACAGTAAATCTAACAGAAGAAACATACCTATGGATTTAGTGAACATCAAATTAAAAAAAAAAGGAGAGGTAACATTATCTAGTCGTAGACTTCCTGCATTGAAGTGGAAAGATAGGAAATATGTTTATTATTATCATCACCCCAACACAAAAATGCCGACATCACTGTCACCAGTAAGAAGCAATGGAAGAAATAAAGGCAGATAACAAGAAGAAAAATTCGCAAAGGCTAAATGTATTCTAGAATACAATACAGAAAAATTGCTTTTTTACATTATCGATAATTTGAGAAGAACTTTTTATGATTTGATAATGTATAGGTCTATGCTTTTATATATTTAATTTAATTTATTTTTATAATATACTGTATTGTATATTGTTGTTATTTTTACAGTTCCTGTTAGAACATATGATTCATGTTTACTTCAAATTTAATGACCAAGAAATGTTAGTAAAGGACGGTTTTTTGAAAGGTTTGTCAACTTTCACAGCCTTCAAACTAACAATAAATAACGGTTAAATTACACAAAAGAGGGTTGTAAGCAGGCCACATTCCTTTGCAATTCTTAAAAGTACAAAATACTACAAGAAAAAACAGGGGTAAACAAACTATCTGAAATTCATAAGTTCTGGGACGCAGAACGCATGGTCTGATTTAAAACCCAGTGCAGCGCTGGGGTGATTTAAATGGGTTTCCAGTGAACGTACCAGGCGCTTTAAACGTGTCTTCAATGGGTTAATTTAACTCTTTCATGTAGCTCTCCATTTAATTGTCTTAAGGTTTTATATGTTTTTGGATTTGGACTTGTGATGTCCATTTCCAATTGTGTAACAAAAGTATTCGAATTTTCTCTGTGATTTCTTCTAACTTCTCTTTTTGCTATTGTTCATTTCTGTTTGAAACCTATTTTGTCAGTAAGTGTTCTAGTTGATAGATTTTTGAAATGCTTCTTGTTTATCAGTAATAATTCTGGCAAGGTTGTCCATCTCTTCTTTCTTCCTAGACTTTCGTTGGTGACTTTGTTTAAAATATATTTTAGATTGGTCTATTCTTCTTCTATAGCGTTGCCAATTTCTATGTTGATTAAATTTTGATAGCCTCTTCTGGTAAAGCCAGAGGATAGTAGGATCATTTAATAGTTGCACCTTGTGTGTGTTATAAGTGATTTCTTCTTATACCATCTCGGAGGAAATTGTGCTGGTAAAGAAAACTTACTTTCAATACTTTGGCAGGATTAAATCAATGATGCACTCACAAAGTATGTCGTAGCTTTGTTGCAGAGTTGAGGAGTTGGAAAAATGCAACAAAGAAATCATTTATATATTAAATTTGGGAATTTTTAACATTATGAGGTTCAATTAATAATAATTAAATGAATCGTGATTTTTCTTACCTCATACATCTATGTTTCTTTAAACACAGCACTGCAGTATCGGCGACACTTTGTCGTCATCGTCAGCTGTTTTCACGACTGTCAATTTTTTCTCCTTTTTGCCGGTAATTATCTAGACTGCCATCTGGTGTTCTTTTGAAGGAATTGGCAGTTTGAAGAGGAATTCCTTCAAAAGAACACCAGATGGCAGTCTAGATAATTACCGGCAAAAAGGAGAAAAAATTGACAGTCGTGAAAACAGCTGACGATGACGACAAAGTGTCGCCGATACTGCAGTGCTGTGTTTAAAGAAACATAGATGTATGAGGTAAGAAAAAATCACGATTCATTTAATTATTAAAGAAATCATTGCCCTTTGGTATCCCTTTGAGGGAACCTACAAATCATGGAGATGATTATTTTTGCACAGTTAAGGAAGAAGGATATAATGCTAAAAACAAGAAACATATAGTATATCCTAACATTCCCTCTGCCATTCAGCCTATACCTCATGGTCCTGATATTCCGGTTCCCTTACACCCTGAATCAGGTATATTGCCGTCTGTATCCAGTAGCACTGAAACTGAATCTCCTGTGGATGATGAACCATATAATTCTGATCATGATAGATGTTTTAATCAGTGTCAGCTTAATGATTTAGTGAGTGTTTTAAATTTGCCTAAAGAATCAGCAGAACTGTTAGGCTCGAGGTTAAAAGTAAAGAAAAGTATTGACTGAGAGTACATATTATCCTGTTATAGGCATCGTGAGAAGGAACTTGTCCCTCTTATTGCTGAAGAAGAAAATTTAGCATATTGCCAAGACATCCCTGCCGTCATAAAATTTTATAACATAAACTATAATTCCAAAGAGTGGAGGTTCTTCATAGATTCTTCTCAAAGTCATAAAAGTGTTTTGCTTCATAATGGAAACATTCATCGTTCCATTCCTGTGGCCCACTCTTTTGTTTTAAAGGAGACATATGAAAATGTAATGTTTTTGTTACAAAAACTGCAGTTCGAAAACCATCTATGCTAGTCTGTGGAGATTTCATGATTATTGGACTATTAGTTGGTCAGCAGCTGGTTTCACAAAATACCCTTGTTTCGTATATGAATGGGATAGCAGAGCTCGGTCAAGAACACTGGGAAAGGGAACAGTGACCACATAGGACTAATTTAATACCGGGCGAAAAAAATATAAGGAGTGAATCTCTTATGGATCCTTCAAAAGTTTTGTTGCCACCTCTCCATATAAAATTAGGTTCAATGAAACAATATGTGAAAACTCTAGATAAAGACAGTGAGTGCTTTAAATACCATTGCACTACATTTCCTTCATTATCCTATGAAAAAATTAAAGCTGTTGTAATCGTTGGCCCACTAATTAAAAAACTGATGATGTTTTCTAGAGTACTATGAGTCGGAAAGTGAAGTATGTCTGGAATGCTTATAAATATTAACTATCATTATTAAGAAGTAATGATTAATTAGTGGCAAATAACACATTCTGGCCTAGTTTTCACACAAAATTCTTGTTGAAAGCAATTTTTATTACATTTTACAGAGCTATAATTTTTGTTTCTAGTTATTCATGAATATTTTGAAAACCTGACATGATGGGAGAAAATGGAGATCATTTTCGAATTCAGCACAAAAAATATGTTTAGAATCACCTATCAGATTAAAAAAAAAAAATAAGTTTTAAAATGCAGAACGGTGTTATGATTCATTTGAATATGTTAAGTTTGTCTATGGTACTTCTACAGGATATTGGTAAATTCATACTGCAGTATTGTATTATAGGCCTATAAGTTAAAAAGGAAATAAATAATTTACAAAATTTAAAACATGAATACTACAGTATTGTGTATATATTCTCACAATTTTATGGCCCAATGTGGTTAGGTTCCCTCAACTAGTTACTTAGAAGTTTACGCCTGAATTTGCAATTATTCACCAGTTGAACAACTTTGCAACTTGCAATTCTGTCTGTAAATATGAAATCCTCACAGTTTTATTCCTGAGTACACCAATTATGTACGAGTGCATCCATAAATATCAGCCTTAACATTTATACAAAAATTTTATTGTACTTAATATTATATAATTTTACCTAATATTATTACATAAATATGTACTTTTTTGCATGGTAATATTACATAAAAATCTAGCCTTATTCATAACAGATTATTTCACCACACATTACTTACTTGAAGAACACCAGTCTGGTTTTAGAACAGGATATCACATAAGCACTGCACTTCTTGACATTTATAGAGGCCATAAAGACTCAATGGACAAGCATGAATTTAACAAACTTTAGTGAAGTAAATATAGATTTACTGCAAACTACCTGAAACAGTGTATTCACTACAAAACTGCAAGCATCTTCTTTATGTTGGCAACTTACAGATTTACACACAATTTAGACCTGATGCAATTAACAAATAGGCTACATTGATAGAGTGAACACTGACCTCAGATTAATAATTTGGACAATATGAACAAACCTAAGTCAGAAGCAATAATATTACTGGATATCCATGACTGTTATCCTCCATAAATAGTAGTTACATGATGCTCATCATATTAGACAAACAAATTCCGTATGCTAACGTTGTTAAAAATTTGGGGTTCTATCTCGATTCTAATCTAAATTGGAACAAAAAAATCAAAAAGTTCTTTCCCTGGTTTGAAAAATTCTATTGCACAATATACCTATAAGGCATTTGGCCTACCAGCCTGCTGCTGGTCTCACAGTTAATCACAGAGATAGATGATAATCCAGGCAGTGTACAATGTACCGATTAAAATGATACACATGTGAGTTATATTAAATTATAAATTATGAAAATTCTGTGTACATTAATTTTGTGTATTTGGTTTATGGTTTAGGCAGCGTATAAGCCATTTAATGGTACAAAAGGGATGTTTTTTTCACGTTTTACACTCAAAGGGGGCATTTTTTGAAGGGTGTAAGAGATGTAGTCCACTGTCTCAACTCTCTTTAGAGGTCTATGTTCATTCCGGGAATCTCCTGAACAATTTTGGCGAAAAACCCCCAGCACACGATCTGCTCAACGGTATGGCTGGCGCATAAAGTACGAACACAAATCAACATTCACGTAGACTTTTCACGGCCGGATTTGCTATGATGATCTTGAAGAAGATTTTCGGGCTGTAGGCCGTGGTCGTGAGGTTTGTAGTTCCCCGACGTTTCGCCATAGGGACTGCGTCTGGCATCCTTACGAAGGGTTGTCTTGAGACTGGCAATTCTGTCCGTCGCTGTCCCTTCCTATTTATACGTTCATTCACCCACGCGATGTGTTCGTAAGTTTGGATCTGCCTTCTGATTGGTCCGCGTTAGGACTTCTTCCATTGCTCTCAATGAGATTAGCTGTTTGATGGTCTAGTCGACTGTATGTTATATCTGCCTTCTGATTGGTCAGCGGTAGGTACTTCCATTGTTCCACTGAGATTGCTGTTTGATAGTCTAGTCGACTGTGCTTGTAGAGGTTTACATTTTGCGTTTTTCTAGAACCGGTATCCATACTTTGTTGACTTTTAATGATTCTTCTTTTCTGTTGAAACTGTTTTTATGTTTGAATATTTCGATGGCTTCTCGTTGTAGACGGGTAAAATAGTGTGTGCAGTTAGATAATATGTTTGTATTCTGGTATTGTACCCTATGGCCATCAAGTAAAGAGTGTTCTGCTACTGCCTACTTATCCATTTGTTTAAAACGACTGTATCTTTCATGCTCCTTAAGTCTGGTTACGATGGTGCGTTTAGTGGTGCCTATATACACTTTTCCACAACTGCATGGTATCCTGTATATGCCTGCTGTCTGATGAGGATGGAGTTGATCCTTTATAGGTCTGAGAAAGTTCTTGATTTTCTTGGTAGGCCTGTATACTGTCTTTATGTCTTCTTTCTTTAGTAGTTTCCAATGCGGTCCGTTACATTCTTGATGAACGGTAAAAATGCCCTGGTTGAAGTTTTTTCCTCTGATTCCTTGCTGCTGTTGCTGTTGTATCGTTTGGGATGATTGGCTCGGTTGATTTCTTTCCTGGTATATCCATTGGCTGTGAATATCGTCTGGAGGTGTTGAAGTTTGGTTTTTAATAAATCCGGATGACAACGTTTTTTGGCTCGATCTGTCAATGATTTGATGATTCCAAATGTTTGTTTAGGGTGATGATTCGAGGTTTTATGAAGATATCTGTCCATGTGGGTAGGTTTTCTGTAGATAGTGTGGTAAATGTTGCTGTTTTCTTCCCTTTTGATCAGGATGTCTAGGGATGCGATGCTGTTATCTGTTTCTTTTTCTATGGTGAATTTCATCAAGAATGTAACGGACCGCAATGGAAAACTACTAAAGAAAGAAGACATAAAGACAGTATACAGGCCTTCCAAGAAAATCAAGAACCTTCTCAGACCTATATAGGATCAACTCCATCCTCATCAGACAGCAGGCATATACAGGATACCATGTAGTTGTGGAAAAGTGTATATAGGCACCACTAAACGCACTATTGCAACCAGATTTAAGGAGCTTGAAAGATACAGTCGTCTTAAACAAATGGATAAGTCGGCAGTAGCAGAACACTCTTTACTTGATGGCCACAGGGTACAATACCAGAATACAGACATATTATCTAACTGCACACACTATTTTACCCGTCTACAACGAGAAGCCATCGAAATATTCAAACATAAAAACAGTTTCAACAGAAAAGAAGAATCATTAAAAGTCAACAAAGTATGGATACCGGTTCTAAAAAACGCAAAATGTAAACCTCTACAAGCACAGTCGACTAGACCATCAAACAGCCATATCATTGGGGCAATGGAAGTCCCTAACGCTGACCAATCAGAAGGCAGATACAACTTACGAACACATCGCGGTGAACGTATAAATAGGACAGACAGCGGACAGAATTGCCCCTATGAATTGAATTCTGACCACTCCCCCGTGGAATTAATTTTAAATTTTAACGTAGAAAAGACGCTTTTCAGATCCAGGGCCTCGGTTACTAATTGGGGTGCGTTCACAGAGAATATGAAAGATTGTATTTTCCCGGATAATCGCGGAAATGAATCAACTGAGGGTCTGGATCTGGAAATAGATATTTTAACTAATACAATTGTAAACAATTTTAGAGAAGTGACTACTGTAGATGTTAGTAGTCACACCACGGGGAATCTGCCGGAAGTGGAGGCACTTGTCCGGCAGAAAAGAGTGGTCAGAAGACACTGGCAAAGATACCGTAGGAGAGAGGATAAGATTGTTTTAAATAATCTGACTAATCGCATTCACGATATTTTTAAGAAATTTTAAGATAAGGAAATTTAACGCAGATCTGGAACAGGCTGAGAGATCAAATAATATTTGGCCCATTTTGAAAAAATTAAAAAGTAACGTAATTAATAATAAACCTATTCATGGACCAAATGGTCTAAAGTATAAAGCAACTGACAAGGTAAATACTATTGCTGACTCCCTAGAGGATGGGTTTAGACCTCATCTCCAGGATCAATATGATGATGACTGGATAGATGGGGTGGAATCGGAGGCGGAGCGGATCTCTGAGAGAGCTCCTCTACAGAGGTTGCGGTTGGCCTCCCTCGCTGAGGTTAACAAAATTATTAAGACGCTTCCTAAGAGAAAAGCTGTTGGTACAGATTATGTGTCAAACGAGATGATTCAGCACCTCCCATCTGGGATGGCGCGCTATTTAGTTACTATCTTTAATAGATGTTTAAATTTAAATTATTTTCCGCGTAAATGGAAAGAAGCAAAAATTATAACGTTACCTAAAGAAGGAAAAAATCCTATTTTTGTTTCTAATAGACGACCGATCAGTCTGCTAAGCAATCTTGGTAAATTATTTGAAAGAATTGTGCTGGGCAGACTGATCGGTATGACTACTGATCTGCGCGTCATCCCACAAGAGCAATTCGGGTTCATGCCGGGTCGTTCCACGACACTGGAACTGGTAAGACTCACAGAATATATAACATCAGGTTTCAATTATAGAGAGAGCACAGTTGCAGTGTTCTTGGATGTCGAGAAAGCCTACGACACGACCTGGCATGAAGGCCTGATATGGAAGATGGATTCAATGGGCTCTTCGGATGGGATGGTGGAAATCATCTCGTCCTTTTTAACGGATAGGAGTTTCGTTGTCAGCGAGGGGGGTGCCACCTCTGATAGACGAACTATTCTGGCTGGAGTGCCTCAGGGATCCGTACTTTCACCATTGTTATATAATATTTATACCGCCGACGTTCCTGGGAGGACACATACGCAACTAGCCCTGTATGCCGATGATATTGCGATATATAGTAAAGACAGATCCTTAATTAGGTGTAGTAGAAAAGTTCAGAGAGGCCTACGAGATATTGAGCGGTGGGCTGATAAATGGAGGATTAAAATTGGTAAAGAGAAGAACCAAGGAATAATTTTTACGCAACGACCTAATATTAATGGTGCAGAAACACTAGAATATGACGGAACTGTAATCAGATATCAGCTCACTGTTCAGTATCTCGGGGTTATACTAGATCGTCGTCTCACTTGGGCTAAACATGTCGAAAAGATTCGAAATAACTTTTATAAACGTTTTTCACAACTCAAGCCCATGTTGAGAGCCCACTCTCTGACACCTCAATCACGTACGTTGGTATACAGGGCTTGTATACGCAGCTTGGCTGACCTTATCAAAGGATAAGATAAACTTGCTTCAGGTTCTTCAGAACAAGTGTTTACGAAGTGCAGGAGAATATCCAATTAGGACGAGAATCACCAAAATTCATGAAGATTTAAACATTGACTTTCTTCAGGAAGTGATGACTAAATTGGCAAGAAACTTATATCAAAAAGCGACTCTGAGCGAAAATGCTCTTATTAATAGCCTAGGGGCATACAACGAAAAGGAACGGACGAAATATAAAATGCCAAAGTTCTATCTGGCCTAGAAAGTTAGATGCTCCTAGGCCTACCACAAAAGTATAAATAACTGATTGAACTTAACACTTCCTAAAGAAGAGATCAAGGTGATTACACCGGTATCCTGGAGAACCTGAAGCGAGCATACCTCAAGAATTGCCCCTATGGTTGCACAACAAGGTCCGTCGAAAAATCAAGGTGGTGACAGCGAATTTTCAGACTTGAAAGAAATATAAATGGATCAAAGATGGCAATTTAATCTTTTATGTGAACAAATTAAAAACTATCTTACATGCAGTTAAAAACCAAACTGATATATTTGGAAAGCTCACCACCTTATGTTTGGGTTAATGGGATTTTTTAATCAAGATGGATAATACAAAAATTAAAGTAGTTTCGATTAATATTAATGGTATATACCAAGAGTATATTAGTGTTCAAGAGTATATTTACTGGGAAAATATTGACATATTATTGGTGCAAGAACCCAGAAAACCGGCCTGGTTTAGCTGGCGGATCCCTGGTTATCGTATATATTTAAACAATGGACCAAACCCGGCGCACGGGGGTACTGCGGTCGTGGTGAGATCCACGATCATTCATATGGAAGAAGTCCTCCCTCCTTTGGACCATCTACAAACTACATCTACGATCTTAGATGGAGCGGTGGTCCTGGTTGCCTCGGCATATCAGCCTCCTAGTAAAAATATAATCATTGGGGATTTCGAAAAGGTAATCAGAAGGAAATCGAAATTTGTTATAGGGGGGAATTTAATTCGAAACATACGAATTGGAACTCGAGGCTGATATCGCCGAGGGGCCGATTGCTGCAGGACCTCGCTGAGAGGGAGGACTTCGAATTCGTGGGTCCCATCACGCCTACCCATTTTCCTAGTAATGGGATGGGAAACCCTGACGTGCTTGATATCTTTAGGCTCAAGATTGATACAGCAGTGGAGTCCCTCGAGACGAAACCTGAACACATAATGAAATAGTACGATAGGTGTCATAACATCTGGGAGAAGCGATCAAGGTGGAAATCACCGGCATCCTATAAAACAGACAAGGAGCAGGATCTCTGAGAATTGCCAGTCTTAAGACAACCCTTGAGGATGCCAGACGCAGTCTCTGGCGAAACGTCGGGGAACTACAAGCCTCACGACCACGGCCTACAGTCCGAAAATCTTCTTCAAGATCATCAAAACAAATATTCATGTTTATATATTAGATAAAAAAAATGATTGTAGAAGGTGTGACAGGGATTTCAATTGCAGAAAATCGTATCTACATCGAACATTTCCTGATCGAGTATTCCAAGTTGTTTTTTATCAAAATGTAACAAAATACTCTAAATTTTGAAAACTGAAAAAAATTGAGTCTAGAAAGTGTGTCCGTGATTTCCAATGCAGAAAATCCGGCTTAAATCGAAGATTTCCCCATGTTTATACCAAGAAAGGTCAATTTTATTAAAAATGTTGAAAACTGCAAGATTTGAATCCAGATGGTGTGTCATGGATTTCTAATGCAGAAAATTCGGTCTAAAACGAAAATTTCCCCATCGAGTATTGCAAGGCTACCATGGTGTTTTTACCAAAAATATATTTTTTTTTAATTTTGAAAACTGCAAAAATTAAGTTTAGAGGGCGTGTCTGGGATTTCTAATGCAGGAAATCCCATCAAGTATTTCAAAGCTACAGTCTAGGTTTTTTAACAAAAAAAAATATAAAAAACTTTGGAAATTTTAAAACAAAAAGATTGAGTATACAGGTTGTGTTAGAGATTTCTAATGCAGAAAATCCGGTCTAATTAAAAAAATTCCCCATCGAGTATTCCACGGCTATATAGTCTAGTGTTTTACCAAAAATGTAAAAAAAATAAAAATTATGAGAATTGTAAAAATTGAGTCTAGTGGGTGTGTCCGGGATTTCTAATGTAGAAAATCCGGTCCACATCGAAAACATCTAACACTAGTATTCGACGGTTTTGATGTGTCCGGGATTTCTAATGCTGAAAATCCGGTCAAAAGCGATGGCTATAGCATTCTTGTTTTTACCAAAAATGTCAAATATTTTAGAAATATTGAAAACTGTAAATTTTGAATCTAGATGGTGTGTCCTGGATTTATAATGTAGACTATCCTGTCTAAATCGAAAATTTACCGATTGAGTATTCCAAGGCTATAGTCTTGGTTTTTTTTAACTGCAAACATTGAGTCTAGAGGGTGTCCCTTTGATTTCTATCGCAGAAAATCCGGTCTGAATCGAAAATTTTCCCATCGAGTTTACCAAGGCTATAGCATTCTTGTTTATACCAAAAGTGTCAAACGTGTGAGAAATATTGAAAACTGTAATATTTGAGTCTACATTGTATGTCCTGGATTTATAATGTAGAAAATCCTGTCTAAATCGAAAATTTCCCGATTGAGTATTCCATGGCTATTAGTCGTGGTGTTTATCAAAGATGTCAATAATCTTGAAAATTAAAAAAATGCAAAAATTGAGTCTAGAGGGTTTGTTCGGTCTTTTCTAATGCAGAAAATCGGGTCTAAATCGAAAATTTCCCGGTTGTTTATCCATGATTTAAACTTGAGTTTTACCAAAACTGTAAAGAAATGTATTTTGAAAACTGAAAAAAATAAGTGTCCGGGATTTCTAACGCAGAAAACTGATCAAGAACTCCAAGGCTATAAGTCTAGGCGTTTTAACCAAAATGTCAAAAACTTTGGAATTTTTTAAAACTGAAAAAAATTGAGTATAGAGGTGGTGTCCGGGATTCTTAATACAGAAAATCCGGTCTAAATCGAAAATTTTCCTATCGAGTATTCCAAGTCTAGTTCTTTTTTACGAAAAATGTCAACAAATTTTCGAAAGTTTTGTAACTGCAAAAAATTGATTGTTCAGGGTGTGTCCGTGATTTCCAATGCAGAAAATCCGGTCTAAATCGAAAATTTCACCATCCAGTTTTCTTCTTGTTTTTAACAAAAGTTTTGAAAATATTGAAAACTGCAAGATTTGAGTCTAGATGATCTGTTCTGGATTTCTAGTGTAGAATATCCCGTCTAAATCGTACATTTCCCGATCGAGTATTCGATGGCTACAGTCTTTGTGTTTTTACCCGATTCCGATCCGATTGAGGGTCTTTCCACTTTTCAGCGGTTGCCCTTTTACCAGCCGGCTGCTGGGCCTTCACATCCACATGTGTCAATCACAGAGGTAGATGATCAACAGCCAGTGTAGGGGTGACATGTTGTTAGCATGTCGAGTCCCCCAGCCGTTATAGCTGGTTCCTCAACCTGGAGCCGCTACTTATTGTAGCTACCCAATTGCCTCACGATGCTGGGTGGGCACCGGTCCCATACTGGCCGAAATATCATGAGAAAATTTCTTCCCCCATGGAGACTCGAACCAGCGCAAGTCCCGTAGCTCTGCGCCAAGGCTTCCTACCTTAACCGCTCGGCTAAAAAATATTAATTTTGAAAACTTTAAATATTTAGTCAGTCTGGAGGGCGTGACCAGGATTTCTAATGCAGAAAATCTGGTCTAAATCGAAAATTTCCTCATGGAGTATTCGAAGGTTCTAGACTTCGTGTTTTACCAAAAATGTAAAATAAATTAAATTTTGAAAACTGCAAAAATTGAGTCTAGAGGGTGTGTAGGGGATTTCTAATGCAGGAAATCCGGTTTAAATCGAAAAATTTACCGAACGAGTATTCCTGGCGTCTTTACCAAAAATGTAAAAAAAAAAAATTGAAAACTGTGAAAAATTAGTCTAGCGCCTGTGTCCGGGATTTCTAATGGAGATAAACCGGTCATACTAAAAAAAGTCCCCATCGAGTATTAGAAGTCTATAGCATTTCTGCTTTTATCAATTGTTAACTATTTTGGAAATTTTGAAAATTGCAAAAGATTGAGTGTAGAAGGTGTATCAGAGATTTCAATCGCAGAAAATCGTATCTACGTGGAACATATCCCGATCGAGTATTCCAAGTTGTTTTTACCAAAAATGTAATAACATGTCCTAAATTTTGAATACTGCAGAAATTGAGACTGGAAGGTGTGTCCGTGATTTATAATGCACAAATCCGATTTAAATCGAAACTTTTCCCATCGACTTTACCAAGGCTGTAGTCTTCATGATTTATCAAAACAAGTCTATAAATTTGGTATACTTACCAAGAAAGTAAGAAAAAAATGTATATATGAAAAATTAGGTCTAGAGAGAGTGTCCGGGAATTATAATGTAAAAATCCGGTCAGATTCGAAATTCAATCAGATCTCTATGATATGTAGGCCTACTTGTTTCACAAACAGCCACCATTTTATAATTAAAGTACTTCGCAATCATTTGTCGGAAAACAATTAAAATGCATTATGTTATAAAGGAAGGTTGAAGATACGTCCTGTAAATTTTCGTTTATCTCCAATGAAAGGAAATCGAGAACTAAAATGATGTGCATTAATTATTGAATGACTTAGTAAGTTTTCATTTAAACACAACCCATGTGTCCTATTTCTTTCCCTTGTCAACAAACCATGACATTTATTTAAATTTTTTTATTTGTTTGATTTTTTAGAAGGCTATAGGGAAATGTGATGTACTGTTACTAATGTAGTTGGATTTTGACTTATAGCTTATCTGTCATAGTATTGAACCCTGTAGCTTCATGTCATGTTTCAAGCAACACGATTTTCAACTCCCCAATTATTTTATTAAAAAAAAGGAAATGAGATAAACATCAAACTAAAACAAAATCTACTACAAACAACAGAACAGGAAGAAAAAGCAACCGAACAACAACTACAAAACAACAAAAACATCAAGAACATAAACAAGAAACAGCACAAGAACAACAATAGTATCAAAACAACATGAACAACAAAAATAGAACAAACAAAAACATGAACAGTAACAACTACGACAAAAACAACCAACATGAACAAATACAACAGGAACAAGAACGACAGGAACGAAAACAACAAGAACAACACCAACAAAAAACAACAATAACTTCAAGTGAAAGATAAATAACAATAGCAACAACAGGATCAACTATAAACACAAGAACATCAACAAGATAAAACAACATTTATAACAAGAACAATAACGCCATCATGAAGTTCAACAACAGGAAGATAATAAGAAGAACAACTACTAAAGAACCACTAGAACATCGAAATTCAATCAGATCTCTATGATATGTAGGCCTACTTGTTTCACAAACAGCCACCATTTTATAATTAAAGTACTTCGCAATCATTTGTCGGAAAACAATTAAAATGCATTATGTTATAAAGAAGGTTGAAGATACGTCCTGTAAATTTTCGTTTATCTCCAATGAAAGGAAATCGAGAACTAAAATGATGTGCATTAATTATTGAATGACTTAGTAAGTTTTCATTTAAACACAACCCATGTGTCCTATTTCTTTCCCTTGTCAACAAACCATGACATTTCCTTAAATTTTTTTATTTGTTGATTTTTAGAAGGATATAGGATGTGATGTACTGTTACTATGTAGGTGGATTTTGACTTATAGCTTATCTGTCATAATATTGACCCCTGTATCTCATGGCATGTTTCAAGCAACAAGATTTTCAACTCCCCAATTATTTTATTAAAAAAAAGGAAATGAGGTAAACATCAAACTAAAACAAAATCTACTACAACAACAAGAACAGGAAGAAAAAGCAACTACGAAAACAACTACAAAACAACAAAAAACATCAAGAACATAAACAAGAACAGCACAAGAACAACAATAGTATCAAAACAACATGAACAACAAAAACTAGAACAACAAAAACATGAACAGTAACAACTACGACAAAAACAACAACATGAACAAATACAACAGGAACAAGAACGACAGGAACGAAAACAACAAGAACAACACCAACAAAAACAACAATAACTTCAAGTGAAAGATAAATAACAATAGCAACAACAGGATCAACTATAAACACAAGAACATCAACAAGATAAAACAACATTTATAACAAGAACAATAACGCCATCATGAAGTTCAACAACAGGAAGATAAGAAGAAGAACAACTACTAAAGAACCACTAGAATAAGAACAACAGCAACAACATGAAAAACAATAACAAAGTATTCTCAACAATAACAAGATCAAAAACAAGAAGAAAAACAATAATTACAACAACGACAACACAACAGCAAGAATAACAACAAGAACTACCTGAACATAGAGAACAATAACAACTACCACAACAAAAACAAGAACATCACCAAAAACAACAACCAAAAAATGAACAACAACAAAAAATAACAAGAAAAACAATTACAACAACAAAAATGTATAACAACACAAAAAATATATAAGAACCATGAGAACAACAGTATGGGCATCAACAACAATGTAATCAACAACAACATGAACATTAAAAACATCAAGAACGACAACAAGAAAACAACATCTATAACAAAAAAAGAACAACAAGTAGAACAAAAACAAAGTATAATATCATCAATACAAGAACAATACCACAAAGAAAACAACGTCAGGACAAGAACAATAAGTAGCAAAACAACAAAAAGAACAATAACAACAATAACGAGAACAATTAGAACACCAGCTACAAGAACAACGAAAAAAATAACAAGGAGAAAAAAGTTGACAATAAAAACACAAGATAAAAAACAACAAAAATAACAAGAACAGAAAAACTTCATGAACAAGAATAACATCATCAACAAGAAGAATCAGAACAAAGACAATGAGAACATTAAAGAACAACATGAAATTCAATAAGAGGACAAGAACAACAAAAGAACAGGTAAAGAAAAAGAAGAGCAAGAAGAAGAAGAAAAACAAGATGAATAACTAGAAGAACAACAACAACATCTAGAAGATCAAGAAAGCAACAAAAAAACTAGAAGAAGAACAACAAGAAAAACAATCGCAACAGGAATCACAACAACAAAGAGAACAACAAGAATAACAAATACAATAAGAACAAGTACAACACAAAAATGAAAAGCAAAAATAAAAAATTGAGCACAGTAACAACATAAAAACATCAAGAACAACAACAAAAATAACAAGAACATCAAACGCAACAGGAACAAGGAAAACAGCATAAACAACAACTATAACAACAACAAGTGAAACAACAGCAACCAAAAAACAACAAAGGACTTCTAATGCTGAAAATCCAGTCAAAATCTAAAATTTTATTATCGAGTATTCAAAGCCTATTTACCGTAAGTGTAAAAAAGTTTCTAAATTTTGGAAACTGCAAAAATTGATTCTAGTGGGTGTGTCTGGGATTTCTACTACTTACAATCTGGTCTTAATCGAAAATTTCACCATAGAGTAATCCGAGGCTATATATATTCTTTGTGTTTTTACCAAAAATATTTTAAAAAATGGAAATATTGAAAACTGCAAAAATTGTGTCTAGAGGGCGTGTGCGAGATTTCTAATGAAGAAAATCAGCTCTAGATAAAGAAATTCCCGATCAAGTATTACAAGGCTATAATATTGACTTTTCACCAAAAAATGTAAAAAAAATTGAATTTTTGAAAATTGCAAAGATTGTGTCTAGAGGGTGTGTCCGGGAATTTTAATGCAAAAAGTCCGCTCTAATTCGAAATTTTCCTCATCGGGTATTCCAAGGCTATAGTATTTGGTGTTTTTACCTAAAATTTAAAAAAAGTTTGAAATTTTGAATAATTGTAAAAAGTGAGTCATTCTATAGGGTGTGACCGGAATTCCTATGCTGAAAACCCGGCTTAAATCGAAAAATTCCCGATTGAGTATTCCAAGGCTGTCTTTATCAAAAAGGTACACAATTTTGGAAATATTAAAACCGCAAATATTGAGTCTGGAGGGTGTGAGCAGGCTTTATAATTCAGAAAATTCTGTCTAAAGCTGAAAATTACCCATCGAGTATTCCCAGGTGTTCTTGGCGTTTTTACCAAAAAGTCAATTTTTTTTTCGAAATTTTTATAACTGCAAATATTGAGTCAAGATGGTGTGTCCGTGATTCCTATTGCAGAAAATCAGGTCTAAATCGAAAATTCCTACGTCGAGCTTACCAAGGCTGTAGTCTTCTTGTTTTTGTCAAAAGAGTTAAAATATTTTGGGAATATTGGAAACTCCAAATTGGAGTCTAGATGTTGTGTCTCGGATTTGTAATGTCTAAATCGAAAATTTCCCGATCGAGTATTCCAAGGCTATATTCTTGGTGTTTTTACCAAAGATGTCAACAATTTTGAAAATGCTAAAAATAGAGTTTAGAGGGTGTCTACGGGATTCTTAAAGAATAAAATCCGCTCTAGATCGAAAATTTTCCCACCTAGTATTACAAGGCTAAATTATTTGATGTTTTTACCAAAAAGTCAACATTTTTGAAATTAGGAAACTAAAAAATTCAGTCTTCGGGATTTCTAATGCAGGAAGTCCCTTCTAAATCGAAAATCTCCCCATCGAGTATTCCGAATGTATAGTCTCGGTGTGTTTACCAAAAATGTAACAAATTTTGAAAACTACAAACATTGAGTCAGTCTAGAGGGTGTCTGGTATTTCTAATATAGGATATCGGGTCTAAATCGAAAATTTCCCCATAGGGTATTCCAAGGCTATAGTATTGGTGTTTGTACTAGAAATGTCAAACATTTTGGAAATTTTTAAACTTCAAAAACGTAGCCTGTCTTGAGGTTGTGTCCAGGATATCTCATACAGAAAACCCGGTTTAAATCGAAACTTTACCGGAAATGTAAAAAAAAAAAAATGAAAACTGGAAAAATTCCGTCAGTCTACAGGATGTTACCAAGATTTCTAATGCAGAAAACCGGTCTAAATCGAAAATTTCCCCATGGAATATTTGAAGTCTCTAGACATGGTGTTTTTTCCGAAAATGAATAAAAAAAATTAAATTTAGAAAATTGCAGAAAATTGTCTAGATGAGAGTGTGTACGAGATTTCTAATGCGGAAAATCCAGTGTAAATCGAAAAATTCCCGATCGAGTATTCTTGGTGTTTATACCAAAAATTAAAAAAAAATCTAAATTTTGAGAACAGCAAAAATTGAGTCTAGAGGGTGTGTACTGGATTTCTAATGGAGATAATGCAGTCTTAATAAAATTTCCTCATCTAGTATTACTAGGCTATAGTCTTTCTATTTTTACTTTATATAAAACAATTTGTAGATTTTGATTACTGCAAAAAATAGAGTGTTGAAGGTATGTCAGGGATTTCAATTGCATCATCGAACATTTCACGATCGAGTATTCGAAGTTGTTTTACCAAAAATCTAAAAAAAAAAAAATTCGAAGTTTTGAAAAACTGAAAATTTAGTCTGATGTGAGTGTCCGGTGTGAATATCCAGTGTAAATCCAAAATTTCGCGATCCTCTATACCAAGGCTATAGTCTTGGAATTCTTACCAATAATGTTTTTTTTTTAATCTTGAGAACTGCAAAAAATTAATCTAGAGATAGCGTCCGGGATTTCGGATGTAGAAAATCCGATCTATCTCGAAAATGTTTGAATCAAGTATTAGAAGACTATGTAGTCTTGGCGTTTTTACCAAAAATGTCAAACATTTTCAATTTTTTTAAACTGCAAACATTGAGTCTAGAGGTGTCTCTTTGATTTCTAACGCAGAAAATCTGGTCTTTATCGAAAATCTCCCCATCGAGTTTACCAAGGCTATAGCATTCTTCTATATACTCGTACCAAAAATGTAAAAAAAATTAGAAATATTGAAAACTATAAAATTTGAGTCTAGATAGTGTGTCCTGGATTTATAATATAGAATATCCTGTCTAAATCGAAAATTTCCCGATTGAGTATTCCAAGGTGTTTTTTCAAAGATGTCAACAACTTTGAAAATTTAAAAAAATGCAAAATTTGAGTCTAGAGGGTTTGTTCGGCTTTTCTAATGCAGAAAATCCGGTCCAAATCGAACATTTCCCGGTCGTTTATCCATGGCTTAAACTTGGGGTTTCACCAAAAATGACAAAAAAAATTGTATTTTGAAAACTGAAAAAAAAATAAGTTTAGAGAGCGTGCCCGGGATTTCTAATGAAGAAAATCTGATCAAGTATTCCAAGGCGTTTTAACCAAAAGGTCAACAATTTTGGGAATTTTAAAAACTTAAAAAATTTAGTATAGATGTTGTGCCCGAGATGTCTAATATAGAAAATCCGTCTAAATCGAAATTTTTCCTATCGAGTATTCGAGTATAGTCTAGTTTTTTTACCAAAAATGACAAAACATTTTAGAAAGTTTTATAACTGCAAACAATTGAGTCTTCAGGGCGTGTCCGTGATTTCTAATGCAGAAAATCCGGTCTAAATAGATAATTTCCCCATCCAGTTTTCTTCTTTTTTTAACAAAAGTGTCAAAACTTTTGGAAATATTGAAAACGGCAAGATTTGAGTCTAGATGGTATGTTCTTGATTTCTAATGTAGAATATCCTGTCTAAATCGAAAATTTCCCGATCGAATATTCCAAAGTGTTGGTGTTTTTACCAAAGATGTAAAACATTTTGGGAATTTTAAAAATGCTAAAATTGAGTCTAGATGGCGTGTCCGGGATTTTTAATGAAGAAAATCCGCTCTAAATCGAAAATTTCCCCATCGAGTATTACAAGGCTGTAGTATTGATGTTCTTACCAAAAATTTTGGAGATTTGGAAACTGCAAAAATTGAGTCTAGGGGGTGTCTTCGGGATTTCTATTGCAGGAAACTCCATCTAAATATAAAATGTCCCCATTGGTATTCCGAGTGTATAGTCTCAGCGATTACACCAAAAATATAAACAAATTTTGAAATTTTGAAAACTGAAAAAATTAAGTCAGTCTAGTGGGTGTGTCTGGTATTTCTAATGCGTAAATTCAGGTTTAAATCGAAAATCTCCCTATCGAGTATTCGATGGCTATAGTCTGTGTTTTTACCGAAATTCTAAAAAAAAAAATTAAAACTTGAAAAATTTAGTCAGTCTGGAGGGCGCGACCAGGATTTCCAATGCAGGAAATCCGGTCTAAATAGAAAATTTCCTCATGGAGTATTCGAAGGTTCTAGACTTGGTGTTTTTACCGAAAATGTAAAATAAATTAAATTTTGAAAACTGCAAAAAATTAGTCTAGAGGGTGTGTAGGGGATTTCTAATGCAGAAATTCCGGTGTTATTTCAAAATTTCCCGATGGAGTATTCTTGGCGTTTTTACCAAAAATGTAAAAAAAAAATAGAGAACTGCGAAAATTTAGTCTAGACCGTGTGACCAGGATTTCTAATGGAGATAATCCGGTCATAATAAAAAATCCCCATCGAGTATTAAAGATTTATAGCATTTCTGCTCTTATCAATTAGCCTATTTACTATTTTGGAAATTTTGAAAACTGCAAAAGATTGAGTGTAGAAGGTGTATCAGAGATTTCAATCGCAGAAAATCGTATCTACGTGGAACATTTCCCGATCGAGTATTCCAAGTTATTTACAAAAAATAAAATTAAAATGTTCTAAATTTTGAAAACTGCAAAAATTGAGTCTGGAAGGTGTGTTCGTGATCTGTAATGCAAAAATTCGATCTAAATCGAAAATTTTCACATCGAGTTTACCAAGGGTATAGTCTTCATGTTTTTATTAAAATAAGGCTATAATATTATTTTAATTATAATAATTTTATGTATTCGTGAAGAGACTCATATGAAAATGCTTACTGTTGTCTCAAAATTAAGAGACAAAATTATAACATTATGACTTCTATGTTCGATTACTACTACTATTATTATTGTTATTCCGTGTGAGGTTTATGCCTAAACTAAAAATAAATCTAAGTAAATAATTTAATATTGTACGGCTATATTGAAATATTTATCATAATTTTTATAATTTTAGGTTAGATCTACACAGGAAATGTGGTTAACAAATCAATTAAAAATACACTTACATCTTCAGTTATATTTTTTAAATGTTTTAAAAATTGTGTACCATATTTGTAACTTGTGAATATAATACTATTGTCTAATAAGAAATAACTGGCATTATCAAACGCAGAGTTTTGTGGCTGCACGGTCGTAAGCTCTACATACATCACTATCATGAGCTAATGGTTTCCAGTCATTCCTTGTATAATTCACCTCTCTCAAATCATGATTAGTGTTATTAGTTTCCATGCCCCTATTTCATTCCCCATGTCCTGGACATCGCAGTCTATGAAACTTAACAATTCTCATTACATTTGGTTTCCCATAAATATGTGTAACTTTCTGCTAAGTAGTCTTCTCCATTCACCTTTCTGTTCATCTCTTTTCGATTTAAAATTTGTATTAAGAAGTTTATTATCAGATCATCTGATAATAATGCATCATCAATAAATACCAACAATGTATTAATACTATTTTAATTATACCTCTTCTTTTATCATCTAGAGATTTGATTACCTGCTCTAGTACAAAATTAAATAGCAGAGGAGAGACAACATCGGCTTGCCTTAAACCATTAGATAAAGAGTCTCTATTTGTTATTTTTTCAAAAATTAAATATAGATATTGATAATGCTACAATCTACTACAGTTATGCCTAGAGTCACAAATGGATGATCAAATTTAATAAATTGTTTACCACATAATTAAAAAAATATATTTTATGACAAATGGTTTTTAAATGAGATATACTGAGTGCTAGATTATCATCCTCTTTCCTGTATGCAAATGTTATGAATTTGAAAATGATTTAGATTTAGATTTATTTATTTAGCCTGGTAGAGTTAAGGCCATGTGGCCTTCTCTTCCACTCACCAGGACAAACATATATTACATCAGAATATAACAATCACAATGAACTCTAATATTAAATACTAAATAAAAATTTGATCAAAAAGATAATATCTATTATATTACGATCTATAATGCAACTAGTTAATGTTAGTTAAAATTAAGACTAAAACTAATAATAAAATGTATACAGGCAAAACATATTAAATTGTCCCTGTCTAATGTATATAAAAAACAAAGAAAAATAATGAGATATAGAAAACTAATTTTACGTTTGTACAATATTTAAAACAAAACAAAAGAAAATATTTGTTAATCTTAATATTAATTTCATAGACTATTTAACTCATGCCCCAAATGGGAGTCAATGACCAATCACGTTTCAATGATTTCTGTTTTACAACCAATCAGAGTCGTGTTTCACCAAATATTTATCAGTGTTATAATTACCATATTAAAGAAAGCTCCTCCTTACAATATTGCGTTCCTTTGGCAGTAAATAGTATGATCTGGTTGCAGTGATAAACAAAAGAAGCAGTAGAAGCGTACCTATCGTTTCTCATTTGTTTTCAAACATCGCCGTTTACATTAAATATATAAATATTTTAAAATAACTATAGTTAAATAATGTTTTGTGAGTAAACAGCTTAATTTTATTCGTTAAATAGTCCTAACAAATGCCACTCTTGATTTCCAAATTCTCTAGATAAATTCACTCCTCACTTCGTGAGTCGTGAATTTATCGATAATTTGGAAATCACTCGTGGCATTACTTATGATAATTAAATGTATTAATTGTTAAAAGAATACTATCAGTGAGGTGTATAAGTTAGTTTGTTATTAAATAATTTTTTATTTGTTTTTGAAGGATGTTATAGTTTGACAGTCTCTGACATAGGGCGGAAGGGAATTCCATGTTTTGGTAAGTGAGACCGTAAAAGATGATGAATAATATACAGTGTGATGAGGAGGGATATAAAGGACAATGTGCTGATTGGATCGTGTGTCAAGATTATGTGTGTCGGATAGTCTGATGAAGCGGCGTGATAAATAATTAGGTGATGTTGTGTGAAGGATTTTATAGAGAAGGGATAGGGAATGGAGAGTTCTACGATCTCTTAGACGAAGCCATGATAATTGTTCCATGGATGGTGTAACATGGTCAAATTTGCGAATACCACAAATAAAACGTGCGCAACAATTATGAACACGCTGAAGTCTTTGAGTGCAAATAATATTTAAGTCTGTAAAAAGAGTGTCACAATAATCAAAATGGGGCATTTGCAAGTGTTTCTACTAACATTTTCCTACGAGTCCACCGCTGTGGTCTCGAGGTAGCGTGCTGCCTTGTCACGCAGCGGGCCCGGGTTTGATCCCACTCGAGACAAGTTTCCTGGGTGAGGTTGTTTTCGGGGTTTTTCGTCACCTTTAAGACAAATGTCAGGATACTTTAAGACCCAAACGGTCCCCGAACGTCATCTGGCCATTATCATCAATATCATATTCACCTCATTAGATTAAGTTTAGATTTAAGGCCTCTCCTGGCGCATCATTACCCATCGTCATCACCCACCATATCATTGGGGCAGCGTAACCCCGCCTTCCAGGCGCCCCAGCCGCAGAAGTGGGTTACAATACGCCAATGATAGGAGAGAATACCTGAAATGTCGAATGACATATAGGTGGCATTGAACAAAAAAAATCCTAAGAGCGAATGGCAGACAATTTCTTACGCGATTTAATGAATGTATTATTGAGAAGACTGTTTTGCATGTATGGTTTATTTGTGTATTCCAATTTAAGTTGTTGTCAATAAATACTCCTAGAATTTTTACTGTCTCACTATAAGGGATTTGAACTCCATTTAGTGACACATGCGAGACTGTGTTTAGGTTAATTGTAGATAATAGTCTCTGGTGACCCATAATGATTGATTGTGACTTTCTAGGATTTAATTGCCGTCCATATTTAACTGTCCAAGTCATTAGTGAGTCAAGATCCTCATTAATTTTGGCAACAATGTCATTTAGAGAATATTTGTCTGTGTGGATGTTGATTTGCATGTCGTCTGCAAATAAATTATGTTTGCAATGCTTTAGGGAGTTAGATATGTCATTTATGTAGATTAAAAAAAGTAAAAGTCCAAGCACCGAACCCTGTGGAACCCCAGCTTTACAGAAGGACCAAGAAGAACATAATGCATGATTTCCTACAACAGATTGCTGGCGCTCGTGAAGGTAGGAATTGAACCATTGCGTGGCACTATCAGAGAGTAAGATTTTTTAAGTTTATGCAACAATAAGTCCAAGTCTACCGTGTCGAATGCTTTACTAAAGTCCAGTAATGTAAGAATGATAAGTTTTCGATTATCAGCAGCTTCGCGTATGTCTTCGCAAATATTTAGTAGAGCAGTATTTGTATTGTGTCCTGTCCTGAAGCCTGACTGAAATTGATCTAGAAGGTTGTGTTCATTTAGGTAGTCAGTCAGTTGTTTATGGACTAATCGTTCCAGAGCTTTTGAAAAGGTAGGTAAAATGCTAATGGGTCGAAAGTCGTTCGGAGTTCAGGGCGTTTTAACTTTAGGCAGTGGGCGTACGAGGGCTTGTTGAAAAATGAGGGTTTTGTAGAAGTTTGTAGTGAGGAGTTAAAAATATGAGTTATAGAAGGCAGTATAGCGTCGATTATTTTATTCAGTAAAGTAATATTTATACGGTCAGTTCCTTCTGCTTTGGTTTTTATTCGCATGATGGCTTTCTTTACGTCGTAATCTGTAACATGTGAAGTGGAAATGTTCTCTGTCGGGTTGATTTGTCAGTGATAATTCATTTATTGTTTGTTCTTTATCCTTTGGAGTAGTAGGTAAGCCTGTGAAGTGATTATTGAGTGTGTCCAGGGAAACAGGTAATTTGTCTACCTGTGTGTCTTTTCTCCCAATTCCCATCCTATTCAGGTTTTTCCAGATTTCTGAAGTATTGGTATCTGTTAGGTTGTATAAATGTCTAAGTTTGGCGTTTCTTATAGCTTGATTTGTCTTGTTACGTACTTACTTACTCACTGGCACTATCGAACCCGTAGGTTCATGGCCGCACGGACATAAGCCCTCCATACATCCCTATCCTGTGCTAATGTTTTCCAATCATTCCCTGTATAATCTACTTCCCACAAATCATAGTTAATGTTGTTCTCCCACCTCATTCTTGGTCTACCAACTGGGCGTTTTCCTTCTGGCTTTCCTACAAGAAGTTTCCATGCACGTCTTTCATTCCCCATACGCGCAACATGTCCTGCCCATCGCAGTCTACGGGACTTAACTGTTCTTATTATATCTGGCCTCCTATAAAGACCATGTAGTTCATTGTTATGTAGTCTTCTCCATTCACCTGTCTGTTCATCTCTCTTTGGTCCAAAAATTTTCCTAAGAACTTTATTCTCAAATACTCGTAATCTCCTTTCCTCCCTTAAAGTAAGAGTCCATGTTTCGCACCCATATAATATAACTGGTAGAATAATAGTTTTATATATTTTCAGCTTAACGTTTTTTGAAAGGAGTTGGGACATCAAAAGTCTCTGCAATGCATAATAGCATGCATTTCCAGAATTGAGCCTATGTTTTAATTTCTTTGTGCATCTCATTCCTATTTGTGATTATTGTTCCTAGGTATTTGAATTCAGCCAATTCCTCAAAATTTCCCTCATTTGTCATTAGCTGTCCATTTCCATTATATAATGTATTTCTACGTGTGACCATATATTTAGTTTTACTGATATTTACTTCCAGTCCTAATTTCTTAGTGTTACTCAATAGTGTGTGCGTGTTGGCCTTTAGTATCTCCTCGCTATCGGCCATTAGTACTACATCATCAGCATAAACTAATAACTTATTAATACCATTCAGTTGTAAGTCTTCCTCATTCTCTAAAGATTTAATGGCATGCTCTAGTACAAAATTAAATAGTAGAGGAGATAGTGCATCTCCTTGCTTCAACCCATTCTGGATTTCAAAAGTGTCTGAAAACTGTTTGCCTACACGCACCCTGCTCATTGAGCCATTTAGACACATTCGTATAAGTCTAACTAACTTTTTAGGAATTCCGAACTCCAGCAGGATACTATATAACTTCTCCCTCTTAATTGAATCATATGCTTTTTTGAAGTCTACATATAGTTGATGTACAGTACCATTATATTCCCATTTCTTTTCTAAAATCTGTCTTATACTAAAAATCTGATCTGTTGTAGACCTGTTTCTTCTAAATGCATATTGATGATCTCCTAGAATGTCATCAATATAGGGAGTAAGTTGCTTACTAATATATTTGTTAGAATTTTATACGAAGTTGAAAGTAATGAGATGCCCCTATAGTTGTTGCAATCAGTTTTATCTCCTTTCTTATAAATTGGTACGATAATTGATTCCTTCCATTCATCTGGAAGAGCTTCTTTTTCCCAAATCATACTAAGCAACCAGCGTATCTTGTCCATCAATTTTTCTCCCCCTGATTTTATCAGTTCTGCTGGGATCTCATCTGAACCTGATGCTTTATACATCTTCAATTTTTCAATTTCCATTTCAACCTCTAATGCACTTGGCTCTGTGTCTAGCATTTGTCTTGTTACGTAACTGTTTATATTGATTGAGATTTGTGTCTGTTTTGTCGAGTCTATATTTTTTATGTGCTGCGTCTCTATGAGCCATCAAGTTACGAATTGAAAGTGTCATCCAGGGAGCAGGGCGTCGTTTCACGATTATAATTTTAGTGGGCCGTGTCTGTTGTATAATTGTTGTATAAAGTAATTTAGTGCCTCAACTTTTTCATCTACAGAATGTAGCGTCCATATTGAATGCCACGGCATCTGCATAGCTTCTTCAATTAGGGCTGCATTATCTATATGTTTTTACACGTTTTACATTAGCTTGACCTGTATCTATCTATGTAACTGAATCTTTCAACGCGATTTTCACCCACTTAAAAATAATTGGATCGACTTGAAATTTTGTTTACTTGTAAAGGACCCGTGACAATACAATAATTTCATATTTATATTCTAAAACCCTGGCCAGAATCATCAGAAAATCAAAAAAGTGTCTTTGTATTTATGTAACGGAATCTTTGAACACGATTTTCACCCACTTAGATACATTGGATCGACTTGAAACTTTGTATACTTGTAAAGGACCCGTGACAATACAATAATTTCATATTTATTTTCTAAAATCCTGGCCAGAATCATCATAAAATAAAAAAAAGTCTTTGTATTTATGTAACGGAATCTTTGAACACGATTTTCACCCACATAGATACATTGGATCGACTTGAAACTTTGTATACTTGTAAAGGACCCGTGACAATACAATAATTTCATATTTTGTTTCTAAAATCCTGACCAGAATCATCAGAAAATAAAACAAATTAAAACTGGTATAATAGGTTGCGGACTTGTCGACTTTTTTGTTAATCGTGGTAAGAGCTCAATTGGTAGAGCGGTGAGCTAGTGGTATATAATTTCAGTAATCCGTAGGTTACTGGTTCAAATCCGGCTGGAGGGGATATTTTTTAGAAGAGTAATACTTTTAGCTCATACTACAATGGTATCGAATTTGAAGATATTTACATTTTTATCTTATTCTGTAAAATATTAAAACTAAAAAAGTAAAAAATAAATAATAGTTTTAAAAAACTAAAACAGCACGCTTTATTAGAAAACCGAACCCAAAAATGAAAAATAATTTTAATTTCCAACACGCTTGGGATAAATTTAAAGTGGTCAACAAAAAAATTATGTCCAACTCATAGAGAATAAAACTAGAGTTATCAACAAAAAGAAAATAATTTTAACATCAAAAGCGTGGGGTGCTTTTTATGATTTTTACATTTTCTTCTTAGAGACTTTACTATTACCAATATCTGTTTATTATCAAATATATTAATTGATATAAAGCACCCGACGCTTTTGATGGTAAAATTATTTTCTTTTTGTTGATAACTCTAGTTTTATTCTCTATGTGTTGGAGATGATTTTTTTGTTGACCACTTTAAATTTATCCCAAGCGTGTTGGAAATTAAAATTATTTTTCATTTTTGGGTTAGGTTTTCTAATAAAGCGTGCTGTTTTAGTTTTTTAAAACTATTATTTATTAAGTCTCTATACGTAATAGTCTTTCGAGTTGGTTTAGGGCACTGCAGCGAATATGCTAAGAATATAATATCATGTTCTGATATTCCCGGGGCTGGCAGTTGCCCGTGAGTAAGTACTCTGTCCGGATTATTAGTTGCAATTAAGTAACGTCTCAGAGTGATGAGTGTGATGTGTAGGCTGTAGGGGTAGGAGAGTCATATCACAAGCCTGGAACGTAGCCATCAGTTGTTGTGTATGTCTGTTATCAGTGATATTAAAGTCACCCATAACGATAACGTGTTCATATTGTATTCGCGCGTTTTGTAAAGTGGACTCTATTTCAGCTATATCTTTTATTTTAGGAGGTTGGTATACTACACAGAGAAGATATTTTTTGAAATTACAAATATTTCTATAAACATAATTTCAGCAGATGGTTCGTTATTAGATAAATACACAATTTTAGGAGTAAGGTCCGTTCTATCAAAGGTTCCAATACCGCCCCCGCGACTATAAACACGATCATGTCTAAGAAAAGTATAACCATCCATGTTAATTAAAGAAGAGGTAATGTTGGGATTTAGCCACGTTAGAAAATTTTAGAAATATATTCTAGAGGGTGTACCCGAGACTTGTAATGCAAAAAATCCGGTCTAAGTCGAAAATTTGAAAATTGAGTTTTGCAAAAGCTATATTAATGGTTTTTTCCCAAAGATGACAACATTTTACAAATTTTGAAAATTGCAAAAATACAATCTAGAGAGTGGGTTCGCGACTTATAATGCAAAAAATCCTGTAAAAGTCGAAAATTTGAAAATTGTGTCATTCCAAGGATTATAGTCTTGGATTTTTGCCAAAAATGACAAAAGTTTAGACATTTTCAAAACTACAAATATACAATCTGGAGGCTGTGTCCGGGACTTGCTATGCAAAAAATCCAGTTAAGTCGAACATTTGAAAATCGAGTATTGCCAAGGCTATGTTCATCGATATTTTCCCAAAGATGACAAATTTATAAATTTTGAAAACTAATAAATACTATCTAAAGGATGTGGCCGCGATTGATAATGAAAAAAAACAGGTCTGAGTAAAAAATATCAAAATCGACTTAATCCAAGGCTATAGTCTTGGAATATTTTCCCAAAACTGACAAAATTTTAGAAATCTTGAAAACTACAAAAATACATTCTAGAGGGTGTGTCCGCAACATTTTGTTGGATGTTTATCCAACATTTTATAAATTTTGAAAACTTGCAAAATACAATCTAAAGGGTGTGTCCGCGAATTAAAATGCAAAAAATCCGGTCTAAGCCGAACATTTAAAAATCGCGTTTTTCCTAGGATACTGTCTTGGATTTTTCTCCAAAAATGACACAATTTTAGAAATTCTGAAAACTGCAAAAATACAGTCCGGAGGGTGTGCCCACGATTCATAGTGCAAAAAAAAACACGTCTAAGTCGAAAATTTGAAAATCGAGTTTTTTCAGACCATTGTCTTGGATTTTTCCCCAAAAATGACAAAATTTTAGAAATTTTTGAAACTGCAAAAATTCAATGTAGAGGGCGAGTCCGCGACTTACAATGCAAAAAGTCCGGTCTAAGTCGAAAATTTAAAAATCGAGTTTTTCCAAGGCTGTAACTTCGGATTTTTTCCAAAAGTACAAAATATTAGAAATTTTGAGAACTGCAAAAATGCTTTGTAGAGGGTGTGTTCTCGTCTAATAATGCAAAAAAATCCGGTCTAACTAAAAAATTTGAAAATCCAGTTATTCCGAAGATATATTCATGTATTTTTTCCCAAAAATAAAATTTTAGAAAATATGAAAAGTGCAAAAATACAACCTACATGGTGTGTGTCCGCGACTTATAATGCAAAAAATCCAGTCTAAGTCGAAAATTTGAAAATCGAGTTTGTCCAAGGCCATAGTCTTGGATTTTCCCAAAAATGGAAAATTTTTAGGAATTTTGAAAACTGCAAAAATACAGTCCTAGAGGGTGTGCCCGCGACTTATAATGCAAACAAATACCAGTCTAAGTCGAAAATTTGAAAATCGAGTTGTTCCAAGTCTAGGATTTTTTAAAAAAATCACAAAATTTTAGAAATTTTGGAAACTGCAAAAATACAATCTAGAGGGTGTGTCCGCGACTTATGATGTAAAAAATCTGTTCTAAGCCCAGCATTTTAAAATATAGTTATTACAAGGCTGTAGTCTTGGATTTTCCCAATAATACAAAAAAATTTAGAAAGTTTAAAACTGCAAAAATACAATCTAGAAGGTTTGCCCGCGATCCTTAATGCAAAAAAAAAAAACCGGTTTAAGTCAAAAATATGAAAATCGAGATATTGCAAGTCAAGGATTTTTTAAAAAATCACATAATTTTAGAAATATAGAAAACTGAAAAAATACAATCTAGAGGGTGTGCCCGCGATTCTTAAAATATATAGGTCTGAGTTGAAGATTTGATAATCGAGATTATCCAAGACTATAGTCAGGGATTTTTTAAAAAAATAACTAAATTATAGAAATGTTGAAAACTGCAAAAATACAGTCTATAGTGTGTGTCCGCGAGTTATATCGCAAACGATCCGGTTTAAGTAAAAAAATTTAAAATCTAGTTTCTCCAAGGCAATTGTCTTGGATATTTATCAAAAAATGACAACATTATAGAAAATTTGAAAACTGCAAAAATACAATCTGGAGGGCGTGTCCACGACTTATAATGCAAAAAATCCGGTCTAAGTCCAAATTTGAAAATCGCGTTTTTTTCAAGGCATTAATCTTGGATTTTCCCCCAAAAATGACAAAATTTTAGAAATTTTGAAAACTTCAAATATACATCCTAGACGGTGTACCTGCGATTCATAAAGCAAAAAACAGGGTCGAAAATTTGAAAATCGAGTTTTTCCAAGTCTTGGTTTTTTTCCAAAAATAGAAAAATGTTAGAAATCTTAAAACTGCAAAAATACAATCTAGAGGGTGTGTTCGCGAATCTTAACGCAAAAAAAACCGGTCTAAGTCGAAAATATGAGAATCGAGTTTTTGCAAGTCTAGGATTTTTTTTAAAAAATCGCAATTTTTTTAGAAATATTGAAAATTGAAAAAATACAATATAGAGTTGTGTTCGCGATTCATAATGCAAAATATAGGTCTAAGTCGAAAATTTGAAAATGGAGTTTTTCCAAGACTATAGTCTAGGATTATTTAAAAAAATTACAAAATTGTAGAAATTTTGAAAACTGCAAAAATACAGTCTATAGTGTGTGTCCGCGAGTTATAACGCAAAAAATCCGGTTTATGTTAATAATTTGAAAATCTAGTTTTTCCAAGGCTGTTGTCTCGGATTTTTATCCAAAAAAATGATAAAATTTTAGAAAATATGAAAACTGCAAAAATACAATCTGGAGGGTGTGTCCGCGACTTATAATGCAAAAAATCCTATCTAAGTCGAACATTTGAAAATCTAATTTTTCCAAGGCAATAATCTTGGATTTTTCTCCAAAAATGACACACTTTTATCAATTTTGAAAACTTCAAAAATACGTCCTAGACGGTGTACCCGCGGTTCGTAAAGAAAAAAGAACAGGTCTAAGCCGAAAATTTGAAAATCGAGTTATTCCAAAGCCATAATCATGGATTTGTTTTAAAAAATCACGAAATGTTAGAAATTTTAAAAACTGCAAAAATACACTATAGAGGGTGTGTCAGCGACTTATAATCCGAGAAATCCGGTCTAAGTCGAAAATTCGAAAATCGAGTTTTTCATGGCTATAGTCATGGGTATTTTTTCCCAAAAATGACAATATTTTAGAAATTTGAAATGTGCAATTTACAATCTAGATGGTGTGTCCGCGACTTACAATCCAAAAACTCCGGTCTAAGTCGAAAATTTGAAAATCGAGTTTTTTCCAATGCTATATTCATTTGATATTTTCCCAAAGATGACATAATTTTAGAAATTTTGAAAACTGAAAGATACAATCTAAAGTGTGTGCCGCGACTTATAATGCAAAAAATCCGGTCTAAGTCCAAAGATTGGAAATAAAGTATTTCCCTGGCTATTGTCTTGGATTTTTATCCAAAAATGATAAAATTTTGTGAATTTTGAAATGTGCAAAAATACAATCTAAAGAATGTGTCCGCGATCCATAATGCAAAAAACTGGTCTAAGTCGAAAAATTGAAAATCGAGTTTTTCCAAGGCTATAATAATAGATTTTTTTAAAAATAACACAAAATGTTAGAAATTTTGAAAGCTGCAAAAATACTATCTAGAGGATGTGTCAGCGAGTTATAAAGCAAAAAATCCTGTGTAAGTCGAAATATCAAAAATCGAGTTTTTTCAAGTCTTGGATTTTTCCCAAAAATAGAAAAAAGTTTAGAAATTTTTAAACTGCAAAAATACAATCTAGAGTGGGTGCCCGCGAATCTTACTGCAAAAAAAGCCGGTCTAAGTCGAAAATATGAAAATCGAGTTTTAGCAAATCTAAGATTTTTTTAAAAGAATCACAAAATGTTAGAAATATTGAAAACTGAAAAAATACAATCTGGAGGGTGTGTCCGCGATTCATAATGCAAAATTATAGGTCTTAGTCGAAAATTTTAAAATCGAGTTAGTCTAGGATTTTTAAAAAAAATAACAAAATTGTAGAAATTTTGAAAACTGCAAAAATACGGTCTATAGTGAGCGTCCGCCAGTTAGAACGCAAAAAATCCGGTTTATGTCAATAATTTGAAAATCTAGTTTCTCCAAGGCTGTTGTCTCGGATTTTCATCCAAATATGACTAAACTAGAAAATTTGACAACTGCAATAATACAATCTGCAGGGTGTGTCCGCGAATTATAATGAAAAAAATCCGGTATAAGTCGAAAATTTGAAAAATCCTGTTGTTCCATGTCTATAGATAGTCTTGGATTTTTCCCAAAATTGACAAAAGTTTTAAAAGTGCAAAAATACAATCTAGTGGATGTATCCGCGAATTATTCTGCAAAAATCCGGTCTAAGTCGAAATTTTGAAAATCGCGTGGATTTTCACCAAAAATGACAAAGTTTTTGAAATATATTCTGGAGGGTGTGTCCGAGAGTTGTATTGCAAAATATCCGGTCTAAGTCGAACATTTGAAAATCGAGTTTTGCCAAGGCTATATTCATGGTTAATTTCCCAAAGATGACAAAATTTTACAAATTTTCAAAATCGCAAAAAAGAAAATCCCCTAAAACTCAAAATTTTGAAAATTGTGTCTTCCCAAAAATAACAAAATTTTTTAAATTTTCAAAACTACAAATATACAATCTAGAGGGTGTGTCCGCGATTCATTATGCAAAAAAAGCAGGTCTAAGTAGAAAAATTTCAAAATATACTTTATCCAAGGCTATAGTCTAGGATTTTTCCCCAAATATGACAAAATTTTAGAAAATTTGAAAACTTCCAAAATACATCCTAGACGGTGTACCCGCGATTCAAAAATGCAAGAAACATGTCTATGTTGAAAATTTGAAAATCGAGTTTTTCCAAGTCCTGGTTTTTTTGCAAAAATGGAAAAAAAATTACAAATATTAAAAGTGCAAAAATACAATGTACAGGATGTGCCCGCGAATTATGCAAAAAAACCGGTCTAAGTCGAAAATGTGAAAATCGAGTTTTTGCAAGTCTAGGATTTTTTTTTAAAAATCACAAAATTTTAGAAATATTGAAAACTGAAAAAATACAATATTGAGGGTATGCTCGCGATTCATAATGCAAAATATAGGTCTTAAGTCGAAAATTTGAAAATGCAGTTTTTCCAAGACTATAGACTAGGATTATATAAAAAAATAACAAGATTGTAGAAATTTTGAAAACTGCAAAAATACAGTCTATAGTGTGTGTAGGCAAGTTATAATGCAAAAAATCCGGTCTAAGTCCAAAGTTTTGAAATCGAGTTTTTCCCTGGCTATTGTCTTAGATATTTATCCAAAAATGACAAAATTTTAGAAAGTTTGAAAACTGCAAAAATACAATCTGGAGGGTGTGTCCGCGACTTATAAATGCAACAAATCCTGTCTAAGTCAAAATTTGAAAATCTAATTTTTCCAAGGCAATAATCTTGGATTTTTCTCCATAAATGACACAGTTTTAGAAATTTTGAAAACTTCAAAAATACATCCTAGACTGTGTACCCGCGGTTCATAAAGCAAAAAAACAGGTCTAAGTCGAAAATTTGAAAATCGAGTTTTTCAAGGCCATAATCATAGACTTGTTTTAAAAAAATCACGAAATTTTAGAAAATTTTAAAACTGCAAAAATACAATCTAGAGGGTATGTCAGCGACTTATAATCCGAAAAATCCGGTCTAAGTCGAAAAATCGAAAACGAGTTTTTCTTGGCTATAGTCTTGGATTTTTTCCCCCAAAAATGACAAAATTTTAGAAATTTGAAAAGTGCAATTTACAATCTAGATGGTAATTCCGCAACTTATCATCCAGAAAATCCGGTCTAAGTCGAAAATTTGAAAATCTAGTTTTTCCAATACTATATTCATGGATATTTTCCCAAAGATGACAAATTTTAGAAATTTTGAAAACTGAAAAAATACAATCTGAAGTGTGTGCCGCGACTTATAATGCAAAAGTAATACAAAGTTTGGAAATCGAGTTTTCCCTGGCTATTGTCTTGGATTTTTTCCAAAAATGATAAAATTTTGGAAATTTTGAAATGTGCAAAAATACAATCTGAAGGATGTGTCCGCGATCCTTAATGTAAAAAGAAAGATCTCAGTCGAAAAATTGAAAATCGAGTTTTTCCAAGGCTATAATCATGGATTCTTTTTAAAATATCACAAAATGTTAGAAATTTTGTAAACTGCAAAAATACAATCTAGCGGGTGTGTAGCGACATATAAAGCAAAAAACCCGGTCAAAGTCGAAATATCAAAAATCGAGTTAATCCAAGTCTTGGATTTTCCCCAAAAATAGAAAAAATTTAGAAATTTTTAACCTGCAAAAATACTATCTAGAGGAAGTTCCCGCGAATCTTAATGCAAAAAAAAAAAAAAGAACGGTCTAAGTCGAAAATATGAAAATCGAGTTTTTGCAAGTGTAGGATTTTTCAAAAAATCACAACATTTTAGAAATATTTAAAACTGAAAAAAATACAATATTGAGGGTGTGCCCGCGATTCATAATGCAAAGTCGAAAATTTGAAAATGGAGTTTTTACAAGACTATAGTCCACGATTATTTAAAAAAATAACAAAATTGTGGAAATTTTTAAAACTGCAAAAGTACAGTCTATATTGTGTGTCCGCGAGTTATGACACAGAAAATCCGGTTTATGTCAATAATTTGAAAATCTAGTTTTTCCAAGGCTGTTGTCTCTTATGATGCAAAAAATCATGTCTAAGTCGGACATTTGAAAATCGCGTTTTTCCAAGGTAATAATCTCTGGATTTTTCTCCAAAAATGACACAGTTTTAGAAATTTTGAAAACTTCAAAAATACATCCTAGACGATGTATTCGGGTTTCATAAAGCAAAAAAACAGGTCTAAGTGGAAAATTTGAAAATTGAGTTTTTCCAAGGCCATAATCATGGATTTGTTTTAAAAAATCACGAAATTTTAGAATTTTTTAAAACTGCAAAAATACATTCTAGAAGGTGTGTCAGCGACTTATAATCCGAAAAATCCGGTCTAAGTCGAAGATTCAAAAATCGAGTTTTTCATGGCTATAGTCTTGGATTTTTTTTCCCAAAAATGACAAAATTTTAGAAATTTGGGAAGTGCAATTTACAATGTAGATGGCGTGTCCGTGACGTATAATCCAAAAAATCCGATCTAAGTCGAAAATTTGAAAATCGAGTTTTTCCATTGCTATATTCATGGATGTTTTCCCAAAGATGATAAATTTTAGAAATTTTGAAATCTGAAAAATTACAATCTAAAGTGTGTGCCGCGACTTATAATGCAAAAAGTCCGGTCTAAGTCCAAAGACTGGTAATCATGTTTTTCCCTGACTATTGTCTTGGATTTTTTCCAAAAATGATAAAATTTTGGAAATTTTGAAACTTGAAAAAATACAATCTAAAGGATGTGTCCGCTATCCACAATGCAAAAATATAGGTCTAAGTCGAAAATTTGAAATCGAGTTAGTCTAGGATTTTTTAAAAAGAAACAAAATTGTAGAAATTTTGGAAACTGCAAAAATACAGTCTGTAGTGTGCGTCCGCCAGTTATAACGCAAAAAATCCGGTTTATGTGAATAATTTGAAAATCTAGTTTTTCCATGGCAACAGCCTCGGATTTTTATCCAAAAATGACAAGATTTAAAAAAAATTTTACAACTGCAAAAATACAATCTGGAGGGTGTGTCCACGAATTATAATGCAAAAAATCCGGTCTAAGTCGAAAATTTGAAAATCGCGTGGATTTCCAAAAAAAATAACAAAATTTTAGAAATATATTCTAGAGGGTGTGTAAGAGACTTGTAATGCTAAATATGCGGTCTAAGTCGAACATTTGATAACCGAGTTTAGCCAAGGCTATATTCATGGTTAATTTCCCGAAGATGACAAAATTTTACAAATATTGAAAATCGCAAAAATAAAATCCGGTAAAACTCGAAATTTTGAAAATTGTGTCTTCCCAAAAATGACATAATTTTAGAAATTTTCAAAACTACAAATATACAATCTAGAGGGTGTGTACGCCATTCATTATGCGGGAAAAAAACAGGTCTAAGTAGAAAATTTCAAAATCTACTTTGTCCAAGGATATAGTCTAGGATTTTTCCCCAAAAATGACAAAATTTTAGAAAAATTGATACCTTCAAATATACATCCTAGACGGTGTACCCGCGATTCATAAATGCAGAAAACAAGTCTACGTCGAAAATTTGAAAATCGAGTTTTTCCAAGTCCTGGTTTTTTCGCAAAAATGGAAAAAAAATTACAAATCTTAAAAGTGCAAAAATACAATGTACAGGATGTTCCCGCGAATTATGCAAAAAAAACCGGTCTAAGTCGAAAATGTGAAAATCGAGTTTTTGCAAGTCTGGGATTTTTTTAAAAATCACAAAATTTTAGAAATTTTGAAAACTGAAAAAAATACAATATTGAGGGTGTTCCCGCGATTCATAATGCAAAGTCGAAAATTTGAAAATGGAGTTTTTCCAAGACTATAGTCTAGGATTATATAAAAAAATAACAAAATTGTAGAAATTTTGAAAACTGCAAAAATACAGTCAATAGTGTGTGTCCGCAAGTTATAACGCAAAAAATCCGGTTTATGTCAATAATTTGAAAATCTAGATTTTCCAAAGCGGTTGTCTCGGATTTTTATCCAAAAATGACAAAATTTTATAAAATTTGAAAACTGCAAAAATACAATCTGGAGGGTGTGTCCGCGACTTATAATGCAACAAATCCTGTCTAAGTCAAACATTTGAAAATCTAATTTTTCCAAGGCAATAATCTTGGATTTTTCTCCAAAAATGACACAGTTTTAGAAATTTAGAAAACTTTATAAATACATACTAGACGGTGTACCCGCGGTTCATACAGCAAAAAACAGGCTAAGTCGAACATTTGAAAATCGGGTTTTTCCAAGGCCATAATCATGGATTTGTTTAAAAAAATCACGAAATTTTAGAAATTTTTAAAACTGCAAAAATACAATTTATAAGGTGTGTCAGCGACTTATAATCCGAAAAATCCGCTCTAAGACGAAAATTCGAAAATCGAGTTTTTCATGGCTATAGTATTTCATATTATTTCCCAAAAAGACAACATTTTAGAAATTTGAAAAGTGCAATTTACTATCTAGATGGTGTGTCCGCGACTTATAATCCAAAAAATCCGGTCTAAGTCGAAAATTTGAAAATCGAGTTTTTCCAATGCTATATTCATGGATATTTTCCCAAAGATGACACATTTTAGAAATTTTGAAACTGAAAAAATACAATCTAAAGTGTGTGCCGCGACTTATAATGCAAAAAATCCGGTCTAAGTCCAAAGTTTTGTAACCGAGTTTTTCCCTGGCTTTTGTCTTGGATTTTTATCCAAAAATGATAAAATTTTGGAAATTTTGAAATGTGCAAATATACAATCTAAACGATATGTCCGCGATCCATAATGCAAAAATATAGGTCTAAGTCGAAAATTTTAAATCGAGTTAGTCTAGGATTTTTAAAAAAAATAACAAAATTATAGAAATTTTGAAAACTGCAAAAAAACAGTCTATAGTGTGTGTCCGCCAGTTATAACGCAAAATATCCGGTTTATGTCAATAATTTGAAAATCTAGTTTTTTCCAAGGCAACAGCCTCGGATTTTTATCCAGAAATGACGAAATTAAAAAAAAAGATTGACAACTGCAAAAATACAATCTGGAGGGTGTGTCCGCAAATTATGATGCAAAAAATCCGGTCTAAGTCGAAAATTTGAAAATCGCGTGGATTTCCAAAAAAATGACAAAAAATTTTACAAATATATCCTTGAGGGTGTGTCCGAGACTTGTAATGCAAAATATCCGGTCTAAGTCGAACATTTGATAATCGAGTTTAGCCAAGGCTATATTCATGGTTAATTCCCCTAAGATGAGAAAATTATACAAATTTTGAAAATCGCAAAAATAAAATCCGGAAAAACTCCACATTTTTATAATTATATCTTCCCAAAAATTACAAAATTTTAGAAATTTTCAAAACTACAAATATACAATCCAGAGGGTGTGTCCGCCATTCAATATGCAAAACAAAAAGCAGGTCTAAGTAGAAAATTTCAAAATCTACTTTATCCAAGGCTATAGTCTAGGACTTTCCCCAAAAATGACAAAATTTTAGAAATTTTGAAAACTCCAAATATACTTCCTAGACGGTGTACCCGCGATTCATAAATGCAAAAAACAGTTCTACGTCGAAAATTTGAAAATGGAGTTTTTCCAAGGCCATAATCATGGATTTGTTTAAAAAATAACGAAATTTTAGAAATTTTTAAAACTGCAAAAATACAATCTAGAAGGTGTGTCAGCGATTTATAATCCGAAAAATCCGGTCTAAGTAGAAAATTCGAAAATCGAGTTTTTCATGGCTATAGTCTTTCATATTTTTCCCAAGAATTACAAAAATTTAGTAATTTGAAAAGTGCAATTTACAATCTAGATGGTGTGCCGCGATTTATAATGCAAACAATCCGGTCCAAGTCCAAAGTTTTGAAATCGAGTTTTTACCTGCCTATTGTCTTGGATATTTATCCAAAAATGATAAAATTTTGGAAATTTTGAAACGTGCAAAATTACAATCTAAAGGATGTGTCCGCGATCCATAACGCAAAAATATAGGTCTAAGTCGAAAATTTGAAATCGAGTTAGTCTAGGATTTTTAAAAAAATAACAAAATTGTAGAAATTTTGAAAATTGCAAAAATACAGTCTATAGTTATAACATAAAAAAATCCGGTTTATGTCAATAATTTGAAAATCTAGTTTTTCCAAGGCAACAGCCTCGGATTTTTATCCAAAAATGACAAAATTAAAAAAAAAATTGACAATTGCAAAAATACAATCTGGAGGGTGTGTCCGCGAATTATAATGCAAAAAATCCGGTCTAAGTCGAAAATTTGAAAATCCCGTTTTTCCAAGGCTATATTCTTGGATTTTTCCCCAAAAATGACAAAAGTTTGAAAAGTGCAATAATACAATCAAGAGGATGTATCCGCGAATTATACTGCAAAAAATCCTGTGTAAGTCGAAAATTTGAAAATCGCGTGTATTTCCAAAAAAATTACAAAATTTTAGAAATATATTCTTTAGAGTGTGTCCGAAACTTGTAATGCAAAATATCCGGTCTAAGTTGAACATTTGAAATTCGAGTTTAGCCAAGGCAATATTCATGGTTAATTTCCCAAAGATGACAAAATTTTACAAATTTTCAAAATCGCAAAATAAAATCCCGTAAAACTCGAAATATTGAAAATTGTTTCTTCCCAAAAATGACAAAATTTTAGAAATTTTCAAAACTACAAATGTGTCCGCGATTCATTATGCAAAAAAACAGGTCTAAGTAGAAAATTTCAAAATATACTTTATCCAAGGCTATAGTCTAGGATTTTCCCCCAAAAATGACAAAATTTTAGAAAATTTGAAAACTTCGAATGTACATCTTAGACGGTGTACCCGCTATTCATAAATGCAAAAAACAGGTCTATGTTGAAAATCATGTTTTTCCAAGTCCTGGTTTTTTTCGCAAAAATAGAAAAAATTTAGAAATCTTAAAACTACAAAAATACAATCTAGAGGATTTGCCCGCAAATCTGAATGAAAAAAACGGTCTAAGTCGAAAATATGAATATGGAGTTTTTGCAAGTCTAGGATTTTTTAAAAAATCACATAAATTTAGAAATATTGAAAACTGAAAAAAAAATACAATATTTAGGATGTGCCCGCGATTCATAATGCAAAATATAGGTCTAAGTCGAAAATTTGAAAATGGAGTTTACCAAGGACTATAGTCCAGGATTATTTAAAAAAATAACAAAATTGTAGAAATTTTTAAAACTGCAAAAATACAGTCTATAGTGTATGTCCGCGAGGTATAACGCAAAAAATCCGGTTTATGTCAAAAATTTGAAAATCTAGTTTTTCCAATGCTGTTGTCTCGGATTTTTATCCAACAATGACAAAATTTTAGAAAATTTGAAAACTGCAAAAATACAATCTGGAGGGTGTGTCCGCGACTTATAATGCAAAAATCCTGTCTAAGTCGAAAATTTGAAAATCGCGATTTTCCAAGGCAATAATCTTGGATATTTCTCCAAAAAGACACAGTTTTAGTAATTTTGAAAACTTCAAAAATACATCCTAGACGGTGTACCCGGGTTTCATAAAGCAAAAACACAGGTCTAAGTCGAAAATTTGAAAATCGGGTTTTTCCAAGGCCATAATCATGGATTTGTTTAAAAAAATCACGAAATTTTAGAAATTTTTAAAACTGCAAAAATACAATCTATAAGGTGTGTCCGCGACTTATAATCCAAAAAATCCGGTCTAAGTCGAAAATTTGAAAATCGAGTTTTTCCAATGCTATATTCATGGATATTTTCCCAAAGATGACACATTTTAGAAATTTTGAAACTGAAAAAATACAATCTAAAGTGTGTGCCGCGACTTATAATGCAAAAAATCCGGTCTAAGTCCAAAGTTTTGAAATCGACAAATGGATTTTTATCCAAAAATGATAAAATTTTGGAAATTTTGAAATGTGCAAATATACAATCTAAACGATATGTCCGCGATCCATAATGCAAAAATATAGGTCTAAGTCGAAAATTTGAAATCGAGTTAGTCTATGATTTTTCAAAAAATAACAAAATCATAGAAATTTTGAAAACTGCAAAAAAAAACAGTCTATAGTGTGTGTCCGCCAGTTATAACGCAAAAAATCCGGTTTATGTCAATAATTTGAAAATCTAGTTTTTTCCAAGGCAACAGCCTCGGATTTTTATCCAAAAATGACGAAATTTAAAAAAAAAATTGACAACTGCAAAAATACAATCTGGAGGGTGTGTCCGCGAATTATGATGCAAATAATCCGGTCTAAGTCGAAAATTTGAAAATCGCGTGGATTTCCAAAAAAATGACAAAAAATTTTACAAATATATCCTTGAGGGTGTGTCCGAGACTTGTAATGCAAAATATCCGGTCTAAGTCGAACATTTGGTAATCGAGTTTAGCCAAGGCTATGTTCATGGTTAATTCCCCTAAGATGAGAAAATTATACAAATTTTGAAAATCGCAAAAATAAAATCCGGAAAAACTCGACATTTTTATAATTATGTCTTCCCAAAAATTACAAAATTTTCAAAACTACAAATATACAATCCAGAGGGTGTGTCCGCCATTCAATATGCCAAAAAAAAGGCAGGTCTAAGTAGAAAATTTCAAAATCTACTTTATCCAAGGCTATAGTCTAGGACTTTCCCCAAAAATGACAAAATTTTAGAAATTTTGAAAACTCCAAATATACATCCTAGACGGTGTACCCGCGATTAATAAATGCAGAAAACAGGTCTACGTCGAAAATTTGAAAATGGAGTTTTTCCAAGGCCATAATCATGGATTTGTTTAAAAAATAACGAAATTTTAGAAATTTTTAAAACTGCAAAAATACAATCTAGAAGGTGTGTCAGCGACTTATAATCCGAAAAATCCGGTCTAAGTAGAAAATTCGAAAATCGAGTTTTTCATGGCTATAGTCTTTCATAATTTTTCCCAAAAATTACAAAAATTTAGTAATTTGAAAAGTGCAATTTACAATCTAGATGGTGTGCCGCGATTTATAATGCAAAAAAAACGGTACAAGTCCAAAGTTTTGAAATCGAAGTTTTACCTGGATATTGTCTTGGATATTTATTCCAAAATTATGATAAAATTTTGGAAATTTTTGAAACGTGCAAAAAAATTACAATATAAAGGAGATGTGACCGCGATCCATAAACGCAACAAAATATAGTCTAAGTCGAAAAAATTTGAAATCGAGTTAGTATAGGATTTTTAAAAAAATAAACAAAATTGTAGAAATTTTGAAAATTGCAAAAATACAGTCTATAGGGTGCGTCCGCCAGTTTATAAACATAAAAAAAATCCGGTTTGGTTTATGTCAATAAATTGAAATGAAAATCTAGTTTTTCAAAGGCGACAGCCTCGGATTTTTATCCAAAAATGACAAATTAAAACAAAAAAAAAAATTGACAATTGCAAAAAAAATACCAATCTGGAGGGTGTGTCGTCGCAGAATTATACTGCAAAAAATCGCGGTATAAGTCGAAAATTTTGGAAAATCCCCTGTTTTCCAAGGCTATATTCTTGGATTTTTCCCCAAAAATGACAAACAGTTTGAAAAGTGCAATAATACAATCTAGAGGGTGTAGTCCGCGAATTATACTGGCAAAAAATCCTGTTGGAAGTCGAAAATTTGAAAATCCCGCGTTTTGTGTGTATTTCCAAAAAAATTACAAAATTTTAGAAATATATTCGTTAGAGTGTGTCCTAAACTTGTTTATGCAAAATATCCGGTCTAAGTTGAACATTTGAAAATCGAGTTTAGCCAAGGCAATATTCATGGTTTAATTTCCCAAGATGACAAAATTTTACAAATTTTCAAAATCGCAAAATAAAATCCCGTAAAACTCGAAATATTGAAAATTGTTTCTTCCCAAAAATGACAAAATTTTAGAAATTTTCAAAACTACAAATATACTATCTAGAGTGTGTGTCCGCGATTCATTATGCAAAAAAAAACAGGTCTAAGTAGAAATTTCAAAATATACTTTATCCAAGGCTATAGTCTAGGATTTTTCCCCAAAAATGACAAAATTTTAGAAAATTTGAAAACTTCGAATGTACATCCTAGACGGTGTACCCGCTATTCATAAATGCAAAAAACAGGTCTATGTTGAAAATCGAGTTTTTCCAAGTACTGGGTTTTTCGCAAAAATGGAAAAAATTTAGAAATCTTAAAACTGCAAAAATACAATCTAGAGGATTTGCCCGCGAATCTGAATGAAAAAACCGGTCAAAGTCGAAAATATGAATATGGAGTTTTGCAAGTCTGGGATTTTTTTAAAAAATCACAAAATTTTAGAAATATTGAATACTGAAAAAAATACAATATTGAGGGTGTGCCCGCGACTTCATAATGCAAAGTCGAAAATTTGAAAATACAAGTTTTCCAAGACTATAGTCTAGGATTATATAAAAAAATAACAAAAATTGTAGAAATTTTGAAAACTGCAAAAATACAGTCAATAGTGGTGTGTCCGCAAGTTATAACGCAAAAAATCCGGTTTATGTCAATAATTTGAAAATCTAGAGTTTCCAAGGCTGTTGTCTCGGATTTTTATCCAAAAATGACAAAATTTTATAAAATTTGAAAACTGCAAAAATACAATCTGGAGGGTGTGTCCGCGACTTATAATGCAACAAATCCTAAGTCAAAAATTTGAAAATCTAATTTTTCCAAGGCAATAATCTTGGATTTTTCTCCAAAAATGACACAGTTTTAGAAATTTAGAAAACTTTAAAAATACGTACTAGACGGTGTACCCGCGGTTCATACAGCAAAAAACAGGCTAAGTCGAACATTTGAAAATCGAGTTTTCCAAGGCCATAATCATGGATTTGTTTAAAAAATCACGAAATTTTAGAAATTTTTAAAACTGCAACAATACAATCTAGAGGGTGTGCCAGCCACTTATAATTCGAAAAATCCGGTCTAAGTCGAAAATTCGAAAATCAATTTTTCATGGCTATAGTATTTTTTTTTATTAAGATGGCGGACGTAACCGAACAACGGCTGGAAGGTGACCCAAACCCTCTGGCGGCACTATGGCCCTGGGGTCGACTCAGCCTCTAACGGAAATGAGTACCAGACGCTTGTTCTGGGGGTAAAGGCGGCCGTCACGCAGGGCTGACAACCCGGCTGACATATAGTGCCGATTGTCAAGAAAAAGTGGGAGCCTTAACCTCCTACTACCCCAAGGGCTTCCGGGCCTGTTGTGGGATCAGTTTACTTTAAGATGGCGGACGTAACCGAGCAACGGCTGGAAGGTGCTCTTAAAAGTGTCGAAGATATAGCGGACACAGGAGGATACATGAAGAAGGAAACGAAAGATCGAATACAAAAAGCGGTAAGCACAATCCGTGAATGTTTTGAAACTGTGAAACGCATGCTAGAGGATAAGAATAATGATAAAGAAATGCATGTAATCGAGGCTAGAAATGAAACAAAGGATGTCCATGTGGTAGACGACAGCATATCTATGGGACAACTAGCGACATCTCTCGTCTACGCAAACCGAACCAACAAGAAGCAGCAATCTCCACCTGCAGGCAGCGATCGAAACCAATGACCGAGAGAGCAGCGCAACCGGAGAGGGGACGCCATCTAGCAGCAACAATTGTAACTACAAGGTATCGAGTGATCAGTCGGCATCTAATATGACAAGTCCAGCGGCATATGACATGGACTGCCAGAACGATCCCGACAGTTTCGGAAAGAACCTTGGAAAAGAAAATAACAGAGAAAATAAACCACAAACTACAGGAAATAATGGTAAACTGGAGTATGAGCGTCAAACATTTAATTCAAAATGAAATAAAAACCGCGACACAGCATAATGAAATTAAAAAAACGCAACACAAGAAACAGGAGAAGAAGAAGCACTCCCACCCCTCCATAGAACGAAACGAAGACCCGATATCAATCAACAGAGAAGAGGCTCCATGGACAGAGGTTGTAAGAAGAAGGCGTGTACCTAAGACGCAAACTATCCAGACACCAACAATCATCGGCACCAATACAGCCCTAGAAACACACACAACAGCACCTGGAGAGGAACTACAAGCGGCATGCCGTAGAGCCTGGCTGTATATCGGACGCCTTCACCAAAACACGACCCGTGAGAAGGTAGAAAAACACCTGAGAAGACTGGAGGTCACAGAAATCCTGGAATGCGAAGAAAAGAAAAATCCAATCGAGAGGTTCCTTGAAAGCATTCAAAGTAGGAATACAACTCAAGGACCTACAGAAAATCACCAGCCCAGAATCATGGCCGGAGGGGGTAGTAGTCAGACGTTATCGTCTTTTTCGCTCCCAAAGGCAGGGGGCAACACTACCACAGTAATGGTACCAAAAGTGACGTCATGAAAATAATGTTGTGGAATGTAGAAGGGCTGAAATCTGTTATTGACATGACCCCCCTATGTACACTCCAAGATAATGACATTTTATTCTTCACAGAAACACTCAGCACAGAAGACATAAACATAACTAGTTTCTACGGAATCCATTCCCCAGCTAAGAAAGGAGAAAGAGGACGACCTTCAGGGGGTCTAAGCTGCTACATAAAAACCCCACCTGCAACCCCTCAGAGTAACCGATTGTACAGACAGCACTCTTACGATAGTCACTAGAAGAGCGAACATCGTTGGCGCATACTTCACTCCTAACACCGAACCCGAGGTCATCATCGATGAATTAGGAAGGGCACTAGAAAACACAGAAGATAGCAAACCTACTTTCCTGGTAGGCGATCTTAACTGTAGAATAGACAAATGGGGACACAAAAACACAAGCGGTTACCGACTTTCTTTTGGACTACGGGCTAATCCTGTTAAACCAGGAAAAGGATTACACATATGTGGCACCAAACGGGAGGAGCACAATCGACCTGGTCTTCACGAACGGTCGAGGTGACGCTGAGGTGAATGTGGAAAATGTCACAATTAGGAAACACCTCCCTGTTATAACAAAATTCCATGCCAGTGCAGGAACACAAGAACCATTAGGCACATATTTCAAACCGTCAATTTCAAGATACATAGACGAAGAAAGATGGGAAACAAACAAAGCAGAGCTACCAAAAATAGTGGACATGATGAGGCAGGGGAACTTAGACGAGGCAACTGCTGCTCTGAATGACATAATCACACACTCCACCAGAGAACTGCCCAGATCGAAACGCACCGCGAAGCCATGGTTCGACGAAGATTGTTACGTAATGAGGCAAAGGACACTACAACTCCTCCATGCTGCTAGGGAACACGGAGGTGATGCACTGACAGAGTACGCCGTAGAGCGTGGGAAATACAAATGCCTACTGAAGGAAAAGAAATTAACATACGACCTCCTCGTAGAACAGGAACTAATTGCTGAGGCGGAAATGAAACCTTACAAAATCCTAAGGTCCTCGAAGAAGAACAGATCGAGCCCCCTCGTAAACATGGAGCGATGGGAATTGCACTTCAGCAACCTCCTGGGAGAAAGGAACAAAATGTCCAACTCCTTCTCACTACATGCGGAACGCAATCAAACCTCGACCCCCATCACAACAGAAGAAGTCACTCAACTAATCATGAACGGAAAGAACAACAAAGCGGCCGGCCCAGATGGAATATATGCTGAACACCTGAAAGACACAGTCCGAGACCTGGCGGAACCGCTAGCGTGCCTTTTCAGAGAATGTTTCAAGAATAATTCAATCCCAAAACAGTGGAGGAGCACACTGATAACTGTGCTTTACAAAGGCAAAGGACGAAAGGACGATCCAAATTCATATAGGGGAATAGCCCTGGAAAACGTCATGTTTAAACTTTTCAGTAGACTTCTACTGAGGCGAATTGAACCAAGATTACGTGCTATCATACCAATGAATCAATATGGCTTCACCCCGGGCAGATCAACGCTACACGCTGTACATGAAATTATAAAAGAAATAACAACGACCTTGGCGCAACCCACCACCCCTCTGTACGCAATCTTCATAGATTACGCTAAAGCCTTCGATAGCATCAACAGGAATATACTCATTCAAAAGCTAGAAAGCGTACTAGGTAGGACTAGCAATGAACTACAAATAATCGCGTCTGTGCTAACCGCAAACTCTGTGGCTATACACGACGGCATAACTACGTCGAAAAATATCATCCAGACAAGAGGGGTACTACAAGGAGACCCGCTGAGCCCGATACTCTTTAACGTCATGACGGCGGACATCGGTCAGGTGATAGACACAAGGAACGTCAAACTCCTTATGTACGCAGATGACATGGCTATCTCTCCAGGAGCCTAGAAGACCTACAAGCAGCCATGGAGAAGATCAGGAAATGGGCACTAGAAAATTCAATGGTAATAAATAGCTCAAAGACCAAAGCTATGAAATTTAGGAGAGGAGGAAGACTATCCAAGAGAGATCACCTCACATGCGACGGGTCAACTCTAGAATTCGTTAGCAGCTTCAAATACCTAGGAATAACATTACAGACCACCGGAACAGTATTCTCGATGCATATACAAGAGCGTGCTACAGCTGCCACAAAAGCCATTTATGACATTCCAAAGTTACGAAACCTATCCCTACCAACGGCAATAGCATTATTCAACATCAAAGTTATGCCGGTTGCCACTTATGGAATCCAGCTAATATGGACATATCTCACAGCCAAAAATTTCATGAAACTTGAAAGCATAAAAGCGAGATTCCTAAAACGGGCTCTTTCAATTTCAAAATTCACAAGACATAGCTATGCCTACATAATAGCAAAGGAGTCTTACTTCATAGAAGACATCCGAAAACACTTCGATCTACCAGAAACGCAGGCATACAAAACAGCAATCGAGGAGAGACAGAGAAAAGCCAGAGAGATTCCGAACGAAATCACGGAAACGGAAGCGTTAAACACAGACGAATGGAAAGGACCAAATTTTCGACTTCGCCACTTATACACACGCTTCGCCGCTCACGGCTTCCATGGGAAAATATGTCATAAACAAAGTTACCATGAACCCGAGGAGGCCTGCATCTGTAAACTCTGTAGCAAACCGTGCCCAAAGTATCACTTAGTGAAGTGCGAAAACAGAAACAAAACAATTCAGGAATTAATAGCAAAATGGTAAAACCATGTATATAATATTAGTGTACACATTGTGTTTAATAAATATATATATATAGCCTATAGTATTTCATATTTTCCCCCAAAAATGACAAAATTTTAGAAATTTGAAAAGTGCAATTTACAATCTAGATGGTGTGTCCGCGACTTATAATCCAAAAAATCCGATCTAAGTCGAAAAATGAAAATCGAGTTTTTCCAATGCTATATTCATGGATATTTTACCAAAGATGACAAAATGTTGGAAATTTTGAAAACTGAAATATACAATCTAAAGTGAGTGCCGCGACTTATAATGCAAAAAATCCGGTCTAAGTCCAAAGTTTTGTAATCGAGTTTTTCCCTGGCTATTGTCTTGGATTTTTATCCAAAAATGATAAAATTTTGGAAATTTTGAAATGTGCAAAAATACAATCTGAAGGATGTGTCAGCGATCCATAATGCAAAAAAAAAAAAACAGGTCTAATTCGAAAAATTAAAAATCGTGTTTTTCCAAGGCTATAATCATGGATTTTTTTTAAATTTCACAAAATGTTAGAAATTTTGAAAACTGCAAAAATGCATCTAGAGGGTGTCTCAGCGACTTAGAATCCGGTCTAAGTCGAAATATCAAAAATCGAGTTTTTCCAATCTTGGATTTTTGCCAAAAATAGAAAAATTTTAGAAATTTTAAACTGCAAAAATACAATCTAGATGGTGTGCCCGCGAATCGTAATGAAAAAAAACTGTCTAAGTCGAAAATATAAAAATCTAGTTTTTGCAAGTCTAGGATTTTTTCTAAAAATCACAAACTTTTAGAAATATTGAAAACTGAAAAAATACAATCTGGAGGGTGTGTCCTCGATTCATAATGCAAAAATATAGGTCTAAGTCGAACATTTCAAAATCGAGTTAGTCTAGGTTTTTTTAAAAAAATAACAAAATTGTAGAAATTTTGAAAACTGCAAAAATACAGTCTATAGTGTGCGTCCGCCAGTTATAACGCAAAAAATCCGGTTTATATCAATAATTTGAAAATCTAATTTACCAAGGCTGTTGTCTCGGATTTTGATCCAAAAATGACAAAATTTTAGAAAATTTGACAACTGCAAAAATACAATCTGGCGGGTGTGTCCGCGAATTATAATGCAAAAAATCCGGTCTAAGTCGAAAATTTGAAAATCCCGGTTTCCCCCAAAAATGACAAAAGTTTGATAAGTGCAAAAAAAAACAATCTAGAGGATGTATCCGCGAATTATACTGCAAAAAAAGTCGAAAATTTGAAAATCACATCGATTTTCCCGAAAAATGACAAAATTTTAGAAATATATTCTAGAGGGTGTGTCCGAGACTTGTAATGCAAAATATCCGGTCTAAGCCGAACACTTGAAAATCGAGTTTAGCCAAGGCTATATTCATGGTTAATTTCCCGAAGATGACAAAATTTTACAAATTTTGAAAATCGCAAGAATAAAATCCGGTAAAACTCGAAATTTTGAAAATTGTGCCTTCCCAAAAATGACAAAATTTTTGAAATTTCAAAACTACAAATATACAATATAGAGGGTGTGTACGCCATTCATTATTGAAAAAAAGCAGGTCTAAGTAGAACATTTCAAAATCTACTTTGTCCAAGCATATAGTGTAGGATTTTTCCCCAAAAATGACAAAATTTTAGAAAAATTGAAAACTTCAAATATACATCCTAGACGGTGTACCCGCGATTAATAAGTGCAGAAAACAAGTCTACGTCGAAAATTTGAAAATCGTGTTTTTCCAAGTCCTGTTTTTTTTCCCCAAAAATAGAAAAATTTTAGAAATCTTAAAACTGCAAAAATACAATGTACAGGATGTGCCCGCGAATTATGCAAAAAGAACCGGTCTAAGTCGAATATATAAAAATCGAGTTTTTGCAAGTCTAGGATTTTTTAAAAAAATCACAAAATTTTAGAAATATCGAAAACTGAAAAAAAAAACATTATTGAGGGTGTGCCGCGATTCATAATGCAAAATATAGGTCTAAGTCGAAAGTTTGAAAACGGAGTTTTTCCTAGACTAAAGTCTAGGATTATTTGAAAACACATTTTGAAAACTGCAAAAATACAGACTGTAGTGTGCGTCCGCGAGTTGTAACGCAAAAAATCCGGTTTATGTTAATAATTTGAAAATCTAGTTTTTCCAAGGCTGTTGTCTCGGAATTTTATTCAAAAATAAATAATAGCTTTAAAAAACTAAAAGAACACGATTTATTAAAAAACTAAAAAATGAAAAATAATTTTAATTTCCAATACGCTTGGGATAAAATAAAGTGGTCAACAAAAAATCATATCCAACACATATAAACTAAAACTAGAGTTATCAACAAAAAGAAAATAATTTTACCATCAAAAGCGTGGGGTGTTTTTTATGATTTTTACATTTTCTTCTTAGAGAGCTTACTTTTAGCAATATCTGTTTATTATCAAATATATTAATTGATATAGAGCACCCCACGCTTTTGATGGTAAAATTATTTTCTTTTTGTTGATAACTCTAGTTTTTGTTTATATGTGTTGGATATGATGTTTTTGTTGACCACTTTATTTTATCCCAAGCGTATTGGAAATTAAAATTATTTTTCATTTTTTAGTTTTCTAATAAAGTGTGTTCTTTTAGTTTTTTAAAACTATTATTTATTTGTAAAAACACCAAGACTATAGCCTTGGAAAACTCAATTTTGAAATTTTGGATTTAGACCGGATTTTTTGCACTATAAATCCCGGACACGTCTATAAGATTGCATTTTTGCAGATTTTGAAATTTCCAAAACTTTGACATTTTTACGAAAATATCAAGAATATAACCTTGGAAAACTCAATTTTGAAATTTTGGATTTAGACCGGATTTTGTGTATTATAAATACCGGACAGTCCTACTACATTGCATTTTTGCGGTTTTTGAAATTTCCAAAATTTTGTCGTTTTTTGGAAAAACACTTAAAACCTAGCCATGGAAAAATAAATTTTGAAATGTTGGATTTAGACCGGATTTTTTGCACCATAAATCCCGGACTCGCCTACAAGATTGCATTTGAGCAGTTTTTGAAATTTCCAAAACTTTGACTTTTTTTTATAAAAACACGAAGCCTTCGAGAACTCACTTTTGAAAAGTTGGATTTAGACCGGATTTTTTGCATTATAAATCCCGTTAACACCTACTAGATTGCATTTCTCAGTTTTTGAAATTTCCAAGATTTTTACGTTTTTTGGAAAAACACCAAGACTATAGCCTTAGAAAACTCAATTTTGATATTTTGGATATAGATCGGACTTTTTGCATTATAAATCCCTGACACACCTACTGGATTGCATTTTTGCAGTTTTTGAAAATTATTAAAATTTTGACGTTTTTTGCAAAAATGGCAAGACTATAGCTTTGGAAAACTCAATTTTGAAATTTTGGATTTAGACCGGATTTCTTACACTATAAATCCCGGACACGCCTATAAGATTGTATTTTTGCAGTTTTTGAAATTTCCAAAACTTTGCCTTTTTTACAAAAAACACCAAGACTCAATTTTGGAATGTTGGATTTAGAACGGATTTTTGCATTACAAATCCCGTACATAACTACTAGACTGCATTTTTCAGTTTTCGAAATTTCCATTATTTTTTTTGGAAAATGAAAAAGACTATAGCCTTGGAAAACTCAATTTTGAAATTTTTTGATTTAGACCGAATTTTTTACACTATAAATCCCGGACACGTCTATAAGATTGCATTTTTGCAGATTTTGAAATTTCCAAAACTTTGACTTGTTTACATAAATATCAAGACTATAACCTTGGAAAACTAAATTTTGAAATTTCGGATTTAGACCGGATTTTTTTGCATTGTAAATCCCTGACACATCCGCTGGATTGCATTTTTTGAAAATAATTAAAAATTGGACTTTTTTTGCAAAAATAGCAAGACTATAACGTAGGAAAACTCAATTTTGAAACTTTTGGATTTAGACCGGATTTTTTGCACTATAAATCCCGGACACGTCTATAAGATTGCATTTTTGCAGTTTTTAAAATTTCCATTACTTTGACTTTTTTACCAAAACACCAAGAGAACTCAATTTTGAAATGCTGGATTTAGACCGGATTTTTACATTATAAATCCCGTACATACCTACTAGATTGCATTTTCCAGTTTTTCTGTTGTTTTTGCTTTCCTGTATGACTTTGGCAATTTCTTCTATGGTAAAGGTCTCTTCTAGCTGTGGTATTACTGGTGTCTTCATCATGGGTCTCGTTTCCTTTGCACAGATAACTCCATTCATATGTTCTTTCCATTCCTCCATGGGGATGCGGTGTGGTTTGAACTTTTGTTCTTCGGGCGGAGGGCACGGTAAGGGTCGTTTTTCTGCCTCTTCTAAGATTTTTCTCTGCTCTTCTGCCAGCTTTTCACTGTTTGTTTCAGTTTGATAAGATATTTGTATAATTTCCTTTCTTTGTCCTGTAATCTTGGAGGGTTTGACTATTTTTTGTTTTCTGGCTGTATGCAGTTTCCTAGAGTTACCTTCCTCTGTTCGTAACATTCTTTGTCGAACCAGGGTTTTGCTTTCCTATTCATGTTTTGTGGGGGTGGCTCCGCATTCAATGCATTTCGTCAGCCACGTAGCAGCTTCTTCAATATTTCCCATTTGTATTTTCTCTTCTATCTGATTCCTACAAGTATTTTTTGGTTTTATTGCCTCCATGTCCAAGTTCTTACCAAGTGTTGGTTGCCTTCTGTCTAATGCTACTAGTTGGAATGGTCCTTCTATATATAAATTTACAGGAATATGTTCCGTATCAGCGCTTCCTCTTTATTTAGAGGGACGGCGATTGAATTGTTCTCATACCTCGTGTGAGTATTAGGTCTACTGTACTGCCACCATTGGGACCTATGTAAGTCCAGTCTTCATGTTTGTTGTGAATTGTAAAGCCCTCAGTTTGCAGATATGTCATAACTTCTTTACATTTCCCCCCCCTGTTTGTCTATTGCGCAGTTTAGGTCTCCCGCGATTATTATTATTTTTTCACTCTCTCTACAGTGGCTTAGAGCTGTACCTAGTCGGTCGACTATGTCTGCTGCAGTGTGATTGGGTTAAAGTACATGCCACTATGACCCCATCTTTTGTCTGTATGACCAATAGATTTTCTTCTCTTAGCAAGAGTTTGAAAGGTTTCTAGTTCAGTTTTATTATACAAACTACGCCTCCTGTAGTTCTTCCTCGGTCCTTGTATTGGTTTTTGCAAAAGTATGTATATTATAGAAGTTCGGCACGTTGAATATCTTGTTTCTTTGACCACGTCTCGGTAATATTCCTATGTCGTATTCATCCAGGAAATTCTTTGATAGTAGGTTCTTTCAGTTCCCCTCTAAGGACCTTCTACGTTCCATGTAAGGATTTTAATCCCTTCGTGTCGGGCCCCTGTACTTCCAGGGTTGCCGAAAGGGCCGGCAAATTACGTCGGTTTGCCAGAAATCACCGTTGTGGACTAACTCAAGAGCCTGTATTGGAAAACCCCACTTTAAAGGCTTTGCTTCCTATTTTCTCATTTACCAGATCACAGTGGATTAAGCCCTCCACACCGTGTTTCTTTAAGATATTCTTTAATATCTTCTTCTGTTGTGTTCCGGGCCTAACCTCCCGATTGTATAGCATGCGCTCCTCTCCGCTGCCTTTAGTCTGTTTTTCACCTTATTTTGTGCCCTTTGTTCTTCCTTTTAAATCTTTTTTTTCTGCCTCGGTTCCTTGCTCTCGCTCTTGTGTCTACGTTTACTTCTCACAACTGTCGTCCATTCATCTCTCTTCCTACATCCCGATATGTATTTGAGTCTGGACCGTAATCCTGATTTAGTGAGCTGTTTTGCCCACGGGAAATTATTTTGTCTACCCTTTGTGTCCTCGTCCCTGTAGCCCAGTAGTAGATGCCTCGACTTCGATGTTTGTTGTGCCCATCTCTGTAGAACTTAAAGTGATTCGATGGTTTTCGCATTGCGTTTTTGTTCTTTCTTATTTATCAATATTTTTATATCTTTTGAGAAAATTTCCCATCATATCACTTCATCTGCTGGTTCATTTTTTCAAGTATCTTTCCCTTCCAGATCTAGGTTTGGATTTGTAATCATAATTTTTTTTCTTTTACACATGTCGTGAGTGCTGTCTGCTGCAAAGTCCGTCTGAGGTCGCGCCGTCTCATCTTTTTCAGGTTGCTCCGTCGATGCGGTATTCGCTGCTATAATTTACATTTCTATTCTCCAATAGATGGCTCCACGTGTCCCGTAGTGGAGATTCTTCCCCGTTTGATCCACTATTTGTATTCGGTGACTCGTGTTCAAGTTTCTTTTTTCTTGCACTCCTCTATATCACTTTCATATGTAAAGCAATTCTTATTTCACTTACCGCTTCCTGCATGTCTCCTTTCGTAGATTTTTCAATAACCACCTTCTCTGCCCATATTTAACAAATTTTAAAGAGCACATTCTAACCCGTTTTTTCCACTACGCGTCCGCCATCCTTACTATCCTAGACAAATAGAACTCCTGCCAATATGGCATTCTTCTGAACAAGTGCTGGAAACTAGGGAAACATACCGACAAGAATGGAGGACGTCGACCATCTCCAAACTAACTTTACAAGGGAAAGGGGACACAACCAGCCCAATGCATATAGAGGGATAGCCTTAGAACCCATGCACTGAAACTCTTACCGAGGTATCCTAACAGACGCCGTTGGCAGAAAAGAAAAAATAGAGCCACTAACCTGAAGAACAATTTGGCGTTCAGAAGAAAAGATCCACGATTAAGGCAGTAAGGAATCTACGGGAACCAAATAAAACTCACAGTGGAAAGCCCAAAGGAAACTATATGTGGACTTTATAGACTATTGAAAGCCTCGATTTGGTAACAGAGGAACTGCTATAGAAAAGTTGAGGAGCTAATCGGCAAATCAAGTACGACTATATAATATCAAACGTCCTGGCGAATAATTATGTCCAAATAGATGACGGAGTGAGTGGGCAAATCGGAGTGGGCTACCCAAACGAATGGTTGTACTCCAAAGGCGACCACTAAGTCCATTTTGTTCAATGCCCCTACGTGGGACGTGGCGAACAGAAATAAACAGGATGC